>JBBMOL010000005.1:14352189-14723403 GCA_037954665.1 Laguncularia racemosa
GGATCCTAAAACAGCACCACCCATGCTTAGCGGGGACCGCCCTTCTTATGATGGATATAACTGGAGAAAATATGGGCAAAAGCAAGTGAAAGGAAGTGAATACCCCCGAAGTTACTATAAATGTACATATCCGAACTGTCCTGTTAAGAAGAAGGTTGAGAGATCACTCGATGGTCAGATAGCAGAGATTGTGTACAAGGGTGAGCACAATCACCCAAAGCCTCAGCCTCCAAAACGGAGTTCTTCAGGGACGAATCAAGGATTAGCAGATGGGGCTGTACAAGATACAAGCAACCCATTACCAGTTGGTCAACTTCAGGAAAGGAATGAAGGCTTTGAAGGTAGAATAGAGAATAATCAGAATGAAGTAGGATTATCTTCGCAGGCGACTCTCCAAGGAAAAAGTGCATTAGCTTTTGATGCTGTTACAAGCGGAACGCTTAATCCTCAAGGTGGTACTCCGGAAAATTCTTGTGGACTTAGTAAAGAATGTGAAGGTGGAGGTAATGCAGTGGAGATGGAGGATGATGAACCTAGAAGTAAGAGAAGGTTAGTGAGCAAGCAAATCCAGGAAAGAATCAAAAGGGGATAATTGCAAATACGCAGAAAAATAATTGGTGGATAGGCCATTTAAACTTCCAAAACATGCATTCGCCTCCCCATATCTTTTGAATGTGCACTTACCTCCTCAACCGTTGCTTAAGCTCCTAAAATTGTCGCCAATAGACCCATGTATGGAGACTGATTAAGGGCTTCGGTAAAGGATGAATTGATAAATGCGTATTTTCAAAATATATAGGGATGTGAATGCATATGATGGAGATTTATGGCATCTATCTGCTACTGCCCAATAGTTTTTGAGGTTGTATTTGCGATTTGCCCATTAGAAAAATGACTTTTAACTTGATAACATCCACAGCAATTGAAATGTGATCTTTTCGCTTATTATAGAAGAAGCCATATTTCAATCGTTGCAGTCATAGATGTTATATTATATCCAAGTCATTTTTTAATGGGAATGCAATACAACCCCAAAAAGCTATTGGTCAGGAATATTTATCTTCCTTCATTAGCCATCAATCTTATAAACCACGGACACTTGCGAGCTTCTTATTTATTTACGGCTGAATGCACGAGGTTTATAATGTTTTTGAGTCATGATCTTTTCCTTAAACAGGAAAAATGATGTTCAAAGCAATGAAGTAGGGACACCAGGGGAGGGTGCACAAGATGGTCGCGTTTCTGCGCAAAACTCAACAGAAGTGGATGTAATAGGTGACGGCTTCCGGTGGAGGAAGTATGGCCAGAAAGTTGTGAAGGGAAATCCGTATCCAAGGTGAGACTCAGTAAATAGTTTGAATGCATACTTTCCGCATTACAATAGTTATCTCACTGGCTAGAAATACATTCTCGCCAACAATGATCGAGGGAATGTATGCATATATTACGTGCATATATATGCAAATGAGTAACTGCATACATAACCCCCATAAACTACTTTATATGTACAGACAGACCCCTAAACTTGAAGAACGTGCCTTTATATCCCTAAAAATTTTGAAAAGTTAACTTTTTTTTTTTAGGGAGTTTAGTGATGATTGAGGAAGAAAGTGTATATTTTTCAGAAGTTATAGAACGGTGAAGGCATGTTTTGAATGTTTTTAAAAATTTAGTTAAGACCGAGCAATAATTTTGAAGGTATATTTTTGCAAGCTTTCCTAGAGTAAATGCAAGATCATCTTTAATATAATTAAACATATATCTGAATTATTCAAGGTTTAAACTGGTATTGCAGAAGCTACTACAGATGTACTGGACTTAAATGCAATGTGAGGAAGTATGTGGAAAGGGCTTCAGATGATTCAAACGCTTTCATAACAACATATGAAGGAAGGCACAACCATGAAATGCCACTTAGGACGGCAAATTCAGGGGCTTCCGAATCAGATCCTCAAGCCGGTGCTAGCAAAAACAAGCAATGATCGAGCCGACGCGCACAACTTCAATTGCCTTCGTGCAAAATCAGCAGTTGAATCGTCATATCAACGCAATGGCCTCTTTTATTATGGTATATGACTTAGCAAAAGTACTGCTCCATTTTCTTTTTTCTTTTCTCTCTTTTTTTTTTTAATTATTTTCACTTCATGTAATGAGATTATTTCCCTCATCTAACTTGCAGTATACGCGACAAGCAAGTCTTTTCCATTGTCATGAAATTTTGTCAAAAATTTTCCTTGTTTCTAGTAATTTTCTTGACTTTTTGAAGTTGTAGTTCACGATGAAGTCTAAGACAAATATTTAAAAAAATTGTACTCGAAACCTTTTGGTTCAATGAGTACATATTATATAGGAAGGAGACTAAGGTTATGTGCCGATGGGTATTCCTTCTCCAACCGGTTCATCTCATCCTTTACCAGGAACATCAGTGCTTTTGGCTTATTTCCTTGACCTAGTATCAACCATTGGATGAAAATTGGTAGGAGTGATTGTCTGCAGAATTAAGTGCATTCTTTGTTGATCTTTTTCAACAAATTGAAAAAAGAGGATCCACGTGCGGTTCCAAATCTCTATATGCCATTCTTAAGATACTATGTGTTGAAAAATAAATAGAAGATGCACTTAATTCTAGTTGCACCGGCTACAACAATAAAGGACGTGTAGATGAACTATTGATCGTGCATTAATAAAGAATGGTTTCAGTAAAACAAACACACTAGAGGTGCATAAGTTCAAGATAAAAGAATGCCACTGCCAAAAGTAACAATGCAGGAAAAGAAGTGCATATTTGATGCGATCCTGCAAAAGCTAGATGGCCAAACCAAAAAGAATGATGCTGCAAAGCTAGGTTACAATATCTTGCACCTCATGTAAATCCTACAAAGCATGCCATCTATCTATATTTTGAGAGAGAGCGACAGTGAAATTGAAAAAGGATCTTACTAGCTAATGCTTGCCAAAAAAAAAAAAAGAAAAAGAAAAAAGTAATATCTCCCGTTTTAGTTTCCTAACAAGCATCCTTAAACCTTGATAACATTTTCGTTCAAAATTTTTTGTAATTTTATTGAGATTTGAAATCATGTCCAACGTATCAAATTGCCAACACCAGTTATAGAATTTTTTATTTCACAGGGAACAGTATTAAGGTGATTGCATAAGTAAAACTTTTTACTCCAATATACATAGATTACTCAATGTCAACTCTTTTGGCAATTTTTTTTTTTGGATTAATGAAGATCGAACTCCAACAAATGGAGAGTCTGGTCATTAATCGAGCGTAAAAAAAATTCCTTAGCAGCACATCATCAAAGTAAAAAATTAAAGACATTACCGATCACCGATTGATCATTCTTGCTAAAATCAATGGAAGGACACGCAGACTGCATGAATCGTTCTCCTGGCTGAGATATTACCATTTAGGACAAAGTTTGAAGGTGAATAGACAGAAAAAAGTGAGTCAATTTCCAGTAATTACATCAAGTACACTCATGGAAAGCAAAACCCACTTCGCTCATCCAAGTAAATAGCATAACAGCTCGACGGCTTCGTCGTTTATGAATGTAGAATCCAGTGAAAGTAGGATCAGCCCACCAGATGTGAATTAGGGGGAAAAAAAGATTCATGTTTAGTGAAAAAAAAATGAATTGATTCCTATTTAACGGAGTAAAAATGATTACTGCCGAAATGATGTAATTCAGAAAAAGATGATACAAGTTCGGTCAAAAGAATAAATTAATTTTACAATTCAATTGATACAAAATATTGGCCATTTTCCTAGGCCAATAATGTAAGCCTGGTTACCTCTATTCTATAAATTTACGGGAAACCTCACCATAAGAGATCAATAAAGCTACAGGGCAACTAACCTAACCACTCTACAGCCCCTCCTCTTTTTTCTGGTCTATTTACAGCACCTTCTATTGATCACTGCTTTCTTTCGGCAGGGAACTCCCATCAAGTCCATTGGTCGGTTTCATATCTCTTGATTCTTCCAAATTAGTTGGCTTTCCCTGTCATTCATGTTTATCCCCAGTTAATGAGAGGTCGGCAACAAAAGGAATCACACTGGCAAGGTTCTATGGCATTGTTACTCAGAAAAGGCCCGTCAAAGGTTTTCAGGAAGAAAAAAGTTAAGGTAAAAGAAGTCAAGAACTTTTACTGAGCCCTTCGTTTCTGAATTATAAAATAAAAGGACATGGCATAAACATGGCATCGTGATTCGTGAGTCAAGTTTCTCCTCAAAACTTGCAAAAAAAGGGGAAAATAAAGCTCATCGTTATAATCTTACCTTATTTCTCCACCCAAGTCCAAATATGCCCATCTTTCTCGTGGGTGTTTGATTGTTTCCAGACCTACAAAACCATCCAGCTATTTCAAGCAACAAAATGTAAAGGAAAAATGGGGGAATGGTTGGAATTATGTATTATCTCAAAAACTATAAAACTTCCAGCTAATTTCAAATGGAGGAAGTATCTAGTCTCATTGGAATAACTTAAAATACTTCTTTTATCCTATTAAAAAAAATAAACACTTAGAATTTGTTTAGGATTTAATTAAAAAATGGTTCCATAAATATGTACAAAATTTATCTTGCTTTCCAAAACAAGTAAAAGTTGACATGAGAAAAGGGAAAAAGGAACTTTTTTGTTTCTCACATCTATGTCCCCATCAAATCTCTCCCTCGCATATTTCCAAATCCTAAACCTATTTGTGTTACCTCTTTGTTACTCTCCTAACCTTTCTCTGCTTGACATATCTCTCCCTGCGAGGCAGATTTATACATAAAAAGACAACTGGAAGTCATTTGTAAATTTTATTTTTAAGCAATCGTCAAATAATTTTCCGAATTTGTGCTAAAAAGCAATCTTGACATTCCTCTCAACATTGAGATTATAGTATATCCATATATTGCTCAGCTCTATAACAAGGAGGAAAACAATAAGCTAAGCTTGAGGAGTAGGATGACAAAAATGCGATAAGGTGAAAGAAATTTCTCTGCTGTTATATGGAAATGTTCTAGTATGTTTTATTCTATTTTGTAAAGGATACATCCGATTCTATGGAAATCCATATATTCAGAGTAAAAAATGACTTCTTATTTAGTTTAACTATCAGATGATATCATCCAGAGAAGAATAAAGTGAATACACAAAAGAAAGTTATGTCTATGCTGCTTATTTACCGTGGAGTATTCTGTGCTTTAGCTTGGCCAGACTCATACTGCACAGTGGCTTCCAACATTGATTCGGCCATTACTGCCCTCTTTTCCATTTGAGCAAGAGACGCCATAGCCTTCTCATATTTCTCCTGCACATTGTTGTTACAGTTACAGCAACCAGAAACAATGCATGGTGCCAGGAACATAAAGGGTACTCTTCCTGAAATCTTAACTTTGTCTGATGGGGAAGAAGAAATCAGCAAACCTATTTGAATTAGTACTTGCTCACTGGAATGAACCCTTCTAACCTTTTGATAGCATGCATTTGTACAAGAAATCACTCTAGGAGCTTTGATAAGCAAAGAGGCAATATGGGACTACCTATTTGAATTAATACTTGCTCATGGGAATGAAACCTTCTAACCTTTTGACAGCATGCATTTGTACAAGAAATCACTCTAGGAACTTTGATAAGCAAGGAGGTGATATGGGACTAATTTGGACATACTACCTCTGTATCCCATGCTCATTTTTGGTAGTATGGGAAGCTAAGAACTTATTTATTTATTTTTTGGATAAGTAAGAACTTATTTATTATCTTTAAATAAGAAAATTTTGTTTTACATAATTTTATAAAGAAATTACACATACATTGTACAAATATATAGATATCACCAGAGGGCTTCCAGGGATAGAATCGAACATTGCTGGATCTGAATTTGTTGAAATATAAAGAGGGAAAAAACAAAAGACATAAGTCCATTTACTAGCTTTTTCTTTCAGAGCAATCGGTAGTGGAATCAAGTTCTAAATTTGAGTCCCTGGCCACTTCATTATTTCCAAGCAATGGTCTATAGTTGAATTCTGGGCCCACACATGGAGAAATATTGGAACATGAAAAGAGAACCACCATCTGTATCTCCATGCGTCAACTTGAAGATCAATTATATAATAAATTCTTTCAAAATTTATACCAAAGTATGCAAGTGTACTACCACAGCTATCAGGTTGCCAAACTAATACAACCGCATGGATAAAATAAATTCAAAACAGAAAGCAAACAAGATTAACAATCAAGTATAATCCCACTAATCCAAAGAACAAAAAACATTTAAAAAGCTTCTTATTTTGGACAAAGTCACAACCAATTCATCAAAAAGCTTAAGCTTCTCTATGTAATTGTGGGTTCTATGCAACGGCAGAGCAGGAATTCATCCATGGTAGGGTGAGTGGCAAGGTAATTTTATTATAAAAAAAAAAAAGGAATGGCGAAGACAAATTGATAGGTATTAAACCTTCTCAGAAATTTTAAGAATAACTTTTGAAAACACTCAGAGATATGGGGTGGGGGTGTGGGGTTCTGCTCAGGTAAGGTCCTTCCCTGGTTCCACATGTATATGTCATCACTCCACTCATGGATGGGTTGAGAAATTGACTAAGGTTCACCATGCAGAAACCAACTATGGAGAGCCAAATGAAGACATATACTGTATCAATTTTTAATTAGAACAACAATCAAATCATTTAAAAAGTTAAAGCCATACAAATGTGAACAAGTTTTGTATTTATATTTCAACATTCCCTTGAAATCAAAACTTTTCCCACCTATAGAGACTATTTAGAGAATTGTCCTCAAAACATAACAAGGGACTAAAGCCTAAGAATTCTATGATATCCTTTGAAATTTTCAAAAGGCAGTTATTATATAATGAATGGACACGTGACATAATAACTTTAAATTCATTCTATTTGGCCCCTTTTAGGGTCGTTATAGAAATGGTATTAGAGTTTTAGGTAGGAGATAGGACAAATCTACCAAAAGTGAAATGGGGTTTGCACCTATGTAGATATCAATGAGAATAGTGAATAAAAGGATTAGATCATAGACTATGCAAATATATATTTACCTACCATTATAGGATTATCATATAAACCAGCAATTACTCAAAATGTGCTAACTTAAGAATTTTGTGATCCTATTCAAGTAGATTAGACAAGGTAAGTTCCAGAAGGTGAAGTAGAAGAAACAACAAAAGTACGGAAGTAAAGAGATCAATGCAAACAAGTTCAGGGATGAAACTTCTCAAATGGGGGAGAGTGAAATCTTTAGGAAAATTTGAAAGGCGATTATCATATAACAAATACACATGACATAACAATTTAAAGTCAATTCTAATACACGCTCTTTTAGGATTATTACAAATACCGCTTGTTTTTTTTTTTTTTGGGGAATAAATGAATTTTATTAATCCAAAATATTGTATAATTGTAAAAAAGGAGTAGATATTACATGAAGGTGCAGAAAACATAATGCAAAGTACAAATGGCTAGAGTTAATGCCATTCGTTCTCATTCATGATGGAGCAAAGTTTTGTAGTAGAGGGGAATCCCTTGCTGCCCATTGCCCAAGCACTATATAGTGTGTCCAAGGGACGTATTGGAAGCCAATAATCCGCCTAAAGTGAGATATCTAAGCCATTATTAGGCTCCCATTGGAAACAAGCTCTTACAAAGATCCTAAGTTTTAATAGTTTCTTCCAAGATCATGAGCATATGGTGGGTGCTTTGGATGGCTAGAAGTTTTTACCTTTTAGTAAGGTAAAATGTACTCATTCTGGCCATAGGCTCTTTGACCCTTCCTTACACAGTTGCCATAGTGTTTAAGTTAGATGGCCTTGTTCTAATGGTGAAGATTTGGGATCCATAAGCCCCCACATTTTAGAGGTTTGCAAACATCTGTCCATCGAACCTTTAGCCTTAGTGAAGGTGTTCGATTTACCACTCCAAAGAAAATTCCTAAGCAACTGATCAATTCTCATAATGACGGACTTAGGAAGGAAAAACACTGAGCACCAGTAGACTTGCATTGAGAATAGAACTGATTTTACCAACTGTAGTCTACTTACATAGGATAAGCATTTAGCTATCCAAGAGTTGATGCGGGCCAAGGTCTTCTCTAGAAGAACTTCACAATCCTCCTTCTTAAGCTTTGAAGAGATGAGTGGGACCCCCGAGTAGTGTACTTGCAACTTACTTTCACAGAATTAGGTAGTACGGAGGATGACCTCTTTGGTGCCCATAAGGACATGGGAGAAGAATATGTTGCTCTTGTTATTATTGGCCTCCAATCTCGATATAGTTTAAAAGGAATGCAAAGTTTCCTTGACCAAGGATACAGAATCAACATTTCCTTTTGCAAAGATTAGAAGATCGTTTGCAAAACAAAGGTAGGTTAGCCTTTTAGACTTACATCTCCAATGAAGGGAGAATTTAGAATTCAAAGTCAACCTTCTCGATAGCATGGAAGGCACTTCCATGCCCAGTACAAATAAATAAGGAGATATAGGGTCCCCTTATCTCGGCCCTCTTTTATTTACCAAAAAAACTCACCAATTCCCCATTGATGTTAATGGAAAACTTAGGGGTAGAGATGCATTGGTCTATGAGTGTACAGATATGTGGGGGAAATTTCATGGCCTTGAGGATCTTCAGAAGGAAATCCCATCTTATTGTCTCATAAGCCTATTGTAAGTCCACTTTAAGAGTGCATCGTGGTGCTCCCATTTGTGAATGGTAACCTGCTATCAACTCCTATGAAATAAAGATGTTACTAGTTCCTTCCCAACCAAAAATGGTAAAACCTTTTTGATCCGTGTAGCAAGAACTTTGGAGATAGCCTTGTATAGTACATTGCAACATGCTATAAGACGGAAATACCCCAACTTGGAAGGATTACCTACTTTAAGGACTAGAAAAATGATTCTAGTCCTTAATCTCCTTGAGCAAATGGCTTGTGGTCAAAAACTCTTTTATTGCAGCAATCATATTATCGCCTATAATTTCCTAAGCTTCTTTGAAAAAATGGGCCAAGTACCCATCAAGCCCAGGCACCTTCTTGTTTGCTTGCGACATAAAGCCCCATCTGATCTCTTTGTCCATGAAAAGAGCATCAAGATCAAGTCATTGCTGCTCATTCAATTCCCAAGTCACCAAATTGCCAACTTCATCCAAGCTGCTGTGATTTGTGAGGTTGTCATAGAGTTGCCGAAAGTAGCCTACTACCATCCGTTTGACCTCAGTTTCTCTAGTAGTCTCACTAACATCCTCCCTAGCCAGCCGGTATAAGGAGTTCCGATTGTGTAAGCTCTTCATGGCCTATGGAAATAGGTGGTGTTTTTATCTCCTAACCTTAGCCATTTGGCCCTAGATTTTTGCTTGTTAATATTTTTGGTAACTTTTTTTTTTTGGGTAAGTTTCTACTTGTTAATATTTGGTTAGGCTTTCACTGTAATTCTGAAAGAAATCCCTCTTCAAAATCAAGCTTCTAAAAAGACTAAGAACAAAGCCAAAATTAAGCTAGTAAAGTTGTTGAAACCCGATGACAAAGAGAATCTCATTTTTCTGTATCATATAAAAGACCTAAATGAAGCTGCTCCCGACAGGCTCAGGCTTAATTATTCACTAAATCTGTGCTTCCTTAATTCTAAATGAACATCTCATCATAAAATCCAATATTGCAACCCTTTGATAAAAATGTTCCAATAGTCTTCAAGAGTATCAGCATACTAACCAACAGTAGTCTTAATAATAGACAGACACCAAACTCTTCTAGTGAGATGTATAAGTCTAGCTGTTTGCAAGCAAGAATGCAGCCAAAACCTAGATTTATATTCTCCTAATAAAATGTCTACAGAACATCAAATAAGTATCCCTTTGGATTTTTGCAATAATGTTGAAATCAATCCTTAGAAACACATCTTTTGGAGTGTTAAATAACAAGCCTTGCAATCAGTAAATTTCATAGCAATCTTTGCAAGGCTTGTCAAGAATGCATAAGCATTTTCTCACATGATCAATATTATAAATTTAAGTGTATTTTTCATATATTCTAGAAAGTAGGGTATTCTTACATTGTATGAAACTGCATATTTATATATTATATATTTCATCAGGAGGTGTAATACCTAAATTATGTATCTGCAACATCTCAACACATATCAATTGAGAACTTTTACAGCATCTTTCACTGAGTTAAATCTGCCACATAATTTTAGATGTTCTGACATTGCAGAAAATAAGGCTCTACAATTGGGAACTAGGGAAACAACTTTTACTTTCAGTAATCTCTACTGCTTAGGACTGGATGGAAATACAATACTCTACCTTCTCTCTAGAGAACCACCCTAAATCATCCTAGAAAACCACTTTCTTAGGTTCCCCAAAACCATCCTTACCCCCTTCTCTTTCCTATCTTCTCTCTCTCCCATCCTCCCTTCACCATCGTTTCTATTTTCCTTTTGCCTTTTGCCCTCCTGTTCTATGGCGGGAGGTTCATCTCGCCAGGAACCTACTGGTGGTATCCACCACTGGAGCAAGGTTTCCACTAGGTTTTTTTCAAAAACATGGGTCTGGTGTCCAAGACTCTTCTTCCAAGTTAGTTGACCTGACTTTCTCTTCTGGCAAATTTTCAACTCTGCCAACTGAAGACCCTCTGCCCAATGCCTACAACATAGGAGAAAAGGAGGTCTCTACTTCGGTTCCTCATAAAGGTGATGAGCCCTCTATGTTTGATAGACTCTCTCTTGGCAAAAAGAAAATGGAATTTTCTGCCAATAAAAAAGCAAATGTCAACTTTTTTTTCTCTTTTGAAAATACAACTTTGGAGCAAGTGAATGACTTAATGAATGATGTGGAAAAGCAAAAAAATGCCCCTCTCCTTCAGCAATACCACCTAAGAACTTTACTCAAGCTTGTGTAACTTCTTCTGCTCCCCCACTTCGTCCAGACTTTAAGCTGCAATTTTTTCCTCCAACATCTTGTGGCCCGATACCTAAGGTGAGATCTCCACCTTCAGTCACAGCTCAAGGTGCAAAAAGATGGGAACTGTTATTTTTCAAGAATAAAATTTTTATTTCTTTTATTTATATTTACATCTCACGTATAGGGATATCTATACAAAAATTACATGTCTAATTTAGGAAAGTTACATGCTTAATCTAGGAAAGTATATTAATTACAAAATCTTTCTAATAAATAAAATCTAGCTAGTTAACACTCCTCCTTAAGTTGGTGGAAAGATGTCACACATGCCCAACTTGCAAACTAGTGTATAGAAAATCTGATTATTGAGACCTTTTGTGAATACATCAGCAAGTTGCTTTTCTGATAATACGTGAAACAGACTTAAGATATCACTTGTAATCTTTTCTTTGATGAAGTGTCGATCAATTACAATGTGTTTTGTTTGGTCATGCTGAACTGGATTGTGGACTATATTGATGGCAACCTTGTTATCACAATACAAGGAAAGTCTCCCCCTTTCAAACAGTCTTAATTCCTCTAGTAATTTTTTAAGCCAAAGAAATTCACAAACACCTTGAGTTATAGCTCTGTATTCAGCTTTCGCACTTGATCTAGCCACTAAACTTTGCTTCTTGCTTCTCCAAGTAACTAAGTTCCCTCTTGCAAAAGTACAATAACCGCATGTAGATCTTTTATCATCTAGAGATCTAGCCCAATCTGCATTTGTAAAGGCTTCTATCTGAAGATGACCATGTTTGGAAAAAAGGAGACATTTCCCTAGAATAGACTTCAAAGATCTCAAAATGCGAAAGACAGCTTGCATATGAAAATCTCAAGGTTCATGTATGAATTGACTCACCAAGTTGACTGCATAAGTTATGTCTAGTCCAGTGTGAGAAAGATAAATGAGTCTTCCAACTAACCTCCGATATCTCTCCTTATCAATAGATTCTTCTACCCCTGCTTATATCTTGTGATTAATATCAATGGGCAATTCAGCTAGTTTATAACCTGTCATACTCGTTAATTTTAAGAGATTCATAATACACTTCCTCTAAAAAATAAAGATTCCTTTTTCTGATCCAGCAACCTCAATTCCTAAGAAGTACTGCAATTTTCTTAGATCTTTAATCTCAAATTCCTGCGCCAATCACTTCTTCAATTGGTTCATCTCTCCTCTGTCATTCTCCTGTCATTACTATGTCATCAACATAAACTATTAAAAGAGTAAGTTTACCCTTTTGATGTTTTATGAAGAGAGTATGATCAGCATTGCTTTGTTGGTAGCCAAAGGAGATCATAACTTTGCTGAATTTGTCAAACCAAGCTCTAGGAGATTGTTTGAGTCCGTACAAAGCTTTCTTCAGTTTACAAACCTTTCCTTGACTTTGTTCATTATCAAATCCAAGAGGGATCTCCATATACACTTCTTCTTCCAAGTCCCTATGAAGAAATGCATTCTTCACATCAAACTGTTGTAAATTCCAATCAAGATTAGCCACACAGGACAACAAGATTTTGATAAAGTTCATTTTAGCAACAAGAGCAAATGTCTCCTAGTAATCTACTCCATAAGTTTGAGTGAATCCCTTAGCTATCAATCTAGCTTTAAATCTCTCAATTGAACCATCAACTTTATGTTTTACGGTGAATACCCATTTACAACTGTTGAAAATCTTCCAAAGTTAGTATGTAGATAAATAAGGAAAGCATATGACTAATTGACAGCCATATAATCTTGATATTTATAGCAGAAGAATCAAATCTTATAGGATTTAATGTGATATATTTTTATTCTTTATTTAGTCTTCTTAGATTAAGGAAAGATAGGTTGTACACTAGTATATATATACAATACTTGTATCACTTTCTGAATAAGAGAAAATAAAGAATTCCAAATCTCCTCATGGTATCAGAGCCTTCCTCCTATTTTTTTTCTTCTGCCGTGACTCAATTTCTGCTTGACGTATCTCTCATTCCGACCAATTTTTTTTCTGCCGTGATCCATTCTGATCGTGCTTCTGTCAGAGCCTTTCACGTGTCTAACGTGATTCTATCATTCCCTTCTCAACCATAGCTAGTAATCCGACAGCATACACACTCTAGTATCACGACATTCTCCTTCAACCAACTGGTCAATCCTCCATCTCCTAGAATTATTGAATCTGTCTTCACCAGGAAATGATGAACGAGAGAGACTCTGCCTCATCCAAAGTCACGTCATCCCCAGCCCCTATCAAAACCAGCCATGGAGGAACTGAAAATGCATCTCTTCTC
This sequence comes from Laguncularia racemosa, assembly GCA_037954665.1. Classification (NCBI taxonomy): domain Eukaryota; kingdom Viridiplantae; phylum Streptophyta; class Magnoliopsida; order Myrtales; family Combretaceae; genus Laguncularia; species Laguncularia racemosa. The sequence goes on from JBBMOL010000005.1 coordinate 14,365,424, forward strand.
ATCATTGGACACAAACTCAATGGTCACAACTTTCTCCAATGGTCCCAATCTGTGATGATGTTCATCTGTGGAAGAGGAAAAGATGAATATCTCACTGGAGAAGGTGTCATTCCAGAGAAAAATGATCCACAATTCAAGACATGGAACACTGAGAATCACTTAGTGATGTCTTGGTTGATAAACTCCATGAATAATGAGATAGGTGAGAATTTTCTCCTATATAAGACAGCAAAGGAAATGTGGGATGCAGTTAGGGAGACGTATTCCAGTTCTGAAAACACCTCAGAACTTTTTGAGGTTGAAGCCAAGCTGCATGATCTTCGACAAGGAGAGCTTACGGTTACTCAATATTTCAATACCCTTACTCGCTATTGGCAACATCTTGACTTGTTTGAAGTCCACACGTGGAAGTGCCCCGAAGACACAGCTTTATACAAAAAGATAGTAGAACAAAAACGAACCTTCAAATTCCTTCTTGGTCTCAACAAAAATCTGGATGAAGTCAGAGGCAGAATTATGGGAACCAAGCCTTTTCCTAGCATCCGAGAAGCCTTTTCTGAAGTTAGACATGAAGAAAGCAGAAGGAAGGTTATGATGGGATCACAAAATTCCACTCCAACCTTTGAAGGTTCTGCCCTTGCAACACGAGGACCACCACCGAACAACAATGACAACCGGCAAAGGAAAGGGAGACCTTGGTGTGATCACTGTCGTAAACCTGGCCATCTTAGGGAAACCTGCTGGAAAATCCATGGGAAACCGGCTGATTGGAAGGCATCACGAGCAACCAATGCTAACATTGCAACATCCTCAGATGACCACACAACTTCAACCTCAAACGGGTTAAGTCCCTTCACCAAAGAGCAATTGGAAGTTCTGCAGAAACTATTCAATCAAAACACGGTCTCGCAGCCTCAATCCAACACTTCTGGGTCTGGAACCAGCTTGTTAGCACAGCAAGGTAATTCCTCGTTGGCTCTTATGGTTGACAAATGGCACACAAAACCGTGGATTGTTGATTCTGGAGCTTCAGATCACATGACAGGAGATGCAACAATATTTTACAAGTACAGTCCATCCAATAGCAACTCCACAGTCCGAATAGCTGATGGTTCACTATCAAAAGTTGAGGGAATTGGTTCAGTCAAGATTAATAAGAATCTGACTTTAAATTCTGTTCTCCATGTTCCTAGTTTGGATTGTAATTTACTTTCCATTAGTAAATTGACTCGTGATCTAAATTGCATAACTAAGTTTTTCCCAAACTTATGTGAGTTTCAGGAATTGGATTCGGGGAAGACGATTGGCAGTGCTGAGATGTGTTCTGGACTTTATCTCCTCAAAATACACAAACTCAACCCACAAGTGGAGCTCCTGTTACAAGTCAGTCTGTTTTCAATTCCTATGTCAATAAAGATAGTGAAATTATGCTGTGTCACTATCGTCTTGGGCATCCTAATTTTGTGTATTTAGAGAAGCTTTTCCCTTCAATGTTTATCAATAAAAATCCAAAACATTTTCAATGTGAAATTTGCCAGTATTCCAAACACACTCGTAATACTTATCCTAGTTGCTTGTACAAACCATCTCGTCCATTCGCCATGATTCATAGCGATGTATGGGGCCCCTCAAGGGTGAAAAATATAACAGGAACTCGTTGGTTTGTATCATTTGTTGATGATCACACTAGGTTGACTTGGATATTCCTCATGAAAGAAAAATCAGAAATATGTCAACTTTTCAAAAATTTCAACTCTATGATACAAACACAATTCCAGACCAAGATTCAAGTTTTTAAAACAGATAATGCCAAAGAATACTTCAAATCTGTTCTAGGTTCTTATCTCCTAGAACAAGGCATAGTTCACATAAGTTCCTGTGTTGATACTCCCCAACAAAACGGGGTAGCAGAAAGAAAAAACAGACATTTACTTGAGGTGGCCCGATCTCTCATGTTTTCCACACATGTTCCAAAATTCTTCTAGGGAGAAGCCGTCCTTACATCCGCATATCTCATCAATAGAATGCTATCCAGAGTTTTGAAATTTCAAACTCCCCATCAAGTCCTCCTTCAACACTTCCCACAGACCAAAATCATCACATCACTAGAACCAAAAGTATTCGGGTGCTCAGCATTTGTTCATATACAGCCACAAAACCGCAGCAAGTTAGACCCAAAATCCATCAAGTGTATTTTTCTTGGGTATTCCTCAAAACAAAAAGGCTACAAATGTTATTCTCCCAGCACCCGCAAATTCTATAACTCAATGGATGTGACATTCTTTGAACATCAATCATATTACCCCAAAACTGAAATTCAGGGGGAGAACTTGAGGGAATATCAGCTTTGGGAACCTGATCTCGGTCATCCAATCCAACCTCTTGATCCTCCATCACTACAGCCCTCTATCGAGTCGTTTCAACCTGATCCAGTCACTCATCCTCTCACACTTGATACACCAGCAGAAAGTCCACCACCACAAGCTCCAGTGTCATCTATTCCCAACCAACCCAAATCACCACAAACCGTGGATAAAGAACTTCGTGTCTATGTTAAGAGGAAAAGGCCTATTACAGGGATGGTACTCTCAACACCTCTCACACTTGTCCAAGAGCCTGAACCAAGTCCAAAGCCGACTCAAACTCACTCAGATAAGGGAAAGTCCACTTCTAGGATTGAAAGTATCACTGACAACTGTGATATGCCAATTGCTCTGAGAAAGGGTGTAAGAACTTGTACACAGCATCCTATTCAAAAATTTGTCTCATATGGTAAATTATCTACTTCCTATAAGGCATTTGTTTCGACTCTTGACAAAGTGCAGGTACCTAACTCCATTCAAGAAGCCTTAACAAATTCTGAATGGAAAAAGGCAGTCTATGAAGAGATCAGGGCTTTGGAGAAGAATGGCACATGGGTGATCACAAAACTTCCTCCAGGAAAAAGGGTTGTGGGTTGTAAGTGGATCTTTACAGTTAAACATCAAGTTGATGGCAGTATTGAGAGATTAAAGACACGTCTTGTTGCTAAGGGTTTTACTCAGTCCTATGGAATTGATTACCAAGAAACATTCGCTCCGGTGGCCAAATTCAATACTATTAGAATTCTTCTCTCTCTTGCAGCAAACCTAAACTGGCCATTACACCAACTGGACGTAAAGAATGCATTTCTAAATGGTGATCTAGAAGAAGAAGTTTACATGGAAATACCCTCGGGGTTGGAAACTTCATCCAACAGCAACCAAGTGTGCAAACTTAGAAAATCTCTATATGGGCTCAAGCAATCTCCTCGTGCTTGGTTTGACAGATTTGCAAAAACAATTACAAAGCATGGATACACCCAATGTCAAGCCGATCACACTCTATTTGTAAAATTCTCTCCAGAAAATAAGATAGCCATACTAATTGTGTATGTGGATGATATCGTTCTGACAGGTGACTATGAAGAAGAACTACCAAGATTGAAGGGACTCCTAGCCAAGCAATTTGAAATCAAAGAACTTGGTGATCTTAAATACTTTCTGGGAATGGAAATAGCACGGTCCAAGAAAGGAATATTTGTCTCTCAACGTAAGTATGTCCTAGACTTACTAAAGGAGACAGGCATGCTTGAATGTAAACCTGCTAACACTCCAATGGATCCAACCAAGAAGCTAGGAGCTGAGAAAGACAGTACACCAGTCGACAGGGGGAGATATCAGAGACTTGTGGGACGTCTAATCTACCTCTCACATACACGACCAGACATTGGTTTTTCTGTTAGTGTTGTGAGTCAGTTCATGCACAACCCAACAGAAGAACATATGGGAGCAGTAAACAGGATTTTGAGATATCTCAAGATGACACCAGGAAGAGGCTTGTTATACAAGAAGGATAAAAGCCGTGAAGTTGAAATCTTCTCAGATGCAGACTGGGCAGGAGATATTTCAGACAGAAGATCTACATCAGGATACTGCTCCTATGTTTGGGGAAACCTTGTGACTTTGAGAAGTAAGAAGCAATCTGTAGTCTCAAGAAGCAGTGCAGAAGCTGAATTTAGAGCACTTGCTCTTGGTATCTGTGAGGGCATATGGATACAGAGACTTCTTAGTGAACTCAAAATACAAAGTGAAGGGTCTATGAAGCTGTTTTGTGATAACCAAGCTACCATTAGTATTGCAAAGAATCCAGTGCACCATGACAGGACAAAGCACATCGAAATTGATCGGCACTTCATCTCAGAAAAGATTGAGAAAGGAATTATACAACTAATGTATACTCCTACAAAGTTGCAAGCAGCCGATATTCTCACCAAAGCTCTTCCAAAGACTAACTTTGAAGAATTGAGTCACAAGCTGTGTTTGTACAACATTTACAACTCAGCTTGAGGGGGAGTGTTGAAAATCTTCCAAAGTTAGTATGTAGATAAATAAGGAAAGCATATGGCTAATTGACAGCCATATAATCTTGATATTTATAGCAGAAGAATCAAATCTTATAGGATTTAATGTGATATATTTTTATTCTTTATTTAGTCTTCTTAGATTAAGGAAAGATAGGTTGTACACTAGTATATATATACAATACTTGTATCACTTTCTGAATAAGAGAAAATAAAGAATTCCAAATCTCTTCAACAATCAACCAATTTCTTATCCAGTGGAGGAGTGACAAGTTCCCAAGTCTCACTTTTAGATAAAGCCTTCATTTCTTCAATCATAGCTTCCTTCCACTATGGATCTGTGGATGCTTGCTTCCAATTATGTGGAATAGACACAGATGAAATAGACAAGACAAATACTCTATATGATGGAGACAAAGAATCATAGGAGATAAAGTTAGATAAAGGATGTTTAATACAAGACTTGACTCATTTTCTAAAAGCGATAGGCAAATTTAGCTCATTTGGAAAAGTAGATAACTCACCAATAGAGGACTCTGCAAATTACATGATGGCTTCTTCTGCATTGTTTCTCCTTGAATACCTCAACAAATCAGGTCTATCCAAACATCCAATAGTCTCCCCCTGAATTCTTTCTCCAATTTCACCCTTCCTTATGTCATCATTAAAAGGTTCCACAACAATGGAGCTAGGAGAAATTACCTCTTCCTCCTTATTACTCTCCCCCTAAAGAGGTGATGAGGGATTGCTAAAATGGAGTTCAAATTTTCGAAAGGTAACATCCATCTAGAGGGAGGATGATAACATTTATAACCTTTCTGTGTAGGAGAATACCCAATAAACACACATTTAAGGGCTCTATAGTCAAGTTTCTCAGCATTTCTAGTGTGAACAAAACAAACACAGCCAAATACCTTTGGAGAAATAGTATATTCATTCTTACCTTTTAAAGCTTCTAGAGGGCTTTGAAAATCAAAGGTTTTAAGTGGCGTTCTGTTGATGAGATAAGCAGCTACTAAAATAGCATCTCCCCAATAAGGTTTTGGTATATTCATAGTGATCATAAGAGATCTCGTCACTTCTAACAAATGCCTATTTTTCCTTTTAGCAAACCCCATTTTGTGCATTAATGTAAGGATAACCGGTTTAATGTATTATCCCATTAGATTCCAAATAAACACCAAAGTTTTTATTCATGTATTCAGTGCCATTGTCAGTTCTCAAGATTCTTATCTTGGCATCAAATTGAGTATAGATCATCTTATGAAATGATTGAAAGCAAGAAAAAACTTCATTTTTTGCTTTTAACAAATATACCTATGTCATTCTAGTGCAACAATCAATAAAAATAACAAACCAACGACTACCCGACAAAAAAATTGTTTGAGTAGGACCCTATACATTAGAATGGATAGTCATAAAAGGAATGGTACTTCTATTATTATGTAAAGGATAAGAGTTTCTAGTGTGCTTGATATACTTACAAGCATCACAAAACAAAGATTCAGACTAAGTTCTCGAAAATAAACTAGGATATAGCTTCTTTAAAACAAAAAAAGATAGATGTCCTAACCACCTACGCCACTATACTATTTCTTGGTTTACATCCTTATTGTTAAGAGGAAATGATGAAAATAAAGAAAGAAGAGAAACTCTAAATCATATATTTTATTGAACTATACAAGTATTTATATACGTATACATACTTAGTATATTCTATAAACTAAGGGATGTGGGACTAGTATACATTACAGTATACAAACTTAGTATAAACTAAGGAATGTGGGACTAGTATACATAATACTTATTATCTCCAAAAAAGGCTTGACCAGAGTCTCTAGTTCCATTAATCATGTATAAGCCATCATGCAATCTACCACTGCCAATTCTCTTCCTGATTTAAAGGTTTTGAAAAACACAATGATCAGGAAAGAACACAATTTTACAGTTCAGAGCTTTGGTGACGGAACTAACAAATAAAAGATTAACAGGAAACTCTGGTACATGGAGAACAGATGAAAGTTTAACTTTAGGAGTACAAATAATGGAACCTGTTCTTGAGACAGGAGTTAAGGAGCTATCAGCTATTTTGACATTCTTCCCTTTACATGAAGAATAGTTTTGATGGTATTTTGAAGAACCTATCATAATATCTATTCGCACCAAAGTCAATAATCCAATAATTAAGGTAAGCAGTAAAGGCAATACCTGATTGTAGATAATTGGATGTGGCACTGGTGAAAGACTTAAGTTTGGTCAAGAGGTGACGAAGATACTGAATTTCATCAGAAGACAGAGTTTCTCCAGGGCCTGTCTCCTTGTATGCTTCCACAAATTCCACCATATTTGCTTGAGTCCACTGACTCATTTTCCCCTACAACCTCTAATTGGTTGACCATGTAGCTTCTAGCAAGTCTCCTTCGTATACCTTGGCTTTTCACAATAGTCACAGTGCAAGTGATCTTTATTAGAAGTGGTTGCCCTTGGCTGTACATGAGAAACGGTTAACTCAGACTTCTCGACTGGTGCTATATAAAGCATGACACCACGTCAGCTTTCTTCCTATTGAACATGGGAGTATGCATCCTCAAGAGAAGGAAAAGGAATTTTACCAAGAACTTGAACCCTTATCTGATCATACTCTGGGTTCAAACCAGCCAGAAAATCACTCTTTTTCAAACAAATTTTGAAATAGAACAGCATCTTCTACACAATGTACTTGGAGATCCTGATAATAATCCATCTCCAGCCATAACCCACTTAATTCAGAAAAATACTCAGTAATTGTCAATTCACCTTGTTTTGTGTCATGGTTTTATTCTGGATTTCAAAAATCCAGGCATCATTTCCTTTCTAAGAATAGGTGCGTTTAGTTAAGTTCCAAATTTTCTCAGTAGTGTCAAGTAATAAATACTGTTTGGAAATTCAATGATGCATAGTATTCAAAAGCCATGTTATAACAAGTGAGTTTTCAGAATCCCACTGAGCATAGGTAGCATAGAAAACCTTAGGGGGTTTTGTTTCTCCAGTAATATATCCTAGCAACCTCCCGGATTTAATAAATAGCAAACAAGCACGTGACCAAGCAAGATACGTACTAGCCCCATCAAGTTTCACGGCACTGATTTATGAGAGAGAACCATTATTTGCTGCCTTAGTATCTTCCATAGACACAAGAATAATAGAGCCTAGTCAAGTGACAAAGAACGAATGGCAAAAAAAAAATCTGACCTCTAATCGTACGATCGTGGCCGGAGAATGGTGGTCGAAGGACGATGGCGCAAGGTTCTAAGCAAGGAACGACGACAAAGGATGGTCGGCAAGGCACCCACGCGCCGACGAGTGAAGAACACCCATAAATCTTTGATCAACGCGATCATGGCTAGAGAATGGTGGTTGGAGGACGACAGCGCAAGGTTCTAAGCAAGGAACAGTGACAAAGGATGGTTGGCAAGAGACTCACACACCTCCACGCGCTGACGAGTGAAGAACACCCAAAAATCTTCGATTGACAATTGAGCTCACGCGCGACTTCAAATGGTGATCGGACTTTTAGGAACGACCAGCCGAAGGGTGTACGTCCTTGTTGTAGTAGCGGTGATGAAAAAAAAACGAGGGAGTAAACTAGACCTCTTTGGGAACAGTAAAAAAGAAACCCTAGCGCTGCAGCGGAAAAAAAAAAAAATCACCTCAAAGACATCAAGAAGACTCCGATACCATGTTATTTTTCAAGAATAAAATTCTTATTTCTTTTATTGATATTTACATCTTATATATAGAGATATTTATACAAAATTACATGTCTAATTTAGGAAAGTTACATGTCTAATCTAGGAAAGCATATTAATTACAAAATCTTTCTAATAAACAAAATAAATAAAATCTAGCTAGTTAACAGGAACACACTCTTGTGAGGTATTTTCTCGAAAGGAAACTCCCCTTCTCCTAGTTCAAAGTACTGCCTTAAGCATATGGAAAGATTATGGCATTATGAGTGTTCTTGGCAACAAGGACGGCTTCTTCTACTTTCTCTTTGTTAATGACACTTGTTTTAAGTGTAATACTCGAGAAGCCTTGGTATTTCGTTCATAGTTTTCTAATCCTTTAGAAATGAAAGGATGGTATGCCTTTAACGAAACCGCAACCTTCTCGTATTCCGGCTTGGGTAGTCTTCTCTAGCATTCTGTGTGAATACCTTGATCCCTTGAGGTGAGCTACATAGCGAGTGTTGTTGGTACTCTCCATGCAAACACCCTTACAACATGTCAAGAGGGGGCAAACCAAGCTAGGATTTGGTGGAAATTGACGCTGAGGATGAATCTGTCCCTCAAGTGGAATTGGAGAAGGATGACGGTACTTCCATGTAGATTTTGGTGGAATATCAGTGGCTTCCACCACATTGCCCCATGTGCAAAGTTTTTGGACATTCATGTGGTTCTAGAGCCAACTATGCAACACAAGCAACTAAAAAAGTTTCAGTTTCAAAAAACCAGGAGTGAGTGAAAGTTCAAAGGAGAGGCAAAAAGGACCAAGATGTAGCCACTCCCGCTTCATCTCCTAAAGAGGTTGAACCGGTCTTCAATGAGAAGGTCTCTTCCCCTATCAAACCAGTCGCTCTAGACAAGACTATACAGATGGAATCCTCAGAGGAGCCAGTGAAAGACCTAGCTTCAATAAACACTAGACCCATTGATCTTATAGAAGCCCCTACTCCTCATATTTTAGAAACTCCTCAGCAAGAACGAGAACCTAATGCTCCTACTACTTAGCAAGGAAAGGAGAATAAGGAAGAGGGGGTAGAGGAAACAGAAGGAACCCATGAAAATGAGGAGGACCACCCTACTGCCACCCCTACAAGCCCTAAATTGTCTAGCTCCCTAAGACATCAAGAGAAGATAACCTCGACCTCCTTGAGTAGTGGACATAGCTCGGGTAAGTGGAAAAAGAAAAAGAACTTCTTCAAACGCCAAAGACAATATACTTAACCATCACTCTCTTTCCTATGAATTTAACTTAGTGGAACATAAGGGGTCTTAGTGACCCATTAAAGTGTGCAGATGTTAGAAAATTTTGTGTGGAGAATGGAGTATCTTTCTTGGGGTTGTTGGAAACTTGTGTAAATCAAAGAAATGAAGATAGAGTGAAGCTTAATCTAAATGCAAACCGGAACTTTCAAATAAATTCTGTTGCAAGGAAGAGGAATTGATTAACTTAGGACCCTAGAACTTGGAATGTCCAAATAGAAAAAGAACACAAGCAATTCTCTCACTGTTTTTGTACCCATCTTAGTTCCAACTTGTCCTTCTATGCATCCTTTGTGTATGCATCTAATTCTGATAAGGAGAGGAAACTTTTATAGAGGGATTGGCTGCTTTATCACCGCATTTAGTTGACAATCCTTGGGTATTTCTTGGTGATTTCAATGTTACTAAGTCAGTCTATGAGAGAAATGGAAGCAACGCTAGGCAAACTACAACCACAGTTGACTTTGTGAATTTTTTAGATGAAGTGGAGCTTGATGATCTCTGTTTTGTGGGGAACTATTTCTCCTAGTCGAAAAAACAAGCAACCAACCCAATTTTGAAGAAACTAGATAGAATACTAGTTAACCAAAGTTGATTAACTAAATACCTTAATTGTGGTGCCAATTTTGTCTTGCCCTTACTTTCAAATCACTTGGCTAAAGTTTTACACATGGATTTTGGCATCTCTAATAGACGATATCCTTTCAAGTTTTTTGAATTTTGGGTTGAGACTCTGGAGTTCCTCCCTACTATGAAGGTGGTATGGTTACTTGAAATTAGGGGCTATAACCTATTCCAAGTGGTGTCTAAGCTGAAGCTACTTAAGAAAGAGCTTAAAAAATTAAATAATTCCAAGTTCTCACACCTATCAGCAAGAGTTAAGATGGCTAACGAGCACCTAACAGCCACCCAATGTTCAATTGCTAATGAAGATACCTCCCTTTTCAATTAAGAGCAAACAGCTTTTAAAGAGTACTGCTTACTAAGAGAAGCAGAGGAGAGTTTCTTTCGACATAAATCTTGGGTTAAATGGCTCAAGCTAGGGGATAAGAACACTGCCTATTTCAACAAAATGGTTAGATAAAGGCAAAATAGAAATGCCATACATAGCTTGATGAGGGAGGATGGAACAGTGATTCATGGAGACTTATGTCCATGTTGAAGTAATTTCTTCACCAGTTTGTTTGGGGGCCAGCAAAGGGCTGTGTCAATAGCAAAGGTGCAAGGTTACGTTTCTAGGAGAATGTTAGGTCAACAAGCTCAGCAAGTTATTTCCCTGTTCTCAAATGAGGAAATAAAAATGGCTTTTTTAGTCAATCAAGCAACAAAGCTCCTGGCCTTGATGGGTTTTCTGCCCTCTTCTTTAAAGATTCTTGGCTTATTATTGGTGTAGATGTAGTTGCTGGGGTGAATGAATTTCTTTTGTCTAGAAATATTTTAAAGGAGCTTAACTGCACTATTGTTTCTCTTGTGCCTAAGGTTTCTCCCCACTAACCTTCTTGATTTCAAGCCTATATCTTGTTGCAATTCTACTTACAAAGCCATTGCCAAGTCACTTGCTTCAAGACTCAAGATGGTCCTATCCTTCCTTGTGGGAAAAGAACAGTCCACATTTATTGGTGGTCAGCGCATTTCCGACAATATTTTTGTCACCCAAGAATTACTAAATGGCTATCACACTAATAGGGGAGCTCCATGGTGTATGCTTAAAGTGGATGCTCACACTCTATTATGACTATCATTTGGAGTTTCTTAGAGGCAATGCTGACTTGTATGAACTTTCTACCCACTTTATTAAGCTGATGGTACAATGCTTCTCTACTCCTAGGTTCTCCTTTAACATCAATGGAGAGCTAGTAGTATTCATTTCAAGCTTGAAAGGACTTAGACAAGATGACCCCATATTGCCTTACCTCTTTGTCCTTGGCATGGAAGTGTTTTCTAGAAGTCTAAGGCAGCTCACAAATAATCCTAGGTTCTCTCATCATTGGAGATGCAAAGAGGAGAGCGACTTACACACCTATGTTTTGCGGACGACCTCTTGATCTTTTACACAGGTAATATGGATTCAGTTGCTGTGATTAAGGATACTTTGCAAATTTTTGAATCCTTATCGGGCCTTTGAGTTAATAGTGCTAAAAGCCTTGTGTTCTTTTCTAGTGTGCTATCTCCGACAAAGGAAGATCTACTTAATTTGTTGGGATATAAGGTGGGGACTTTCCCTATTCGCTATGTTAGGGTTCGACTTCTTGCTTCCAAACTTTGCAAATCTGATTGTGATGCTTTAATTGAAAAAATCTTAGCTAAGATCAATTCATGGACAACTAAGTTCCTCTCCTATGCTGGGCAACTCCAACTTATTAAATCGGTCTTATTTTCTATGCAAGTCCACCGGGCATCTATGTTTATTTTACCCAAAAAGGTAATCACAGCAATCGAAAGACTTATATGCATAACTTCTTGTGGAGTGGGAGGCCAAATATTTCAACAAAAGCTAAGTGAGATGGCAAGAGGTCTGTTCCCAAGTTAATAAAGGTGGTTTGGGCATTCCTAAACTTGAAATTTGGAACAAAGCAACCCGACTAAAACATATTTGGCACCTGTGTGGAGATTCATGTAGGGGAGTTTGGGTTGATTAGATTCATTCTAATTTCCTTAAGGGATCTTCCTTTTGGGCTGCCAAAGTGCGCTCTATTTGTTCTTGGAACTGGAGGAAAATGTTAAAACTTCATCATTTAGCCCAAAATCTATTCAAGTGGGAAGTTAGCTATAGCCTTTCCATATCCTTGTAGTCAGACTTTTGGCTGCCATTTAGGCCTCTAGACATGGTGTACAACCCTAGAGAGATAGCTAGTTTGAGCTTTTCTATTAATGTCAGACTATGTTCCATTATACAAGGCGATGGTCGGGAGTTTCCAAGCAATATCTTTCGGAACGGATTCACAATTCCTCCTAGCATACTTTCTACTTCCTCAAGAGCTCATAGGTTAATTTTGTTAAAGATTCTTCTAGAAAGTTTTCTATCAAGAGTTCTTACAAAGCTTTGGCGCCTCACAATAGCCTTGCCTCTTGGTCCACGCTAGTTTGGTGCAAATATTCCATGCCACGATACCCGTTTATTCTATGGTTAGTTTAGAAAAGGAAATTGCACACTTTAGATAAACTTAGCAATTGGGGTATGGCCATTGCAACCACATAATATCTTTTTTTAGCTGGGCATGGAAACCACGATCACCTATTTTTTTATTGCTCATTTTCTACATATGTATGGGCAAAAGTCTTATTGGAATTAAAATGCCCATTATCCTTCTTATCCTGGCAAATTGTGTCATCTTCTCCAGTGAATATAGCCTCTTCTAAAAATCCTCATATCTCTTCATGGAGAGTTGCCTTTGTAGCGGTGGTGTATTGCATTTGGAGAATAAGAAACTCCACGCGTCTTGGGTCTTCTATGCCTTTAAATTCGTCTCTAACTAGACAAATTTTAGCATACACTAAGCTTCTTATACTATGATTTTGGTTTACACAAATTTCCATATAGTGTTTTTTGTAATATTCTAGTTCTATGATAGAATTTTGTTGTACCCCTTTTCTGAGACCAGCAGTTGTACATTCCTCTCCTTTATATTAATAGAATTACTTATTTATTGAAAATAAGGCTCTATAGTTTTCCTCTTCTCAGATTCAAACATCAAAATGTTATTCCACAAAGCATGTAATATTCTCTATTGTCCATGAGAAATGAAATGAATAAGTTGATTTGTCATGTTGGAAAAATATAGATGATCTCAAAGTGAGGTGGAAAGCTTAAGATATTGGTCCATATTCTGTTTCTAAATGGTGTCATTAATGCATTTGTTTTTTGAGACATATACTTCTATAATGACTTGATATCACAGAGAATAGAGAAGGCAGCTCAAATTAAGCAGAGAGTTCCAAGGCTGGATAATTACTGGTCTGATGGTTATTAGCCCTAGAAGCTTAAGGTAAATGAGCTACATCAACTAATGCACTCCTTTTTCCTTTTATAGTAAATGGAATTTCCAGATACCATTCAGCTATCAGACAAAAAGTAGTAGTTAATGAAAAATCAGTCTGATGAAAAACTGTTACAAAATTTAAATTTTCCTAATTACATCTTCAGATGATACTTATTGCAAAAAAACCTCTCATGATATTTCACAAATATATATCTTGAGAAATCATAAAGCCAGATATGTAATATAATTAGCAGGCAGAGTCTCTTTAAGCATAAATGGATATGCACAGATGCAGCTGGATAGTATTGGCTGCTAAATTCCCATAACAAACCTGAAGAATGTTAGCTGCATATCTCTGAGCAGCTGCATCTTGCTCGGCACTACGCCGTGCATCTTCAGTAACCCTCTGCTCCTGCTCTACCCGCATCAGGACCTATAGAAAAGGTGGAAGTAACTCATGGATCATTGAAAATTTTGATTAGAAATGAATAGAAATGACATACGGTAGAAGAATAAGCAACAACATCAAACCCGCAATAAGGCTGTTTCTTGTTCTTTCTTGTCTGCAAGAGCTTGCCGTAATTCAGCAACCTCCCGCTCCAATTGCTCCACCTATGGAATTGTAAGGTAGGATAACTTCTACAATGTCATAAAAAATCCTCTTATATAGTAAGATATATTTTTAGGCACTATGATCAACATCCCTTTAGCTGGGTTCGGCAAAACTATTGAAAGTCACGTCATTCAAAAATACTGTTTCCCTTTGTCTAGCCTATGAGCCCTTTTTCTAAAATTAAGTCTGTTGAAGACATAAAAGTGATTTTTAACTGCATGACAATTTATCTTAAAATAAGGATCAGATCAAATCAAGTTTTGGAACACAAAGCAATTCTTTAACAGTTTGAAATATGCGATGCAGACAAAAGATGCCAAATAGATTTGGCAAGGGGCATGAAAAATGTGGTGCAGACAACAAGAGCACTGTAGCTAATCCATCCTCACATTACCAAATGCAATTGTTCAGTGAATAAACTTTTGTTATCGAAGCCTTCATCTCAAGAAAGTTAAGCTTAGCAAAGAATGCTTTATCATGCAACTTCTCTAAATACAAGGTAGTGATAGGCTTTCAACAATGGGGCGACTCTAGTCCAAACACTTCAGAAAGATTCATCAGGAACTCAGAGAAGAAGCCTCACAAAAGCATGCATTCCTTGGGTTTCAGCAAAGCTTAAAACATAGTCCTTCATGGACAGTATCACTGGTACTTTTAAACCTTGTATATCACGTGCACCTCAATGGAAATATAGCTCAAAAACTTGGTTGAAGAGGGAGACAAGGATGAAAGTATGCGAACAGTCCATCTCAAAAACCTAGAGTGTTTTTATGATCTTCGCAGTTACCAGTTAACTTTTAATTGGAATTAACAAATACAACAAAGGACCATCTTACACTACCAAATATTATTTGTATAGAGCACATTTGAATACACAGCGTATATACCCTGGCACTTAATTGAAGCCGATTATCTTGTTTCACCATCTCCATAAGCGCAGTCTCAAGCTCCTCAGCTCTATAGTAAAGAAAATATCAAATAAGAAGTACCACATAAAGGCCCATACAGGAAAAACTTGTGCTAAGAAAAAACAGATCAATCATCATGTAGGAGGCCGTTTATTTTTTTGATGAATAGAGGCCATTAATTGTTTCGACTGCTTTTCAACTATTTATTTTACATGATGCAAAAATTGCATTACTATGTTCAATGACACCAAGATGATTTCAAATAGCTCTATCATGTACAAAAGTATTGATAGAGTCTCTAAGTTAGAGCTCCCATAAGTAGCATGATGCACTGTAAACCTTCTACAAATATTTGATTTAGAAAGGAGGGGGGAATAAGTGAGCATATACAAAAACAATTTGCATACTACTTGAACCCAAATAGGATGTTGAACGGAATGGCCAAACTCAATAACTGTGCCAACAAATCAAGAATAAAACTTCATTAAATCATGTTTCAAGAGAGTCGAGGATCATGGTTGATCAGTTGGGTGCAAAATCCCAAGCTTTCGCTTTCAGAATAATCCATTTACCATCCTTTTGGAATATCTAAGCTAATCAAATACTCTGAAAGTTTTTAGGATTGCATGATCAATTCAACTTTAAGTGAAATTGTCTTTGCATGAATGGTCCAAAATGGGGAAAATTGAAACATAATTTTTTTTGGTAAGTAATTGAAACATAATTTAAAAGGTTCCACAATCTAGTTATAACCCATTGAAGAAGGGAACAAGAAGTGAGGATTCATAAAGAGATCAAAGATCTTCAAATAAAATAGTATTAACCTCAATACTGCAGATCTCTGCTCCTCCAACAACCTGCAGAGTTCAACCTTCATCCAAGTCACCTGGTAATTTTCATTGATCACAATTGCATAAATTTTAGTAAATAATTTTTTTTTGGGTAAATCAATTGCATAAATTTTAAAATCTTAAATGAACCATAATCAATGAAAAATCTGAAACTTATAGATAAAACCATGGTTTAGTATCTATAAACTTCACTCCTATAGGAAAATTGAGATAAAGATTTTGTATTATTTTCTTCGGTATGTGATCTATATATAGTTCCATCTTCCTGCGAAGACCATGATAATAATATCTAAGCAGTTAAGTGTAGAAAGATAAATATCCGTTGCACAAAGAAGCCAAAAGACCTTTGAGCTATAGGCCATTTTATCAACCTAGGTATCTTTTTTGTATTTTTGATGCCTTTGTCAATCTTGTAGGTTTCCAGTGTGCTTCCTCCATTTTTGTATACTAATCCTTTGTTTATGAAGGGGAGGTGGGGAAAAGAGAGAGAGAGAGAGAGAAAGAAAAAGAAGAAGAAACCATAAGACCTTAGGTCGGTTTGTCATTCAACGAAAATAAAATAAAGAAAAGAAACCATAAAAGGCTTACTTGTTCTTGTCAAAATATAACTTAGCAGGTGTTTGATATGAATGCCTTTATTGGAAGGCAATATCAAAGAAAGAAATCAACAACATGGAATGCAAATCGATTACTTTGATTGCAGTCCAAGTTTACCCAATTAATGTTTTATTATGTTTCCTTTCTTGTTTTCCTAAATTTAGGATATGATCTACCTATAAAAGAGGGTTTACTATTCAATAAAGGCAGCAAAATTTTCATTCTCAAAAAGTTAGTTCAAGAAGGGGGCTCTATCAAGGACGAGTCTGCCTTCATTATTTCATCACAGCTTCAAAGAAATATTCATTTGTGTCCAAACCTGTGACTAGATCATACGCCAAGGAACATAACATCTTGGTATCAGAGCTGGCCATCATGGGTGACAGATAATTTAGCAGCTAAGCTAGAAGCTTTTATGGAACAAATGGCTATACGGCAACAGGCACCGGAAGAACAAATGGCAGACCTATCAATGTCGATCAAAGAAAGAGGAAAGGAACTTGGCAGAGATATGGAAAAGGGGCAAAGTAGTAGCATTCATGCCAAAAGCAACAGTGCGGGTTCAAAAGACAAATCTGAGTCGCAATGGGGAGGATCTATGGTACTTAGGTACTCTAAGATGGAATTCCCTACTTATGATGGCATTGATGATCCTTTGGGGTGGTTGAAACGATGCAAGAAATTCTTTGCCAATCAAAAGACTACTAAAGATGATAAGGTAGGCTTAGCTGCATTCCATCTTTTGGGTGAGGTACAACTTTGGTTTGATCAAGTCGAACAAGAGGAAACTCATATGACTTGGGAACGATTTAAGGAGCATTGCCATGTGAGGTTTGGGCCACCCATGAGTAATAACCCTTTGGGAGAACTAGCCAACTTCAAACAAACCAAATCTATTGAAGAATATCAACGCCAATTCCAAATATTATTGGCTAGGACTTCTAACCTTAGACCATGCCAACAAGTGGATCTTTTTATGGCGAGATTAAAAGAAGAACTCGGAATTGATATTGAATTGCAGCAGCTAGGTAATCTTGGTATTTCCATGAATATGGCTAGAACATTAGAGCGTAAAGAAACGGTTTCACAAGGATCCTTAACTTCCAGAACCAACATCACCTGGTCTACTCCCAAATCCAGCAACAATGGATCTATTATTTCCACTAATAAGAGTTATGTTGCCAAGGGCAGGGCACAAACAACAAAACCAATGGGGAGCAACAATAGAGTGGCTTCTTCCACACCATTTATCATGAGGTTAACTCGAGCAGAAATGGCTGAACGAAGAGCCAAAGGATTGTGCTATAACTGTGATGAATCCTACACATTGGGACACAAATGTAAAAGGTTATTTTAGATTGAGGTTCTTGATATCGATAGTGATTCGAACGAAGACAAGGCGAGAGATCTTGAAATTTCCTTGAATGCAATCAGTGGAACACAAAATTCTCCTACCATGCAATTATTAGCAAAAGTGTTAGGAGTCATCGTCTCAATGCTGGTAGACTCTGGCAACACACACACCTTCTTGCGTGAAGGTCTAATTTCAAGTTTGGGACTAGAGGTGCAGAAAAGATCCGGACTGAACGTAAGTGTGGCAAATGGGGAACGTATACCTAGTATAGGCATCTGCAAGTAGGTTCCATTTCAGGTTGGAAAGGACATCTTGCACGCTAATTTTTATACTATTCCGTTAGAAGGATTTGATGTAGTTCTAGGGGTTAAATGGTTGTGTACTCTTGGACCCATCTTGTGGAACTTTAGTTCATTGACTATAAAGTTTGTTTTAGATGGTAAGAAGGTTTTGTGGTGAGGACAAACCCCAGAGGCAGACCCACGACTTAGTTTGATGCAAACACATAGTCCAGCCACTGTTATCTTGCAAAATTTATTAGCAAAATTTGCAGATTTGTTTATGGAGCCTTCAAGTTTACCTCCTAATCGTGAGTGTGACCATCGTATACTTCTTTTGCCTAGGATAGGACCAGTTGTGGTTAGACCTTATAGGTACCTACATTTCCAAAAAGATGAATTTAAAAAACAGTATGCACAAATGCTACAGCAAGGGATCATTCGACCTAGTAGATCTCCATTCTCTTCCCCCGTGCTCTTAGTCAAGAAGCATGATGGCTCATGGCGTTTTGTGTCAATTATCGAGAGCTCAATGCACACATAGTTAAGGATAAATTTCCGATACCAGTTGTAGATGAACTGTTGGATGAACTTCATGGGGCGCAACATTTTACAAAGTTAGATTTACAATCCAGTTACCACCATGGGTTTGTCTTGGTCTTCTTTGATGATATATTAATTTATAGTAAAACATGGGTTGAGCACATGCAACATGTGAGAATAGTTTTTGATCTTTTGCGCGCTAATATATTGTTTTTAAAAAAGCCCAAGTGTTTCTTTGGTGAGTCACAAATAACTATCTGGAGCATGTCATCCATGGTGTTGGAGTGGAAGTTAATGTAACAAAAATTAAGGCCATCATTGAGTGGCCAACTCCACAATTTGCCAAGGCTTTACAGGGCTTTCTCGGCCTAGCAGGGTACTACAGGAAATTCATCAAAGATTATGGGCAAATGGCAGCACCTTTGACTAGTCACTTGAAGAAAAATGCTTTTTGTTAAGATTAGAAAGATATGTTCCCTAGTTTCGATTGTCTATTTTTTAGTAAAGATTGTATAGCCTAAATTAGTACTTTCCTAGTTTGTATATTTCCTAGTCTGTAGCTTGTAAAATCAGTATAAATACCCAGCTAAGTTTGAGGGAATAATTAAGCTTTCACATAATTCAATCTTCTCTCTTTTTTCATATGGTATCAAAGCAAGGTTCCGTATAAATTTTTTTTTTTTTTTTCACCGTCAGTTCATTAAAAAAAAAAACTAGACCAGTATTTCATCTCACCACCCACTCCAACAGCAGCAGAAGGTGCCGATCTAGCCATCCCTCAAAGCCCATCGCCGAACTCTTCGCCGTTACTCCTCACGCACCGCTCCAAGCTTTCCGTCACGTCGGCACGTGGGACACACGCGCCACTCTCCGATCACCGGAATCTTGCGAGATCGGTGCCGCTAGGATCACCGACCTCTCCCCTTTCGGTTCTGGTGGTTGTCCTAAAATAGCGAGAAACGGAGGCGGAATGGAGGGCTATTTTATCCCCGAACAGTTTCGAATCCCTCGTCAGAAAGGAACTAAGTAACCTACTCGTTCTCTTCTCTATCTTTCTTAATTGGGTTTCGTTTTGTTTTGTTCTGTTCCACTTTTATTGGCACCTTTTACTCTGTATCTTCTTGTTTAATTTGCATTTATTGATTTTTAGAGGCCATTAGTCGTTTCAGTTTGTTTCGGTTCTTCTCTCTCTCGTTGAACAGTACATACTCATGACTAGTCTCCTCTGTTTTGAACATTTCTTGATATGGTAGTAGAGTCTTCAAAGGTAGAAGTGGAAAGACAGGTCTTTTCCACTATTTCCAATTCACTGAATATTACTTTAGTCCGACTACAAGGTGGTGGTAACTACTTATCTTGGTCTGCTTCAGTTGAATTATGGTTTATGGGTCAAGGTTATGAAGATCATTTGACTCAAGATTCTAGTACTATTGCTGAAGCTAATAGGGCGAACTGGAGGAAAATTGATGCTTTGTTATGTAATTATTTATGGAATTCTTTGGATCCTAAATTAATTAATTTGTTTCAGTCCTGCAAAACTTGCTGTAAGTTTTGGACTAAAGCCAGGTCTTTATATACAAATGATGTGCAACGGATATACAAGGTTGTTTCAGACATCGTTCATTTGCAACAAAGCAGTGACGACATGGCTACCTATCTAGGGCAGTTGGAGACATTAAAAGATGAATATAATTCTCTTATGCCTCTTTCTGATGATATTTCTGCACAGAAGCGACAAAGAGATAAGTTCTTTATAGTCATAGCCTTGATAGGGTTGCGACCTGATCTTGGATCTGTACGGGACCAAATTCTATCAAGCCATATTATTCCTTCTTTTGAGGAAGTCTCTGCCAGGTTACTCCGTATTTCCATAAATCCAGTTGATACTAATGAGACATCTGCATTAGCTATGCAGACTCGAAATCAATCAAGTCAAGGAAGCAGTCAGGGAGGTGGTCGAAAAGGAAGAGGAAGGGGACGACCACATTGCACTCATTGTGACAGGCTTGGTCACACGCGTGACACTTGTTGGGTGTTACATGGCAAGCCACCATGTACAAATCAATCCACTGGTCGTTCTACAGCTTATATGGCACAAACTCATCAAGATGGAATACTTCCATTCCTAGATTCAAAGGACCAACCGATAGACTCAATTACTTTGACTGGCACTGATTACACCGAGTACTTGCAGTACCAATCAGCAAAACAGCAATCATCCTCAAATAGCGTCCCTCACTTCGGTAATTCCTTTGCTTGTTTGACCAGGTCTTCTCCCATTGGTCCTTGGATACTAGACTCAGGTGCATCCGATCACATCACTAGTAATAAACATTTTTTTTCCAATCTCAGTTTCTCATTAAATTCTTCCAAAGTTACGTTTGCTAATGTTTCACAAACTGTTATTAGAGGAATAGGGGACGTACAACTACCTTCTTCCATTTCTTTAAAATCAATTTTGTTTACTCCTGAATGTCCATATAATTTGATTTCCATTAGCAAACTCACCAAAAATCTTAATTGTTCTGTAACTTTTTTAGCTGATTCTATTATTGTACAGGACCGGAGTTTGAGGAAGACGATTAGAGCAGGATGTGAGTCACAAGGGTTGTATCACCTATCCATTCCACACTCACCAGTTGCCTTCAATTCCACCACCTCTACCGACCTACTTCATAGTCGTTTGGGACATCCAAGTATCACCAAACTCCAAAAATTAATTCCTAATCTCTCAACTTTATCTTCTTTTGAATGTGAGTCGTGTCAGCTTGGAAAACAAACTCGAGCTTCGTTTCCTAAGCGAGTCAATAATAGGGCTACATCATTGTTTGATCTTGTTCATTTAGACGTATGGGGTCCTAGTCGTGTCAGTTCAACTCTGGGTTTTCAATATTTTATCACATTTATTGACAATTATTCTCGTTGTACTTGGGTATTTTTAATGAAAAATCGTTCTGAATTATTTGTGATATTTCAAAATTTTTGTGCTGAAATTCATAATCAGTTTGGTATTTCCATTAAAGTTTTGCGTAGTGATAATGCCAAGGAGTATTTATCTTCCCATTTTACTAATTTCATGACTTCTCAAGGAATTCTCCACCAAACATCTTGTGCCTATACTCATCAACAGAATGGGGTTGCTGAACGCAAAAATCGGCATCTCATTGAAACTGCGCGTACTTTACTTATACACAATAATGTTCCTCTTCAATTTTGGGGAGATGCAATACTCATAGCTTGTTATTTAATTAATCGAATGCCTTCTTCAGTATTGCAAAACCATAGTCCACATTCTATATTGTTTCCAACACAAAAACTTCATCATGTACCTTTGCGTATATTTGGTTGCACTTGTTTTATTCATGATACTACCCCTAGCAAAGACAAACTTTTACCCAAGTCCATCAAATGCGTTTTTTTAGGATATTCTTGTCTTCAAAAAGGTTACAAATGTTATGATTCCGTCACACGTAAGTATTTTGTTTCAGCAGATGTAACCTTCTTTGAAACCACTCCATATTTTGCACCAAATACTGAGCAAATGCATCTTCTTCCTACTGTTTTACCTATCCCTCTCCCTGTTAGTCCTTTAGCTCAAGACAATCATCCTCTCCTAGTCTATTCTCGTCGTCCCCATCCTTCTCCTAATACCAATGATGATGTTCCTACCAATATAGGCACTTGTACAACTTCTGACTCAAGTTCAGCTCCAACTTCGTCATCTCCGGCTCCAGCCTCACCTTTAGCAAAAGCGCCAACAGCTCCTATAGCTGTTCGAAAAGGTATTCGTTCCTCTCGCAATCCACACCCCATTTATAATTTTCTGAGTTATCATCGTCTCTCTCCGTCCTATTATGCCTTTATTTCCACCTTGTCTGATGTATCCATACCTAAAGACTGTTCGACAAGCATTGGAGCATCCAGGGTGGTGCGATGCTATGATAGAGGAAATGAATGCTCTTCATACTAGTGGTACTTGGGAGTTAGTGCCTCTGCCAAAAGGAAAATCTGTAGTTGGCTCTCGTTGGGTTTATATGGTGAAAATAGGTCCTGACAGGAAGATTGATCGATTGAAAGCTCGTTTAGTTGCCAAAGGTTATACTCAAATTTATGGACTTGATTACAGTGATACATTCTCTCCTGTAGCAAAAATTGCTTCCGTTCGTTTGCTTCTTTCCTTAGCAGCAATGAATCACTACACTTCATCAACTGGATATCAAGAATGCTTTTCTACATGGGCAACTAGCTAAGGAAGTATATATGGAGCAACCACCTGGGTTTGTTGCTCAGGGAGAGTCACATCTTGTATGTCGCCTTCGAAGATCACTATATGGCCTTAAGCAGTCACCTCGAGCTTAGCTTGGCTGTTTTAGTTCAGTAGTTCTACAATTTGGCATGTCTCAAAGTGAAGCAGATCATTCCGTCTTCTTCTGTCTCAATGACCTTGGTGAAAGTATCTATCTTGTAGTCTATGTTGATGATATTGTCATTACAGGTAGTGATCGTGACGGAATTTTTGAACTTAAAAGGCATTTATTTAGCCAGTTTCAAACTAAAGATTTAGGAAAGTTGAAATACTTTCTAGGAATTGAAGTAGCACAATCAAAAATGGGAGTTGCTATTTCACAAAGAAAGTATGCTTTAGACATCTTAGAGGAAACCGATATGTTGAATTGTAAGCATGTAGATACTCCAATGGATCCAAATGTTAAGCTTGTTCCTGGACAGGGGGGGCCATTGGAAGATGCAAGTAAATATCAAAGGCTTGTTGGTAAATTAAATTATCTCACTATTACACGGCCTGATATTTCATTTGCAGTGAGTATGGTTAGTCAGTTTCTTCAAGCTCTGTGTAGTAGTCATTGGGATGCAGTAATTCGCATTCTACATTATATCAAAGGAGCTCCAGGACAAGGTCTTTTATATGAAGATCGAGGTTATTCGAATATTGTCGGATATTCTGATACAGATTGGGCAGGCTCTCCCTCAGATAGACGGTCTACATCAGGATACTGTGTTATGATTGGAGGAAATCTAATCTCTTGGAAAAGCAAGAAGCAAAATGTGGTTGCTAGATCTAGTGCAGAAGCAGAATATAGAGCTATGGCACTTGCAACCTGTGAACTTATTTGGTTGAAACAGCTTCTTCAAGAATTGGGATGCACTAAAGTGAAACAAATGAAGTTGATATGTGGCAATCAAGCAGCTCTTCATATAGCCTCAAATCCAGTTTTTCATAAAAGAACAAAGCATATTGAATTAGATTGTCATTTCATCCGACAAAAGATTAAATCTGGTTGTATTGTCACAAGTTTTGTCAATTCAAATGACCAGCTAGCAGACATTCTTACAAAATCACTTAGAGGCTCACGAATTAAATATATTTGTAACAAGCTTAGAGCCTATGATATATATGCTCCAGCTTGAGGGGGAGTGTTAAGATTAGAAAGATATGTTTCCTAGTTTAGGTTGTCTATTTTTTAGTAAAGATTGTATAGCCTAAATTAGTACTTTCCTAGTTTGTATATTTCCTATTTTGTAGCTTGTACAATCAATATAAATACCCAACTAAGCTTGAGGGAATAATTAAGCTTTCACATAATTCAATCTTCTCTCTTTTTTCATACTTTTCAATGGAGTAAAAAAGCTAATGCTGCTTTCAGTAAATTAAAGGCATCTCTTTCAGTTGCCCCTGTTTTGCAATTACCCCACTTTGAGGAAGAACTAATAGGATTGGCTAAAGCAGTGTCGCATTGGCACCCGTACCTATGGGGTAGGCACTTCCTCATTCATACTGATCATTTTAACCTTAAATACTTCTTAGAACAGCGTCTCATCACATCCTTGCAACAACATTGGACAAGCAAATTGATGGGGTTTGATTTTCGGGTAGAATTTAAAGATGGAAAAATGAACAAAGCTGCAGATACCTTATCTAGACATGATGAAGACTCCTTACAACTCATGGCAATCTCCTTCCCTCAAGTTGAAATATTTGATGCGGTTCGATAGGAAATTGCAGCATCTCAAGAATTATTACTACTACAGCAACAAATTGAATAAGGAGAGTTGGGGTCAGATTGGGTTATAAGAGACGGGCTGATTTTTTTTAAGGGAAAGGTATATATTCTACCTACCTCTCCACTTGTCTCAACAATTATTTCAGCTATACATGATATGACTCATGAAGGTGGGCAGAAGACCATACATCATCTTCGTCAAGATTTTTATTGGAAAGGTATGAAGCATACTGTATTAGAATTTCTACAAAATTGCTTGGTGTGCCACCACAAATGGCAAACCTTGCAACCAGCAAGACTACTTCAGCCTCTTCCAGTGCCACAACAAGTTTGGTCTGATATTTCTATGGATTTTGTGGAAGGGTTAACTAAGGTTCGGGGTAAATCAGTTCTTATGATGGTGGTTGATCGGCTTTCTAAGTATGCCCATTTTCTACCCTTAGCTCATCCATTCACGGCTATATCTA
Source organism: Laguncularia racemosa (assembly GCA_037954665.1). Lineage (NCBI taxonomy): Eukaryota > Viridiplantae > Streptophyta > Magnoliopsida > Myrtales > Combretaceae > Laguncularia > Laguncularia racemosa. The sequence continues at coordinate 14,390,440 of JBBMOL010000005.1, forward strand.
TTGCTACTACTTTCTTTACAAAGGTGTTTAAACTTCATGACTTGCCTGAATCAATAGTCTTGGATAAGGATAAGGTTTTCCTTAATATGTTTTGAAAAGAGTTATTTCGCCTTAGTGTTTCTAAACTGGCCTTCTCTTCAGCTTACCATCCTCAATCTAATGGCCAAACAAAGGTAGTTAATCGCACTATTGAGATGTACTTACGGTGTCTCACAGGAGATCGACCAAAACATTGGGTTGATTAGATCCATTAGGCTAAATACTGCTACAACACCTCTCATCACACTGCCCTTAGCACCACCCCTTTTCAGTTGGTGTATGGTAGGGAGACTCCTCGGCTTCTTTCTTATCCTGTAGGCTCTACAAGAGTTGAAGCAATTGATCAAGCTCTTCAAGAGAGGGATGCAATACTCAAGGTTGCTCGAGAGAAGCTCTTACAAGCCGAACAGAGGATGAGGAACACTCATGATTCTAGGCATAGAGAGTTGAGCTTTGAAGTTGGGGAATGCGTATGGCTACGACTTCACCCATACCGCCAGTTAACAGTAGCTCAACAGAAATTTCATAAACTTCTTCCCAAATACTTTGTGCCTTTTCGAGTCATTGCCAAAGTAGGACCTGTTGCTTACAAGCTTGAGCTTCCAGCTGGTAGTCAAATACATGATGCGTTCCATGTTTCTCTCCTAAAAGAGTATAAAGGACCTCAACCAGCTGCTATGGGCAATTTACCACCGATACGCGACGGCAAGGCTTTAGCAACCCCTCAAGCTATTCTTCGAAACAGGCTCAATCGAGACACACAGGAGCTGTTAGTACAATGGGAAGGAAGTGCTCAAGAAGATGTAACCTAGGAGCCAATTGAACACTTCCGAGAAGCTTACCCAGAATTTGAGCTTGTGAACAAACTCAAGGACGAGAGCAAGAGTGATGATATGGATGCCTTTCTTGGAAGGCAATATCAAAGAAAGAAATCAACAACATGGAATGCAAATTGATTAGTGTGATTGCGGTCCAAGTTTACCCAATTAATGTTTTATTTTGTTTCCTTTCTTGTTTTCCTAAATTTAGGATCTACTTTCCCTTGTTATGATCTACCTATAAAAGGGGGTTTACTATTCAATAAAGGCAGCAAGGTGTTTCATAGAGAAAATCTCATGCTTTGATTTTCTGGCAAATGGTTTGCAGAGCCAGTCAAGTTGTAACCCAGTATGACAGGACAGGCAGACAGAGTGACAGGGGAGAGAGGACCAAAGCAAGACCATCTTGAGAAAACAATTGCTATGAATCCAAAATGTTTTCAAACAAGAGGAACAGCTTTTTGAACCATTGAAAACCTCCTTCCTGGTACTTATTAATATCATTATCTATATCACACCATATGATGGATGTAAGACTAAGTGTCCTTAGCAGTTTTAACACAGATGATATTGATTCCTGTCTGCTCCATATGAAATTGTAAGATTGATACGATATTGAATACCTTAACAGAGTGAACATTACTATCCGCTGTTTAATGCTGAAAGCCCAAACTTTTACAAAAATAAATAGTAGCTTCAATACCGCAGGTTTTCAATAAGAGGCCAAGAAAAAAGGTCCCAAGTGCTAAACTATAGTTTGGGATCCTAGTACTTTCCGTAGTAAAGAGCACAAATTGATGTGTGACATTCTAGAACATGATTGCATGTAATACCTGCTCTTCAAGATCAGGCAGAGAATCAACTTTTGAACTAAGGCTACCAAGGATATCTTCTGAGTGAGAGGAATGGGGTTCCAAGTGAGATCCTTCTGCATCCACAAATAGTTCTCCAGCTCCCTCTGTCTGTTTTGTTTCCTCAGCCAATGACTTGGGCGCGTGCTTAAAACTGTACAGTTTTGATGCAAGTCTTTTGGTGTCCTTCCCTACATGTTTTTGGGTTCTTCCCTCAACCACCTCCACTACAGCAGGACGATGCTTTTCTCTCAACTCCTTCAGCCTAGCTTCTGTTACAGCTAAAAAGCCCATAGAGGCTGTCAACACAAGCTGACTACTATCAAATGTTGAGCCAGCAAGAGATTGCAGAAGACTGACTGCATCACCAGCATCTTTTGTTGTAACTAATGCAGGACCTTCAGAAATTATGAGATAATTAGACCATATAATTTAACAAGATTAAGGACAGTATAAGATGCAACTCATTCTAAGAGCATTTAGTTCACTATCTTGTAAATAAAATTACTTTCAATACCATATAATTCCATCAAGGCAAGAGCTGTGCGGAATAGCATTACACGATTTCCTTCAAACAGTAACACATCCCATACTCGTAGAACTGAAGAGAAAAGGATATAAGAACAAATTAGATCTGGTGAAAAGGTATAGAACATAAGTAAAGCTTGGTCAAGCCTGCTCATTATTTCCAAATCAGAATACTATTATGAGCTATGCTCAAGGATCCATTTAGGTGTGGAAATTTCAGACATTACATGAAAACCCAAGTATGAAACAATTAGAACCACAGCTATAGAAATAAAGCACATAACCGACAGAACACATACTATGACAAATACAATTATGACAAGAACTTACACGATTGTAACATAGAAATTACTTGTGATCTTTACAATAAGCATTTTTGGCACTGACACATTTGGTACAAGATAAAACCAGAGACAACCTGCCAACATGAGTTGACACCCTTTCATCTTGTCGTGAGCAATATTCGTATATTAAGGCATTGAGGGATCATTAGAGAGAGCCTTCCAGTCCAGTAAACTACTGGCTACTCCTGAAACTGTTTTAGATTAATTTCAGAATTAACTTTTTTTGTTTGTTTATTGAAGTTGTGGAGCCATTTATTTCTACAAGCTTCACAGTGCTTAAGTTCTTTAAATAAAGAAAACTAAGGATCTAACAACAACCCCCTAAAATGCATCAATCAAAAAATAAAAAGATAATATGTATTTTCCCATTAGGATTCCTAACATATACTCTTCTAATTGTTGATAAAGGTAAACTATACAGAGTTTAGCATTCAGTTACTCACCACTTTCCCATGGAAACATGTTCACAAAAATGGAAAGAAACCAGGGAGCAGAGATCCATGTAACCTGCACTCCCAAGAAATCCAGATGATTAACTGCACAACAAGTGTAAATGCATAAAAAAAACTGCTTCTGGTGCATGTATCTCAAACAAGACAGCTAGAAGAGAAATTTTTGAAAGTGAACCAACCCAGTTTAGGAAACCTTTCGCGCATCAAATCCTCAAAAACAAGTTGGTCAACCTATCATAACATAAGCGCATCAGCAAAAACCATCTAGAATTGGATTCACGCATTAAATAACATAAAAAATATTCTTTTTTCTTTTTCTTTTTCTTTTTTTTGGTTGACAGAGAGGTGCAGTTATAGCATGACCAGCTACCTCCGGAATGGATCACCCTACAAGACCCATACACCGATTCAAAATAGCTTGCACTATATGTAGGTAACCCCATAAGTGTCATTAGTGGGATTTGAACCAAAGACCTCATGCAAATTGTCATGAGAGTATCTTGAACATTAACCGCTAGACCAACTCCAAAGGGGCATTCAAAAAGTATTCTTGCTCAGAAAGGGAATGAAAAAAAACGGAGAAACAGCAAGGCATATGAACCTGAGATTCTACCATATCCTCTGTGTAATATCCTTCAAAGTAGTCATCAATGATGCCAACTAAAGTCCTGCAACACATAGATTTTTCTACATAAGGCACATAATTTGAATTTGAGCAAACAAGAGACCGGTTGCCCAAGTTTCTGACACAAAAATTTCATTCAACAATTTGGAAAAACAAATTCAAAAGATAAAAATACCCCAAGATAATTTGTCATCTCCATCAAGTTGTAATTTAATCAGGATTTTCCCAAAGGCATGCTTAGGAAAGAAAGAACAAGGGAAGCTTTAAACAGTCTAGTTATTCATACCAAAATGCATTTTCCTCTGGCATAAACAGCAACAATAAACCAGCAAAAAAGTTCATCGCCTGCAGCATAGAGATGCCATCAACTGGGAAGATGAGTTGGAGTTGTTGATTATGAAAGCCATACTATCAGGATCAAAATAAAATTAATCAACATGTAAACATATATTCAGGAAATAAATTGCAAAGGATAATCAGGCTAAAGGGAACCTCATCAGACAAAGTAGTTCTCAAACCATTCCCAAAATACAGGTAAATAAAACCTATATTAGCTATCTCAGTTGATGTTGAACAGCTGTGCCTGAAGGGTTATATTATCACAAAAATTGTTAGACCATAGTTAATATCCTAACTCCAAATGTCGGCATCAGCGCTTAGTGTAAGGAAGGCATAAAGCAGATGTAGAAAGTAATTGCTTTTGTGGAAAGCTGAGTAGGATCAGGGTGCATGGGCAATGCTTCCACAGTACAACTCATGCTAGGAAGCTGGAAAATCCAAAGTCACATTAAACTTCTGGAGATTCGGGCAAGTGAAGACATGATCAAGTTAACTAAGGCCAAGGGTGGTCAACCTTGATAGCTGTTTGGGAGGTCAACCAATAGAGAGATTAGTCAACTAAGGGGGTCTAACAATCACATGAGGTTAACGAAATGCCTTGTTTTGGTTTCTAATTTGTGTTAGAGATGCAGGTTTTAATTATCATTATATTTCCTTATTATGTCCCTTTTATAATTGTAATATCTAGAGTAAATGACTAGAACATTTATAAATAGGCTAGTTCAAACTACAAACAGATTCATATATAGATTTGCATTAGTTGCTTAGTAAATGAACAATTCATACATGGATAGATCAAATGTAGGTTAAGTCTAAAGGCCATTCTCTACTCCTACATAAGTAGAAGCAAGAGTTATTATCATAAATACATTTTAAAGAGATTGATAGTTTCTCTCTCAACAAGCCCTCAAGAGATCAGAGTGTTTTCTCTAAGGAGTACTCAAACACCAATCACCATAGGTTCCAACCATAAAGGAAGGAATTCTAACAAATTAGAACAAAGTGCAAACAACGATTACATCCATTGATTAGATCAATAATTCATGCAAATAACAATCCAGTATCAGAGGTGGCTGTCATGGGCTATTTTTGAAGTTAAGGTCTTGGCTTTCATGTAGCAATACTTGCTATATTGAGCTTCAAGTCAAGGATATCAAAGATCGACAAAACCTAGCAACTAAGGTTAAATAACTAGAGCATCAAAATGGAGATCAAGACGAAGATTAGTTGGACACAACCAAAAGGCAATGACAATGTTGTCCATGGTGGCAGCGCCAACCAATGCACATGCAACAATCTACATGAGGTTCCCAAACCCATAACACCCAAAATGACCAATTCAAACCACGATAGAGGCAAACGGGGCAGCAAACTCTATTGCTTGGCCTCCCCAAAGCGCAGTGAAGCTTTCCACAATGACAGTAACCGCTCAAGCCACAAACATGTGAAGCATGACCCAACCTCTAACTGCTCTGGCTTCAATGGCATCAACAATGATCTCTATAGTCGTGAGGTGTAGCAAGGGTTTCAAGGGGCCCCCAACATGAACTTCCATGCCAAATATGCTGCAAATGGAGGGAAGGGTGATTGGGCCTCTGTGCTATGCTACTCCAAATTGGATTTTCCAGCATACAATGGCTCTAAAGGCCCACTTTCATGGTTCAACAAATGTGAACAAATTTTTAGGCTTCACATGCTGGTAACAGAGTGGGCATGATTGGTGCCTTTCTAACCAACTGAGATGGCCCAAATCCAGTATTATCATGTGAATGATGGTTGAGTACTTGAATGCTATGAGATTGAGGACAAGCTCACTATCCAGGAGGGAAGTAAAGTTAGAGATGCAGATTTCAATTATCATTATGTTTCTTTATTATATCCCTTTCTGTTACAGGATCACGTATTGCTTCCAGTATTAGGCCTGTTAACAGCAAAATCATGATCAGTACGCTTGGTTAACGTTCTTTTGCTGGTTCTCCCCATGATTAAAGCTAATTTCAGGCTTGTTTGAAAGAATCCGACGATCTCTGCTTTAAAAAAAAAAAAAAAACAATTTTGAAATAGAAAACCCAATGAACTTCATTTCTAGGACACGACATATTTACATACTGTTCTGGACAGCAGTTACTAAACTGCTTACATGACAGAGTCCATAACTTCCCACTACCCTAAGACTTAAGGACGTCCCACATTCCCACTACATGGACCACTACCCTGCAGTTCCCAAGACTCCAACCAATTACAGACAACAAAAACTGAAACAACACATAACAACAAATCTAGATACATACACATAACAATTAAAACACTTAAATGCTGACCCACAGAACAACAAAGTCTTCACCTGCTTCCTTTCTTTTGGCACGTAAAAACGCGCTCATATGGGATGACCCTGTTGTGCAAGCTTGAGATAGGCTCACACATAACACTTTCACTATTGTAATATCTAGATTAAATGATTGGGAATATTCATGAATAAGTTAGTTAATATCCAGATTAAAGAAATGGGAACATTATGTATTCATGCATGGGTAGACCCAATGTACCTTAGGTATCAAAGTCATTATCTATCCCTATTAAGTAGGTCTCAAAGCAATAGCTATTATCACTAATACATTTGTAAAGAGATTGGTAGATTCTCCCTCAATGGGCTTCAAGAGATTGAAGTGCTATCTCTAACGAGCACTTAAAATACTGATCACCATAAGTTCCAACTGTAAAGGAAAAAATTCTAACAAACTAAAACAACACTACAAATACTGATTTCACACTTAATCACCGACTAACTAGATCCATAACCCATGCACATAACAACTTGTCTATTCAAATGCATACTCTCCTAAGGGTTATTTTTACCTATGTATAGACTTGTAATAGGGCCTTCCCTGTAACTACACATATTTTATGACATAACGAATCTGCCACACTGCTTCTCGTGGTTTTTCACCTTATACTCATCTAGGGTATTTCACTTAAATCTTTGCACTTTTTTTTTTCCTTTACCTTATATCTTTCCTTCACTATTAGTTATTGGCATTGTGATATCTGATCCATCTACCTACTAGACTAGTGCACAACAATAAAGGTAATGCAAAGAGGTAGGAAACGAGACAATTTGGCTAGAGGTATGACATCAGGATATACTATAAAAGTTTCTCCAGATATGTCTTGCTTATGCTCACCATCTTCTGATATACATTTGTGTCTTTTCTTCATTAAAGACAAAAGTTAGTAAATTTTATTGAAGAACCTAAGTCCATAGAGATAAGGAGGCAAACCATTGTGTATATCTTCACAAATATCAGCAAAAAAAAGGTGTCATCATGTCAAGATGAATCGTCAAGGATAACTATAAAGCACACCACATATTTTGTTTGTGATAGAGATTATTAAGTGTACTAATTGCAAAACATACAGGGACATCAAACCTATTATAATATTCTGCATAATGGTTCATGCATATGGTTGATCATCTTCATAAAGTTAACAATAATATAAGGAATAAAATAGGGACTGGGAGAAGAAAAGTGGAAAAAATAAAAAGGAGAAAGACACTAATCAGAAATCTGCAGTGGATTCCAGGACATGGATAAAGGTCCAGAAGGACCTCTAATTTCAAGTGGAATATATGACACTTAATCTACTTCTCCAAATATTTTTGTGACTTTGGTTCATAGAACTCTCGACTTTTAAATGAACTTGACACATGATGAAATGAAGAATGCTAAATTAAACTGCATAAATGAATAAACTTTAAGATTACTCAAGTTAGCAAGACAAGTAAAAAGTGTGTATATGGGTAAGGGCACAGCTATACTTGTGTCTGTTGTTTGAGGGAGGGAGAGCCTTTAATAAGGAATTTCAAGATTGTAAAGATTCTACTGCCAACAACTATTCAAACTAGTATATGGTAGAAACTTTTGAAATATCTTACAACAACTAGAAAGTAAAAAAGAGAACAAACAAAATAGCAATGTGCAGCTTCAGAGTATATCAGTCAGCAGCAGAATTTAGCAACCTGACAGTATCCAACAGATGGATTGTGCCGTGCATACGCTAGAAGTAAACGCCTTAATGAATCCCTACCATGCTCATCCAAAGCAGGGTGACCTGGAAAAGTCCGGGGTAGATCCTGCCAGAACGAAAAGGTTTCACATACAAGTAAAACCCATTTGCAAGACAAGGAAAATAGAAATAGCACCTACAAATTGAAAAGATTGAACGATAAAGTCCAAGACACATGCATCATATGACCTTCTCAATCTGTTTCCTCAACTTCTTAGATAAATTAGAATTATCGAGCAGATCTCCATTACGTGCATCTTCATCACAGGCTAACAAATCCTGATAGTATCTTTCTATGCGGCGCGTGCTTACACCTACAAAAGCTTGCCAGATCTGAAAGATGAAGTTCAAAGGAAATCAAATTTAATTTAACACTAGCATAAACAGAAAGAGAAAATGAACGATAGTGGCATTGCTACCTCTCCTCTCATATCCTTTGGCACTCCACCACAAACAAGAGACTCCAATTCTTCTTTCCAGGGAAGAAAAGGCTCTGGAGATACTCCATCACTGGAAGCTCTGTGTGCTAAGGAAGAGAGTTGGACTCTCTCTGCTGACTCATGAGCTTGTACATCAATGCCATCCTCAAAAGTCTTTCCTGAATACGTTGTCTCTGTAATTGATGGAAGCCAACTTTTGTTATCATTCTTGTGCTTATCTTCCAACTTTTTTGTTTGCTTCACACGAAAACTCATCATTTTCTCAATGGTACCAAAGATTGGCCTAATATTGTTCCAAGTTTGCACTGCGTGGATCTTCGAATTGTTTGTGACCCGTGCTTCCTTCTGGAGGGAGGATTCTGTCTCTGTCAATGTGGTTGATGCAGCAGTCCTTCCACTTTGATCTTCCACTGCCCCAGCAGTACTAGAAACTGTCACTTCACTCTGCTCAGAAACTGACTCCTTGTATTCCCTTGTAGATTCTTCAATTGCAGCAATCCCTCCACTTCGATCTTTCCCTGCCCCAGCAGTAACAGGAACTGTCACCTCACTCTGCTCAGGTACTGGCACCTTGTCCTTGGTAGATTCTGCTGAACCATCAGAAGCAGGTGTCGTCGCACTTTTGTCTTCCCCTTCCTCAGCTTCACCTGAAAGGATCGGCACACTCTGCTCGATAACTGCCTTCTTGTTTTCCTTCTCAGCAGTGGACAATTCAGCTGACTTTGCTTGTCGATCGAGAAAAGTTTTCCATTTTTCCTCTCTTTCTTCTTCCTCTTGCTGACAGAAAACATGTTTTACTATGACTAAGCATGACGTATAACCTCAGAGCAGACTTTGGCATGAACATGGTCATAATTTGATGACTTCTAGACAACTTAAGAAGTAGCTTACTGAAGCCAAGTAGAAGCTTTCATGATTAAAAAGCTTGCTAAAACCATCAGATTGCTCTCTTAACTTTAATCTTCTTTAGATGTTAGCCTGCTTGAGGGTGTTCAGCTTCTAGTTATTATCAGTATTAATGTGTGAATTCTTCAGTGAGCACCAAGCCCAATTAGTAGGATGTAAGATGCAGAATTCACAACAGATTAAGATGAAAAAAAAAAATGTAGAAATGGACTCGAAAGAAGTAGGCCAAGGTGGAGTATACCTTGTAGATTTTGGCGTACTCTCTGTATCTTTGTAAGTGTTGAGGTCTCAGAGCAAAACCATATGAGTCCCTGTGTAAACCAATAGGCAAATAACATAAAACCATACACAATATATCTATCACTGAAAATGAAGAACTAAAGGGAAAAAAAATGTCCCTTTGTAAGTGTTGACCTTCCAAATTTAAAAATACAATAATATCAAACTTCTTAAGTTCTAATTAAGAAGCCCAATCGGCAAAACCGAGCTTTACCTGGAATCAACCTCCAATGAACGTCTACTCAGCAAGGACAACAACATACTTCACACCGAAATGCCCAATCCTAAATCCCATAGCTCTCCTAATACTAAACCCTAAATCCCATATCTCTCATAATACTAAACCCTAAAAATCACCTCATTCCACAATATATTATCCACTAACACTACAACAAAACTCTCAAACCTTAATCAAAACACACATTTTTAGCTCCAAATTCCACACATATACCAGTTCCAAACAGATCCATGCAAAAATAAACTAATCATCAAAAAATGAAATCAAAATGTGATGATCGATAAAATATTATGAGAAATAGATCCAAATTTTGCTAAGGTTAGAATGGTCAAGTAAAAATTGAACTTGTCAAGATGTTTGTGAGAGAAAACCGAGATTAACTACACGTGTAAAATTTGTAATAAATCGATAAGTTTTCCAAATATTAGGTTAAATGTAGAGATAGGATCGAATCATCGAATGTGAAGAAACGTACCTTCTGTGCTCGTATGTTTGTAGGAGATTCGAGCCCATCTCCGCCATAATCGAAAGGACCTGATCGAGAGAAATTGTTACGTGTTCGTTGTTCCTTGAATCTCTCACTCACTCTCTCTCTCTCTCTCTCTCTCTCTATCTATCTCCCTCTCTCTGCGTCTGTGCTTGATAACTGATTTTGCTGTCCGGGGCGTAGAGTTGGATTTTGCAGTTGCAAGCTTGAAGTCGTTGAATCATGTTTATTGTTTGGCAACCAGCACGAATATATATGATCATGCCGTCACGTGTTTGGAAATTGGACTAGCGACGACGAGCTGGCGCTTTCCGTTACACGTCTGGCTCCGTAGTATTTCTAAAAGTAATAGGAAACATGGTATTTTTCAAATTTTAGGATGGGTTTTTACAATATAATGGTAATACTTTAATAATTTTACAAGAGTGCAACCATTTAAAAGTAATTAAAGAAAGTTAACTAAAAAAACCAATTAAACCGAATCAGTCCGCAAACTGAAATAAATCAAATAAAAAATATAATTTATTTGACAATTTGGTTTGAAAAGTTCTCCATCCAAACTAAACAAAAAAATTTATAATTAATTTGAGAGGATAATCTCAAACTATTAAATTGAACCAAATAACTTTGAAAAAATATAATATTATTTTACTTGTATCTAATAAAATTATTTTGTTATAACATAACATTTAAAAGAATTTTTAGTTTATATATGTTAAAAATAACATATTTATAAGCTTTATGACCATAATATAGTAAATACATATATATATATATTGACTCAAAATTTATACTATATGCTAATTTAAAAAATAAATTATTACACATTTAAATTTTTTTGATTACTTAAATATTAACTCTATTGACTCTTATATAATATTAATACATACTATTATTAAATAAATTTAGTATTACTCATATGAAATTAGATGTTAAGTATATATACTTTGTTAGAAAGCAAAATATGATTGAACCAAACTAAAATTATATGGTTTGGAAAAGTTTCAAAACCAAATTGTATGGTTTGATTTAAAGTAACAAAAAAAAAACAAACTATATTTATAGGGCTTGATTTGGTTTAAAAGAAAAATCGAATCAAACTAAGCCACTATGCCCCCAATTATATAGTATAATTACTTTTTACTAATAACAATCATTGTTTTATCGTAATGAGGGGAATTTTATTATTTAAAAAAAAAGAAAAGAAAAGAAAACTTTTGATAGCTTGTCAAAGGCTGTTAAAAGCTTCTTTTCCTATTACGAGCCTTATTTACTGTAATTAGGAAAATTTTACTATAACTGATAAGTGATTATACCATACCATAGAATTCCCCCACTTTTGCATTCAATTGATGCACTTCATTAATTTTAGGCATGGTGTATTTTTTTTTTCTTGAATTGTTCGTTTCATTACTAATAATATATTGTCATATATAAAGTTTTTTATGTGTAAATAGATATAATCTGTATTTATGTACATAAGTAAAATGTATTCATCAATACTTAATAAAATAACATGGTAATACTAATTTCTAGCAATATTTTGCTTTGAAAATACCATAACTAAAAGCACTATAAAATGTTTTGGTTTTAAAATTCATTAGGGGAGGCAAACCTGCATTATGGGTATTGGAAAATGTACATAATCAATTGGTGAAATTATATACAAGATTGTGTATATTAAAAAAAAAAAGGACAATTGCAAGTAATTATATTATTATTTATTTATTTATTTTTGTTTGAACTCATTTTCCATTATGATTGTAGCAATGTAATTCTCATCTACTCCAATCACACTTGTTATAACTCCTTTATTTACCTTTTTTTTTTCTTTTCCTTCATATTTTAAATTAATATAAATGTAACTACATAAAACACCAAATTCTTCTTTGGCTTTAACATCATAGATGAACAAAGTCAAAATAAAAGAAATAAAAGAAAGCAACACTCATTTTGGTTTAGTTTGACTTCATATTCTCATTTTGAAGTACTAACATCTAATTTTATTAATAAAGCTACCATCAATAATAACATGGAAAAGTTACTAATTCATTCTTCAACTTTTATCTATTTGTTTATTTGATTTTTTAATATTTTTTATTCAAAATTTCAATACTTACCTACATTTTATAAAAATTTGTTAAATGCTTCAATTTTTCAGTTATCTATATATCATGAGGATTTTTTCAGACAAGTGTAGTCAATTTTTTAGTTATCTTTATCATAAGTGGATTTTTCAAAACATAACTATACACGTGGCGTTTTAAAAGTTGTCCGTTTGACCTCCCATTAATCCAATACCACGACTCGAGGCCTAGCATAACCCACTATCTAACCTGCCTCAAAACGCAGCAATTAAAAGTAGAGTAAGGACCCAATCCCATTAAACAACATGCAATGCATCAAGGTTTAATTTTTTATTTTTTTGGTTTTGAAGCAAACCGGTGAGCCCAATTAGGACTCCTCTATGATTTTTTCCTATTCTCATATGAAAGTCTGAACAATTTCTCCATAAAAGCCTCTTTTGTCTAGTTTTTAAATGGCGTTCATAAGAGCTAAGTTAATGAAAATAGGATATATAAGATGTAATCAATATTTCCTTTTTAACTCCATCATGCTTGGTTTTGTTAACTTTCTAACCAAATATTTACCTTTTATTGTTCTATTTTATATATCGATTATATTAATTTTAAAAAAAGAATTGAATGTATTTATCAAATCACGACATTTAATAATTTTCGATATTATAAACATTAGTTGTCGATATACATAATGCTTACAAAACATTAAAAAGGAAAATTTTCTTGGAGCTTCTACCCGAATGATTTAGACTTTGCTTGGTCACTTTATCTCCCAAGGGATGGTAAATGTTTTGTATTGTGAATTGTGGAGAATAATAGAATTGGCTTGGATAGCAATATGAAGCAAGTTTATATGGGCTCGTGGGCAGTTGCAATGACCACCCACTATACGGTCCTCCATAATTATGTCCTGGAGGCTGTAGGGTTTGAAAGTGTTCATTGAATGGAATACTTGGAGGATCCCAAGGATGAGGTCTACCTCCATAAGAAACATATGGTGGCATATGGCTACAATGAGATATAAAGCTTGTCAAACATCGGTCCATCTGCATCATCCTTTCATACATTACGCCAAACTTCTCTAAGCACGATCCATTTGCATCATCTTTTCATACAACTCGTCAAACTTGTCCTTCAACTTGCTGGGATGTACCTTTTGTGTTGTCTGAGGAAGCGGAGGGTTGCCGGAGGAGCTTCTTGAGCGCTTTGATGGTGGTGTAGGTTCAAGAACACTTGAATTACGCAAATATCCTCTACAGGCATGGATTGTTGGTGCAATGCTTGTGAGTGCTCCAGAGTTTCAACCTGCTTTTGTAACATTTTTCCCTATACAATGAAATAACATAGAGTTTTTAAATTACGTAAATAAAAATAATGCAGAAAGCCATTAAATTATCTAAAATGTAGAAAAAGGACAAAAAAAAAGAAAATAGTACAAAATGGAAAACCGATGAAATGTTTCTAAAAAGTTTAAAGAACACTAAAAACTTTGTAAAAAAATCAAATAACAAAAACAGTCTAAACAAAAGTTTAAAATTAAGAAATGTTACAAAAATAGATTTATTAGAAAAAAAAAAGAATAACACAAGAAAGCAAAAGAAAGTTAAAAAAAATGTAAAATTTCGGGAAATAAATTCTAAATACACTTATAAAGCACATCATTTTCAAAAAAATGCCTATATTAATACAACCACAAATAAATACTTAAGCTACAACTTGGTATTTGTGAAAACGAAATATCAGAAAACATGAGGAGAATAATGAAGAAGAGAAGAAGAACAAGAAGAATATCAAAAGGAGAGAACTTAGTGAGTTCTGATTCTTCAGCACGCGTAGAGAGAAAGACCCAGCTTTCCTTCTTCTCTTGACGCATTGCGGCGAGATGGGAGGCCTGTCGCGGCAATTACGTCGCTGCAAGAAGTGCCCTAAGGACAAGTGCTAAAACTTCGAGCAGGGTAAAATCCCGCCTTGGGATTTGGCTATAGCAGTAGCTGCTTTCGCTGCGATAGCTTTGCTGCTTAAACTAAAACAGCAAATCCTCGTTCCTCTATGATCCTCTCAACAAATTGATCAATGTCATAAGGTTTTTGCTGATTTGTGAAGGCTGTACTTGTACAGAAGTTACACTTCCCCTTTTGCTCAGAGTGTTTCTGTGTAGATTACTGGGAAATTGACCATTTTACGTTTTAGGTGCGTTATTTGCGTGAAAAATGTCTTCATTATTTGATTTTTTTGGTAATGTTGTGCTTATGATGGTTGATTTTAAAGGTAGCAATAGTTAACGCAATGACGGACTCAATATTTCATAGAATATACTTGATTCGCAAAGTTTAATTGAAGCACAAAACTAAGTTAACAGATATAAAAGAATAAAATTACAAAACTTTCAGGAGTAATTTTTTGGTAATTTCTGAAGCAGGAGTGGCCGACCGGCTTGTTGGTAAACCTCCCAGTCTTTCACAAGGAAAACGCGTATGAGATAATGGCAGCTAGTAGTGGTTAGAGGTGGCTTAAGGGAGCTTGGTTTGGTGTTTACCTTAAAATTCTAAAAATAATAATTAAAAAAAAGGGTGTATTATACCATTTGTGATCTTCACATGTTTGTCTTTATATTTGTTTTCTTATACCATCACTGCAGGTAGGTGAATCCAAGGGTGATTTATGTGCACCACATGCATATACAGACATGGCACGATCACGTTCACAGCAACAATAGCATCGTCAAGTAGCTCAATCTGCAGAGTTACGCCAAACAATTTGTTAATCATTGACACAGTAGGTGAAATTAAAAGAAAAATTAAAAAAAAAAATCTATATAAGACAAAGCACATCCTCATTCTGCCATATGTGAGTATATGGTTCTTATCTTGATTTTTTGTTTTTGCCTTCTATTATTTTTTTTTTTTCCTTTTGATTGTGCATATAATCTCAGCTTTTTCTGTAAGATAAAGGATTTCTCCTCTCATATCAAAATATTCTTTTAGGTCACATCTTTATTTGGTCTATAATAGTTTCCGGACCTTCAAATGAAAATGGATTAACATTGAAGATGCCATTCGAATTTGAATCTTTTTTTCACTTTTACACATGAAATTTGAAACTGCTAAATTGGTATATCTAATTAAATATTTTACTCCTAAAATTTTACATGAAGGTTGAAAGTTGCTCTACATCAATACTCGATCAAAAACTGGTGAATAACATTAGAAGCAGCAGTAGCGTAATGGCGGCGATAGTAGGAAGCCGAAATGGTCTCTTTGGATGATCACATAGTGGCTATCCCTTTTTTGGCTCGTAGCCACCTTACACCTTTCATAACACTAGTGAAGCAATTCCTCCGGCGAACAAACTTTAACATAACAATAGCTACCACCCCTTTCACCCTTTGCCACATCCACTCCGTCCTTTTAGACTCCAACCCGCGTCTCCACTACGTCAAGCTCTCATTTCGAAGCACCGATCATAGGCTGCCACTTGATATTGAGACCACCGAGTGCTTGTCCTTAAAAGACATAGTTACATTTTGTCATGCAACAACAACTCTCTAAACACCATTCGAGCAGCTCTTAAAAGACACGATTGCTATTCAGCAGCCAATCTGCGTAATCTTCGATATAATTAACGGGTGGGCGGTCGATGTTACGAAGAGAGTAGGGATTACGAGTTATCGTTTCAATAGCTGTGAAGCTTATGGTGCAGCAGCATATCTGTCTCTTTAGCTTAATATGCCCCACCTGCGGACAGACGTGGAAGCGGAGCAGATTGAAGTGCTTGGATTTCCTCAAGGCTTTCGCTTGCATCGGTCTCAGATTCTTAAATATTTACTAGATGCAGATGGTAATGATTCATGGTCGAGATTTCTGCAGCCTCAGCTCTCTCTCTCCTTGACATCAAGCAGTTGGTTGATCAACTCTGTTGAAGAACTCGAACCACTTGGATTGGATGTCCTGAGGAAGTACACGAAGTTCCTGGTTTAGCCTATCGGCCCCTTGGTCCCTTCTTACATGGTCGACAAGTCGTCTGGCTTCTCGGATTACATACAGCTAGACGAACAACATTCTAGTATCTTGGCCCAAGAATGCATCGAGTGGCTTGATTCACATAGTCCAGGTTCGGTTCTTTACTTCACCTTCGACTCTCAAAACACTATAAGTGCCTCTCAGATGATGGAATTAGCTTTAGGACTGGAAGACAGCGAAAAGCCTTTCATCTGGGTGATTCGGCCACCAATCAGTTTCGACATGAAAGGTAAGTTCAAGGAGGAATGGTTGCCTCCTGGATTCAAACGGAGAGTGAGTGCACATGGCCGGGGCCTGCTGGTGAATGGTTGGGCACCCCAACTGGTAATTCTAAAGCACGCATCGACAGGAGCATTTATGAGCCATTGTGGATGCAATTCCTTTATGGAGAGCTTGTGGAATTAAACTCAATTCTAACTCATCATTATATAGGATTTCCTTAAAGTGCTCATCCACCAAAGAGTCAATGACATTAATTGTATAATATGAATCATTTGCACTCATTGGATACTTTAAGGCTAGAGCGATCTTCACCACTAATTCTTCATCTCCTACGATCAAAATAAGCTTACCTTCTTCTATGTTAATCAATGCTCTAGAGGTTGCAAGAAAAGGTCTTCCCAAAATTAAAGGTACATCCCTGTTCTCATCCATATCTAATACTACAAAATCAACAGAATAAATGAAATTCCTAACTTTCACCAAAACATCTTAAATGATCCCCTTAAAAATTTTCACAGAATGGTTAGCAAGTTATAAACTCATACAAGTAGGCTTAGGTTTAGCAAGTCCCGACTTCTTAAAGAAAGAATAAGGCATCAAATTGATACTCACCCCTGAGTCAACCAAAGCTTTATCAACAGTAATATCACTAACTACACAAAGAATTGTGAAACTACTTAGATCCTTTAACTTTGGAGGAAGCTTGTTTTGAATAATGGATAAACAACTAACTCCAACTTCAATGGTAGAAATATCCTCCAATCTCTACTTGTTGGACAAAAGTTCTTTAAAAAACTTAGCATACTTTGGCATCTGTAAAAGTGCTTCAATAAAAGGAATGTTCATGTGCATTTGTTTAGAAAGATCAACAAATTTACCAAATTGCATTTTGTCCTTAGTTTGATTAAGGCGTGAAGGATATGGAATCCTTGGTTTGTCATTTACATGGTGATTTCTTTGTAGGCTCTAACTTTAGGTATCACTTCTTTTACCATAGACCTTTGACTTTCTTCTTTGCCTTGTTATTTTTGGCTTCTTAAAATGTAACTCCTTCCAAATTCTCAAAGTAATAGCTTTTGCTTTTTTTCTAGATTAAGCTTGGTGTTACTAGGAAGAGAACCTGATTGTCTCTCAAACAACATATTAGATAATTAGCCAATTTGTTTATCAAGGTTGTAAATAAAAACTTCATGATTATGATGTCTTACCTTAAAGCTTTAAATGAATTGAATCATAAGATCTTCTAAACTTGGCTTCTTTTCCGATGGTGATAGAGTTGAGAGTTGAGGCATTGGTCGAGGTGGTAGAAATTGTGGTCTTTGAAATCCTAGAGCCGAATAGTTAGGTGTCTGCATGTTTATATTACTATAGTTGAGATGGGGGTGATTCCGCCAACTCAGATTATATGCATTCTTGATACTAACAACTTATTTACTTAGTGCATTTATCTTAACTACAACAGTGGTCATGAAATCCACCTCATGTAATCCAGTTGCTCTTTGCTTACCTCAGTTGTCCCTCCATTGATAATTGTTCCTGACCATGTCTTCAAAAAGCTTCAAAGACTCTTTCAATGTCTTAGAATTCAAAGTGTCATTAGTTGTAACATCAACTAATTGTCTAGTGGCTGTATTGAGCCCATCGTAAAAGGTTTGAACTTGCATCTATTGTGGCAATTAATGGTGTGGACATCATCTTAACAACTCTTTCCACCTTTGCTAAGCATCGTATAAAGTTTCGACATCATTTTGAACAAATGAAGAAATATCATTCCTTAACTTAGTAGTCTTGCATGAATGAAACTAATTGTTCGAAAATTGCTTAACCATGTCTTACCTAGTAATAGCTCCAACACCCAAGAATGTCAACCAAGTCTTGACTTTCCCTCTTAATGAAAAAGGGAATAATCTCAATCACACTGCATCATCCACAACTCCATTGTTTTTAAAAGTCTCACAAATCTCTACGAAGCTTTGAATATGTACATGCAGATCTTCATCCAATAATCCATCAAACTAATAATATTGTTGTAAGAGTTAAGTCACAACACCTTTTATCTCAAAATTATTAGCTTCAATTGGAGACTTCACAATTGTTGGACTGATGCCATCAAGTGTAGGCTTAGCATACTCCAAGTTGGTTTTGTGATGTTCCTCAATCATGATTTGCGTTTCCTCTTCCCCAAACAATTCTACCTTTGCTTCCGTCTCAACTTTAATCCATAATTGTCAATTGCACAAAAAAACTAGCAACCATGTTCTTTCGAATTCTACGGACTATCCTCTCAATCTTAAGATTTAGATCAAGAATATTTGTAAAAAGACTCCTTATCATGCACTAGCAAAAAATCAAACAATCTCAAATTAGAATTATTCAAAACAGAGAACATAAAATAAAATAAAAAATGACTAAAGGAGCAAGTACTAAAGTTTTTGCTAATATTGCTTTGCTAAATTCCTAACAATGGCACCAAAAACTTGATGCGGGCTTATCAATCGTATCGAATTCTAAATTTATAAACCTAATTAAATCTACAATCTGAGCTAGGCAAGTGTACATATATAACGTAGCATAGATTTTAGGGTATCATCCACAAGAATCTTAAAAACAAGTATTAATATTACCATTTTCTATTATTTAGCCTAAATATTGAAATGAGATTTATGATTTAAATTCTAAACAACTAATCTAGCAACCCTAAGATCGATTATTTATGCTTCAAAAAATGAATTTAATCACAAGACATACTCCTTACTTTGATCCACCTTAATTCTTAAAATTCTTATACCAATAGATTGATTAATGACTTATTCATGTTTTATACTATAGGATCTCATCAATTAAATTAATTGCTCTCTCAAGTCAATTAATTCCTAACAATACATGTGATAATGGAGATCCCTCCCTCACTAACATCACATAAGATTACATGAAGTTCAAGATCCTTGCGACAAGAATTAAATTCTTTGTAGTAGAAATTCGAAATTTCCTTATCTCTAGGTGAAATACTCAATTCCTCTATTCATGAAGATCTATCTTATTAAATGAAGCCTCTTTCTATTTAATAAAAATCAAATATACAGTTAATTCATGTATTAACGAACCACAAGACAATGAAATCACATAAATAGATACGAAAATATGAATTTTCATTAATCAAATAGCAATTTAAGTCACATAAGTTACGATTTCACAAAATGCAGGGCATGAAAGATTTATTCCTCCATGAAGTTTACAATAAGTACAAAAAATCTAGAGAAAATAAAACAATTCATGTTGTAGAGATAAAACCTTTGTAATTGGTGTCTTGTGATCTTCAATGATGCGAATGCAATTTATCCCTTGAAGCTCTATGTATTGCCACTCCTAAGGTTTAGAACTCTAACCTTAAAATTACTTTTTTTTTTCATTAATAATAAAATAATGCCGCTATTTATAACGTTTAAATATTCGTAGGTCAACATAACTTACTACACGACCATGCTCAAGCCTAGGTTAAAAAACCAAATCCGACTACTTTTAATTCTGATGCTTATTGTGGTTAGCCCTACCATTTCAACATAGCCATGCTGAATGTAGGGGCTAAAAAAGAAAATTTTGTTTCTTTTCAAAAATTTGGTCCAAACATGTTCAATTTGCATTAATTTCCTCTTAATCATCATAAAATATTCTAATTGAGCTCTTCAAGACCCTAAAATAATTTTTCATAAGAAATAGTTAACAAATGTTTTCAATTAGGCATAAATAATAAGGGTCTTTTGATACTTATCAATAATAGATTGCCAAGTAGAGATGTAAACGAGTCGGGTTTATGACAAATTTATTGAAACCTGAACCCGACCTGGCAAAAAATTATATATCCAAAACCCGCCCTGACTCGATAGGATATTTTTTTACCCGACCTGAACCCAACCCGATTAACAAACAAAGTGACTCGAATCTAACTTGAATGGTGATTAAATCTTTTTTTTTTTTCATACTTCAACTTATTTTCATATGTTATTTATTTAATTTATTATTAATTTACTTGTGATGGAAAAAAGAGAAAAATTAAATATAAAAATAAAATATAATGATAATAAAATAAAATATACTGATTATAAATTGTAATATTAATTTTTTTTTTAATTATCGAGTCAGGTTTTCCCATCGAGTTTTTTCTAAATCCTATAATCTGACCTTAAACCCTATCAGATTTTATTCCATGTTCCAAACCCAATCCTAAATCATATAGGATCAAACCCTATAGGGTTTTTATTGAGTCGGTCATGACAAATACCCTATTACGATCTACCTTGGTTACATCCCTATTGTCAAGGGAGAGGAAAATAAATAAATAAATAAATAAGCCCAACAAAAAATTTCAGGAAATGAGCCTTAAACACACATATATAGCACGTCATTTTCAAAAAGCACCTATATTAATACAACCACAAATATATACTTAAGCTACAACTTGGTATTTGTGGAAGCAAAATATTAGAAAATGTATGGAGAAAAATGAAGAGAAGAAAAAGAGGGGGAGAATATCAAAAGAAGGGAACTTTCTGAGTTCCGAGTGTTCAGCGCGAGTGGCTTTTGTTCTTATCCCGACACAGTGCGGCGAGCTGGGGGGCCTGTCACGGCAGTTATGTCATTGCAAGAAGTGACCTAAGGCCAAGTGCCAAAACTTTGCGCGGCATAAAATCCTGCCTTGGGTTTTGGATGTAGCAGCAACTACTTTCACTGCTTAGTGAAGAGCAAGACAACATTTTTTTGTGTAACATAATGCTTCTTCTATTTTTTTTTTCCTATCTGTACGACATTTCTAATTTTCCTTCAACCGCAGGGGGAGGGGGAATTTCCTTATTCGATTACACCGTGCAGGAGATGAGTAAAATTGATGCATAAACTCGGATCAAAACTTAACACGAAGGAATTCAACTTATAATTTTTCAAGAAATGATATCTGTTAATACAATTACGTTGAGGCATATTCAAAACCTGTTTCCTAGCGCTAGATTTTTACACTTCATTGTCACTTTGTATTTTTATGCTCTCTTCTCAACATGTTTGTCAGCCTGATGAAATAGAACACCTATAGCAATAGCAATATTTGGCTAATGCTATGAGTAGATGCAGTTGCTACATATTAGCCAACCCAACCACCCTTAGAAACAACGGCAAGTTGAGTATATAACATGCCTTTCTAGCTATCACAGGCAACCCACATCCAAACTAGAAGATCAAAAAGCGGCATCAGCATTCTAGTTCCCTCAAACAGTAGAGGACTGAGGCAGCTAAACCCGACATCGCTAGTCATTCCCCCTAACTTCGGAACTTTTTGAATATTTACCAAAAATTCTGAAAAATAATAATAATAAAGGTATAATATACCATTTGTGATCTTCACATGTTTGTCTTTCTATTTGTTTTCTTATATACCACTTGGATCCATCGCTGCAGGTAGGTCAATTTGAGGGTGATGTATGTGTACCACATGTGCATATAGAGACATGGCACGATCGCATTCACAGCAACAATAGCATTGTTAAGTAGCACAATCAACACAGTTATGCCAAAGGAAAAGAAAAATTGTTAATCACTGACACGGTGAAATTAAAAGAAAAAAAATAAAATAAAATCTAGATAAGACAAAGCACATTCTCATCCTACGAAATATAGTTCTTATCCTTATTATTATTTTTTTATTACTTTTTTTTTTCCTTGTACATATATCCTCAGCCTTTTCGAAAGCTCCTTATCCTATCAAGGTACCTGCTTGCCCTACCAAATATAAATATCTTAGATCCTCGTCCAAATGCGGACATTTTGCAATCGCGTGTCATTTTTATGGTGGAGTTACGAATTTGGATTTTATTTTTAGTTTATATTTAAATTTTATATCCAATTAAATTTTTAACGGTTAATAAGATTTTAAATGAAATTTAATTAAACTTTTATTTATCAATCTTTTTATATAATAAACACGACTATATAAAATTCAATCAAAAAGCATAAATATAAATTATTAGAAATAATTTAATAATATTATAAACAAAGTTTCAATTACATGTAATATTTAGCGATTCTAAATATTTCGTTTGTCTAATAGTCAAAGAACTGATACGTGGGGTTTCCCATGTGAACTCTGTCGAAAGTGGAAACAAATGAAAGGGACATCTGACGGTGGTTAATTAAGTAATCATCTTAATTGAATGACAGAAGCGATCACATGTGACCTATATAATGAATGTCCATTCACAACTCTCCGATGAAATAGTCGTTCAAGGAATTTCAAATAAAACAGCAGAAGTAGCAGTAGCAGCAGCAGCAGCAGCAGTAAGCAGTAGTACGAAATGGTCTCTTCGGATGATCACATAGTGGCGGTCCCTTTTATGGCTCGCGGCCACCTTACACCTTTCATAACACTAGTGAAGCAATTCCTCCGGCGAACAAACTTCAACATAACAATAGCCACCGCCCCTCTCACCCTCTGCCGCATCCACTCCGTCTTTTCAGACTCCAATCCGCGTCTCCACTACGCCGAGCTCCCCTTCCGAAGCACCGATCATGGGCTGCCACCCGACGTCGAGACCACCGAGTGCTTGTCCTTAAAATACATAATTACATTTTGTCACGCAACAACAACTCTTCAAGCTCCATTGGAGCAGCTCCTAAAAGACATGATCACTAGCCGGCCGCCAATCTGCGTAATCTCCGATATATTTAGCGGCTGGGCTGTTGATGTTGCGAAGACAGTAGGGATTACAAGTTATTGTTTCAACAGCTGTGGAGCCTATGGCATAGCAGCATATGTGTCTCTTTGGCTTAATCTGCCCCACCTGCGGACGGACTCAGAGGCGGAGCAGATCGAAGTGCCCGGATTTCCTCAAGGCTTTCGCTTGCATCGGTCTCAGATTCCTAAATATTTACTGGATGCAGATGGTAGTGATTCATGGTCGAGATATGTGCAGCCTCAGCTCTCTCTTTCCTTGACATCAAGCGGTTGGTTGATCAACTCTGTTGAAGAACTCGAACCACTTGGACTGGATGTCCTGAGGAAGTACACGAAGCTCCCCGTTTGGCCTATCGGCCCCTTGGTCCCTTCCTACATGATCGAGAAGTCGTCCGGCGTCTCGCATTGGATACAACTAGATGGACAACATTCTAGCATCTTGGCCCGAGAATGCATCGAGTGGCTTGATTCACATAGTCCAGGTTCGGTTCTTTACATCGCCTTCGGCTCTCAAAACACTATAACTGCCTCTCAGATGATGGAATTAGCTCTAGGACTGGAAGACAGCGAGAAGCCTTTCATCTGGGTGATTCGTCCACCGGTCGGTTTCGACATGAAAGGCGAGTTCAAGGAGGAATGGTTGCCTCCCGGATTCAAACAGAGAGTGAGAGCACAAGGCCGGGGCCTGCTGGTGAATGGTTGGGCACCCCAGCTAGTGATTCTAAAGCACGCATCGACAGGAGCATTTATGAGCCACTGTGGATGGAATTCCATTATGGAGAGCCTGAGCCAAGGACTGCCGATCATCGGGTGGCCCGTGGCGGCGGAGCAAATGTATAATTGCAAGATGCTGGTGGAGGAATTTCATGTGTGTGCGGAGCTAACAAGGGGATATGGTGGTTTGACAAGGAAGGATGTGAAAGATGCTATCGATCTCGTAATGGAAAATGGTAATGGAAAAGGAAAAGAAATCAAGGCGAATGCTACGGAGGTTGGGGAAAAGGTGAGAGCTGCATTAAGAGACGAGGAAGGAGCCAAGGGTTCTTCTCTTATGGCAATGGATGACTTTGTAAGAACCATTTTATCAGGTCACAACACCCACCAGCAGATAGGCTGAATGGGCTTTTTTTTTTTTTTTTAATCAGTATATTCTGCATGTTAGGTGTTCAAAAAAGTTATTGATTAATGTTATATTAGTATTATTCTTCTTTTCTAATAATAATTAGATATATAGTAGTAATTTATAAATTTCCAATGGCTTTTTATTTTATTTTTTTCAAATAACTTAACTGGTATATTTTTGTAAATGAACCATTTTTTTTTTATGCTATGCTTGATAACTTTCCTATTGCACCCTCTGTTAGGCTTGTTATCTTGTAAATGTGATTTTCTCATTGTAAATCCTTTAAGCGAACGTGACATTACTGTATTTAATTTGTTACAAATAGTTATTATCTTTTTTTAATTATTTATAACAAAATAAAAAGTTAAATTAAATTAAAAGATTCTTTCTAAAATATGATGTTGAGGCAATAGGAATCCCTATAATAACCTTATTAATTTACTATTATTTCTATGAAAATTTACAAAAATTACACCATTCTAGATTGTATGCTTTGGAAGAAGGGCTTCCTTTATAAACATATGATGTGTGGGTCTTATAGGAAATACATGAAAATACATTCCTTGTATGCATCATATATAGTAATATATAATTTTTATCTGAACTTATTTACACTATTTATTACAACATTTATTCTCCATTTGTGTCCTATATCCTCAATTTTCATTTAAGGGCAAAAATACAGTTTTCATTCATTGTAATTATCCTGAAATCTATATCATCCTTCTAAGCTCCACAAAGGTCTCCATCTCAAATTGCATGATCATTATTTCATATGATATGTCTATTCATCTTTACGGTCCTTGGTAGATGGAGACACGCCTCTAATTGATTTCAGCTTTGTGAATTTTTTTTTTTCTTGTGCTATCATTCTCTAAATTTCTTCCTTTGAAATCGTTATTTCTTGTCACTTGCCATTTAAATATTCATTATTTATTTTAACTAGCGATTCAATTATCCTTATGTATACTCTAAAAGTAATGATAAGTATTACAAATATTTAGTATGAATTGAAACGAATTTAAATTTTTTATCATTTTCAACAATTTTTTTTTTCAAGACAAATAGGATAACATAATACATACCACGTTAGTTGTGATTTTACTTTTGTAATTAATTTTCGGATCAACAAACAATTTTCATATTTTAAATTTCCTGGATTTGGCAAAAAAATATTATCACATCCCACACACAAGATATAACAGCTTCACCACGTATTTATACCTTAGGATAAATACATAAAAACTAAAAGCTTAAACTGCTAAATATCACAAATATTCACAAGTCTCCATACATGAACTCTCAAAAACATTCTATTTTAAAAAAGAAATAATAAAAAAAATCAATTTTATTATTTGGATTAAGGGAAATATCGAAATTGAGTGAAATTAAAAAAAGGAAAAAAAAATCAACAATCAATAATAGAATAAGTCAAGAATTGTCCATTCAAATTCAGTTTAATAGTTTGATAGATTATTCATTAACAAGAAAAAAAAATGAGGGATCTATCTGGTAGAAAATAAAAAATCATAAATCAAATAAAAAAAAAATTACAAAAGATAAGCCTCGAAGAGACTTCAAGCTTATGTTTCCTTTTGCAATAATTTTTTTGCAAGTCCCTAGGGCAGACATTAAAAAGAGCAGCAATTGCTTCATCTTTCCATAAGCAGTAATTTTTTATGAGCTCTGATCTTTTTCTTTCTTTTCTTCTTCTTCTTCTTCTCAATCATTATCTTTTATTTTATCCAGTCCCACAGTTTTGCTTTTCATGTTTCATTATTATATTTGCCAAGAAAATTTGTTGTTCAAAAATTGTTTTGTGCCAAAGAAAAATGCATGGTCTTTACAATTGATACCTCCTGAGAAGACCATTTAATGGACAAATGAAAACAAAGTCCTCTTAGAAGATCAAAGTTCAATTTTCCTTTTTTTTTTTTTTTCTTTTTCTTTTTTGGGGGGTTTGAAGCCTAATGGTGAGACAAGGCAAAATATTTGATATCTCTATATCGACATGAACAAAATTTGTGCTTAGCGTTTGACAGAAAAAGAGAGAAAAATAGTAGGATCGATAATTACATAAAATTGCTACCATCGTCTTTGTCATCTACTTCTGATGGCATAGTACCGAACATCTGATAATTACTTACTATATACTCAATGACATCCTCGTGTTCATAAGACGACAAGAAAATACAGGACAAGATCAGGACTAGACATGCAGACAATATGAAAGGAAAATGAATTCATCAAGGCATCCATTCCCTTGTCTAATTTATTTAGATCTTCGCAAAAGCGGTACTCCATTGACAATTGCAATGTTTACTGCTGTGCCTGCAAGACCAGAGTTCTCCAATGAGGCAGTGCGGAAAAAATATATACGACAAGAAAGTGTAAAAATATAGTGCCTGGAAACAGAGTATGGATCTGTGTCAGTTAGTTGCATTAACCATAAATCTTTTCTTGTAAAATTCGACAAGCTCCTTCGGGTTAGTTTTGGTCTGAGTGTATACATCAACTTTGTTCATCTCCTGCACGACACAATCAAATGAGGAAATTCAAGACTTTGACATATGAAGTACACAGTAGCTGGTTCAAAGATTTATTTCATAATTCTATAGCTATCTGCAGGAGAAAAGAAGTGTGGTACTGAATAGAAAAAAAAAAAAAAGGAAGCAAATTTAACACTCAAAAGTTTGGACACTTGATGTTTACACCACAAACATCAATTTTTTTTTTCCTTTTCCAAATAAGTAACCGAAAGTTCAAAAAATTGTCCGTTACCCAGTCTGATGTATTCTGTCAAAAAGGACAAGCACGATTAAATCCGGAGCTGAATCTTGCATTTCTAATGGACGAGATTGTTGTAATTCAGCATGTTTGCAGCTAGTTGTCCAAACTTTGCCATCTCCACATGGACATTATATTTATAAGTGGATACAATTTAGAAAATAGGAATACAGGACACACCAAATTGCATTACAACTATTGGGCGATTCTCAACCATCAGTTGCCAAAGGGGATGCAAAACTCAACCAGTCTTCTTGTCTAATTCTATTAGATTAGAAACTGAAAATGCATATAATTTCAGGCAGATGAAAATTATCAGAGGAGGTACTCTGAAGCATCAGCCAAAGTCAACATTAGAATAGCAACTCACACGTGACACCACAGCAATCTACAACTGTCCAGAAAGTGACTCAAGGACAAAAAAAGGCATGGCTGGATCCCTAAAAGGTCTGTATAAAAAAGCAATGTAAGAGCAAATCTTCCCCTATCTACATACCTCAACCCATGCAGCTAACTTAGGTCTGCCAGCAGTAACATCATAATTCCAAACCTCCGACAAGAATATTTGAAATCTTTCAATAAAGGGGATGTAAGCAATATCGACCTGTATCACATTAAACCAAAGATTAATAGTATTTTAGCTTCTTCAAAATAATCGAGAGAGTGCACATATACTAGTGTAGCGAAGAACGTAAAGGGAACATGTTGAACGAAGCGTTTTACAGCTCAATAAGACATGGTAGGATAATTACCAAACTGAATTGACCAAGGAAAAAGGGTCCATCCTCAAACTTATGCAGAGCTTTCTCCAAGTGATCAAATGCAGCACCTAGTGTAAAAGAAAACTCACTAATTTTCTGGTATAAAATGCTAGCGAAAAAGAAAGCCATATTCAAACTTCAAGCTCTTACTAGTTTCCTTAGGAGGATCTCCTTTAAAGGAGGTAAAGACGATTTTCATGAATTCGTCAACATAAGACAGGAGCTCTTCACCAAATTTCCTCTTTTCAAGATTCTACAAGAATAACAGATCCGATATTAACTATATTTGTAGGCAAACAAATCAAAGTATATGTGCAAAGGTCAAGCATTACTCACATCAGGGAACAGGGATGGCCCTTCAAAGTTGCTGTCTAAATATTTTATTAGGTCAAGACTTTCTCCTATAATCTTGCCATTGTGTTCTAGTGCTGGCACCTGTTAAAGATAAGCAAAGACATATAGTCACAATGACAGTCGCACGTCAATAATCAACCCAATGCACATGAAAAGAGTATGTATGGCAAATGTCCATGCTCGGAGCAGATGCAGTTTCTGTATTATGCCGACTCCAATGGGATGAATTATGCCAGCATTCTTTCAGCACAAAAGCCCTTTCTAAAAGTAGGTGAAAATGAGGCAAAATTTTCATACAAACATATGCCAGTTTCAGCATTCCACAAATCCCACCTAATTTTCTCAGGGTCTTTGTAAGAGCATCAGCAATCCATATTTACAAAATATTATCATTAATTACGGGCATAATTTGTATTGCAACAAATGCTCTAGATAATAATGACAATGTAAGCAGACCTTATTGACAGGGTAGATTTTCTCCTTATACCAAGCAGGCCTGTCTTGGAGATTGAGGGGTACCAATTTAATCTTGTCCTGTAATCCCTGTATCTCAGAGGAAACGACACTGGAATGAATAATCATTTCAAAAAGAGAATAATAAATGGATAAACAAAAATAATAGATGACATAACCCTAACAATTGATTATTATTATATTTTTTTATATATATTTAAACCCGATCCAACCAATTGGGTGACCGGTGACCAGCGACCATGCCACTAAGCTATAAGGCATTTAGTTACTCAATTAAAATTTACAAATCTACCAAAAAGGACAAACTTTTTCTTATGTTCTTTACTTTCTCTTTTTGGGTTCTTTCACATGAAGCAGTTAGAAACAAGTATCATCACGTGAAAAAAAAAACTCCAGTGTTGCAGAATTATGTGAAAAAAAGTTAATTCCATACCAAAGGAAAAGGCTATATGGAAGCTAGAGGAACACGCAACGCAATACGTGTGCCTCGAAATAAGATTTTAACATTTATTTTATACAAGTAATATATGCACAATGTTTTCGTATGTTTGCTCGATAGAAAAATGCTGTTCCTCCACTAACATATCCATATCATTTTCCAAAATTATTCAACACTCATACGCCTAGCCCCACCACCAAACAAACCACATGCTTCTTCCCAACGTCCCTAACATTAACTTTGACTAGCGGGGATGCATCGGATACCTAATAAATATATAATAATCATAGGTAAAGAATAAAAACATTTTGTTATCTACAAAAGAATAAATATTTATTTAAATTTTTAACTATATAATCACATAAAGAAATATAGAAATTCAAATTATGACTTAATAACTTTCCCATTGCTAATTCATTTTCCTGAGTTCATTTTCAACCTTGCAGCCTTAGCATCTCATCTGAGGGAGGGCGAGCCGCAGATGTAAGAGGCAAACCCAAAAAGAACATATATTTCTTAAAACTTAATTCCAAATTCTAAGGAACATTTTTCAAATTTTCCAAATTCACACCCCCTATCCATGCCTGGATGTTCGTGTTAAACCCTGACTCCGCCACTGCACTTTATGTTGATACCATAAAATTACTAAAAATCAAATTGATCAAGGATATAATTTATGCAAACTAACGCGCCTAAAACTGAAAAAAAAAAACAAAAACAAAAAAAAATACCTTTATGTTCCTAGTGATCCACACGCGCTGAGCAAATGGGCAAGTGTAACATGTGTACAACCTACACGGATCAACAAAAACATTATGGTAAGATCAAACCAAGTACTTAAATTAAACATTAGAACTTAAAAAAACAGCACATTGTATAAATCAACCTTATGGTTCCATCAAAAAGTGGAGGTTGTTCGGCACTCGAACTCAAGGGTTCAGGCAAATGCTCTTTTGCAGCTCTAGCAACAAAACGACAAGAAAGAACACAAGATCATTAATATAATCGAATGTATGAACATGGGTCTAAGGCAAAAATATGCAATGCTTTACTTACGGAGAAGCCATGTCTAAAAGGTTTGAGAGAATCTGATACAGAAAGGTGTCCAAGTGCGAGAGGTGGATCGTATTTATAGAGGGAAACGAATGAGTGATGGGGTGGGTGGGCTTCAGGGTAGGTGTGTGCTTGAGCAATGAGGGCCTCTTGGAATTCAATAATTG
Source organism: Laguncularia racemosa (assembly GCA_037954665.1). NCBI lineage: Eukaryota > Viridiplantae > Streptophyta > Magnoliopsida > Myrtales > Combretaceae > Laguncularia > Laguncularia racemosa. The sequence continues at coordinate 14,421,049 of JBBMOL010000005.1, forward strand.
TGGGAAGAAAGAGAGAGAGAGAGAGAGAGAGAGAGAGGCTGCTGCGTAATAAAGTGTTCTACGACTGTCTACGTATTCGTGATTTTCTCGATGACGTGGGTATACGAAGGTTCGGTTCCGCAGTATCCTTTAAATCAATTTAACCGATTTATACGGTTTGAGAGCCAAACCGAATCGAATCAAACCACAATAGAGCGTTTTGGTTTTATTTAATACGAAATTGTAACGATTTCTTTTTTTCATTTTCAGAACTCTTTTTTAATTTTCAAAATAAGCTCAAACAACACAATATATGCAATATCATTTGTAATTTATTTTTACATTTAATTTTGATTCAACAAATATTTCCTCTATCAAAATTACTACAAATACTTTTCTACACATTTAAAAAACCATTAGGTATCAACAGATATAAACATTATGTATGTTTACTTGGGAGAATGGTATTCATTTCCATCTTATTCCACATAAATGTTTCAATTTTAAAATTTATTGGGGGAAGACACAAAGGAAAGGAATAAAATGTTTCTTTTCAAAAAATTACAAAAAAAAAATACAAAACAAAAGTCTCAAGATAATTACAAGAATAACACACTTGGAATGTATATTCAAAATAGGGTTTTAAATCAAAAAATGAAATTGTATCTCAAAGATAGGTGTAATTTTTTATAATTTTTATTTTAAAAAGCAATATTTTGTTCAACCCGCACATAATTGGTGTTGGAAAAGGTGCTTAATCAATTGATTGAATTATATACGAAATTGTATATATTAAAAAAAATGGGGACAACCGTAATTATTATTATTTGGACACATTTTCCCATATGATTGCAGCAAGGAAACTCTTGTCTGCTCCTATCACACTTGCTATATAACTCCCTCATTTACATTGCTTTTCTTTATTTTTCAAATTAATATAAATGTAACCACATAAAATACCTCAAGCTTCTTTAGCTTTGACATTATAGATGAGCAAAGTTACAATAAAATAAAAGATAAAAATATAATTTTTAGTTTCAAAGTTTATCTACTTTTTTATTTAAGTACTTAAATTTTTTTTTCTTTTTATTTGAATCATTAACATTTTTAAAACCTTATAAAAAAAAATTTATCAAATGTAATAAGTTTTCCATTTATTTATAACATGTATCGACCTTAAATTAGTCCATAATAATTAAATTAATTAAATTATAATATTAAATATATTTATTTATATAATATAATAAAATAATATTAAATATATATAATGATATAATATATAATAATAATACAAAAATAATAATTAAAAGAAAAAGAGGGGCTACAAAGTTTGTATCTACCCTAGCCATTTTGGCCAACTAATGTAAGGTTAAATGGAAATTAATATATACCCAAGATGGATAGATGATTAAATATATTTAATGAAAATATTATTTTTATAAGATTTTAAAAATATTAAGAATTCAAAAGGATTAGAAAAAAAAATTAAAGACTTAAATAAAAAAGTCCTAAAAAAAATCAATACTTGTTGTGGCTCACTCTAACTTCATGCTCCCATTTTGAAGTACTAACACCTAGTTTTAACAAGTAATTTTATTAATAAAGCTACTATCTACAATAATAAGAAAAGGTCACAAATTTAGTTTTCAACTTTTATCTATTTGTTTATTTGATTCCTTAATACTTTTTATTTAAATTATCAAGATTTATTTGCATTTTAAAAAGATTCATCAAGACTATCAATTTTTTTGTTATCTTTATAGTTTGAGGATTCTTACAAACATAAGTCTAGCCAATTTTTTAGTTGTCTTTGTAGTAAATGGAATTTTAAACATAAATTTATGGCATGCCATTTTAAAAGTAGTCCATTTAGCTTCCCATTAGTCCAATACCATGCCCCCAACACCTAACATGACCTATTACCTAACCCACCTTAAAGAGCACCAATTAAAAGTAAAGACCCAACCCAACTCAAAAAGTCCCAACAACTTGCTTGCATCAAGGTTTAATTTATTTTTTTTCGACTTTCAAGCTAATTGATGAACACGGTTAGGACTCCTCTATGATTTTTCAATACTCTCATTTGAAAGTCTCAAAACAATTTCTTTATAAAGCCTCACTTGTTGTGTTTTTTAAGGACATCCACAAGGGTGAAGTTAAAGCTAACGATAACGAGGCATATAAGTAGTGTTTGAATTGTAATACTAAATAAAAAAAAAGGACAATACAACATTTTTATACCACATTTAGTACATGCAATATTAAATAAGGATTTCTGTTATGTCTACTATTTGAATATATAAAGTATCAAATAAGAAATTTTGTGCTTTTGTTCGGTTAATTTGATTTTGTACTATATTATTAATGGTAAAAAATATAAGCATTTTATTTTGTACATTATGATCAAATTTGTATAGTAACTAGAAAAAATATGTAAAAACCAAACAAAAAACAAAATATTTTATCCAATCTAGTACTACAAATTTTTAATAATCAAACGATATCATAAGATGCCACCAATATTCACTTTTTAACTCAATTGTGCTTGATTTTGTTAACTTTCTAACCAAATATTTACTTTCTATTGCTTTATTTCATATATCAATAACAATAATTTTAAAAAGATATTAAATTACGACATTTGAAATAATAAACCGTTTTGAAAGTAAAAGATATGAAATTTAATATTTTAATAATATTCGGTACTTTAAACATTCGCCTTCAATATGCATAATGCTTATGAAGCATTAAAAAGGAAAAACAAATCTTATTTGGTAGAGCTTCCACCCGAATGATTTAGGCTTTGCTTGGTCACTCCATCTCCAAAGGGATGGTAAGTGTTTTGCAGTGTGAACGATAATATTAGCCCGCATAGTACTGCAATGCAGGGTCATATGGGCTTGTGGGCCAGTTGCAATGACTACCCACCATGTGGTTCTCCATAATCGTGTCCCGGAGGTTGTGGGGTTTGTAAGTGTTCATTGAATGTGAAAATAAAAATAATCCCGAAAGCCATTAAATTATGTGTAAAAAAAAAAAGATAAAAACAAAAATGTGACAAAATGCGAAACTGGTAAAATATTTATGAAAAGTAAAAAAAAAAAAAAACACTGAAATCTTTGTAAAAAAACATCAAATAACAAGAACGGACTAAATAAAAATCTGCAATTAAAAACGTTAAAAGGATAGATTTATTAAAAACAAAAAAACAAAACCAACGTAAAATTTCGGGAAATAAACCATAAACGCACATATACGGGACATCATTTAAAAAAGAAAAATAATAAAAAAATAAAACCACCTACATTAATACAACCACAATTATATATTTTTTAATTATATTTTAACAATATAAATAGCGGAAAAGGAAAAACAAAAAACAACAACGTACCTCCGTTAATCTGAACAAGCTACTGGTATTTCTGAAAACAAAATATCAGAAAATCCGAGGAGGGAGAGAGAGACCCAGCTTTCGTTCTTATCCTGACCCATTGCGGCAAGCTGGGGTGGGGCCTGCCATCGCGGCAATTACGTCGCTACGAGAAGTGACCTAGGGCCAAGTGCCAAAACTTTGCGCGGCCGCAGGGGATGGGGAATTTCCTTATTCGATTACACCGAGTAGGAGATGAGCAAAATGGATGCATAAACTCCGACCAAAACTTAATCCGAAGGAATTGAACTTCAATTTTCAAGAAAGGATGTCTGTTAATGCAATTACAATGAGGCAGATTCAAATTCTACTTCCTAGCGCTAGATTTTTACACATCCTCATCCTACCAAATACGAGTATATGGTTCTTATCCTGATTTTTATTTTTTGGTTTTCTATTTTTGTTTTTTTTCTCTTTTTTGATTGTATATAAGCCTCGGCCTTTTTTTTTAAATGAAAGGATTCATCTCTTCGTATCATGTATTCTTTTAGGTCTTTTTTTTGTTTAGTCTAGAATAATTGGGATAGCGTTAAAAATGCTACTCGAATTTGAATTTTTTTTACTTTTATATATAAAATTCAAAATTACTAAATTGATATATCCGACCAAATATTTTACTGCTAAAATTTTACACGAAGGATGAAAATTGCTCTGTATCAATACTCAATCAAACACTGGTGAACACTATTAGAAGCAGGCTTGCAGTAGCGGCGGTAGTAGTAAGCCGAAATGGTCTCTTCGGATGATCATATAGTGGCTGTCCCCTTTATGGCTCGCGGCCACCTTACACCTTTCATAACACTAGTGAAGCAATTCCTCTGGCGAACAAACTTCAACATAACAATAGCCACCGCCCCTCTCACCCTCTGCCACATCCACTCCGTCCTTTCAGACTCCAACTCGCGTCTCCACTACGCCGAGCTCTCCTTCCGAAGCACCGATCATGGGCTGCCACCTGATGTCGAGACCACCGAGTGCTTGTCCTTAAAAGACATAGTTACATTTTGTCATGCAACAACAACTCTCCAAACTCCATTCGAACAGCTCCTAAAAGACACGATCGCTATCCGGCCGCCAATCTGCGTAATCTCCGATGTACTTCATGGGTGGGTGGTCGATGTTGCGAAGAGAGTAGGGATTACGAGTTATTGTTTCAACAGCTGTGGAGCCTATGGTGCAGCAGCGTATGTGTCTCTTTGGCTTAATCTGCCTCGCCTGCGGACAGACGCGGAAGCGGAGCAGATCGAAGTGCCCGGATTTCCTCAAGGCTTTCGATTGCATCGATCTCAGATTCCTAAATATTTACTAGATGCAGATGGTAATGATTCATGGTCGAGATTTCTGCGGCCTCATCTCTCTCTCTCCTTGACATCAAGCGGCTGGTTGATCAACTCTGTTGAAGAACTCGAACCACTTGGATTGGATGTCCTAAGGAAGTACATGAAGCTCCCTGTTTGGCCTATCGGCCCCTTGGTCCCTTCCTACATGGTCGACAAGTCGTCCGGCTTCTCGGATTGGATACAACTAGACGAACAACATTCTGGCATCTCGGCCCAAAAATGCATCGAGTGGCTTGATTCACATAGTCCAGGTTCGGTTCTTTACATCGCCTTCGGCTCTCAAAACACTATAAGCGCCTCTCAGATGATGGAATTAGCTCTAGGACTGGAAGACAGCGAGAAGCCTTTCATCTGGGTGATTCGGCCACCGGTCGGTTTCGACATGAAAGGCGAGTTCAAGGAGGAATGGTTGCCTCCAGGATTCAAACGGAGAATGAGAGCACATGGCCGGGGCCTGCTGGTGAATGCTTGGGCGCCCCAGCTGGTGATTCTAAAGCACGCATCGACAGGAGCATTTATGAGCCACTGTGGATGGAATTCCGTTATGGAGAGCCTGAGCCAAGGACTGCCGATCATCGGGTGGCCCGTGGCGGCGGAGCAGATGTATAATTGCAAGATGCTGGTGGAGAAATTGCATGTGTGTGCGGAACTAACAAGGGGAGTTCACGGTGGTTTGACAAGGAAGGATGTGAAAGACGCTATCGATCTCGTAATGGAAAATGGTAATGGAAAAGGAAAAGAGATCAAGGCGAATGCTATGGAGGTTGGGGAAAAGCTGAGAGCTGCATTAAGAGACGAGGAAGGAGCCAAGGGTTCTTCTCTTATGGCAATGGATGACTTTGTAAGAACCATTTTATCAGGTCACAACACCTACCAGCAGACAGGCTGAATGGCCTTGTTTTTTTTTAATCGGTATATTTTGATTAATGTTATATTAGTATTATTAGTTTCTAACAAAAATTAGATATATAGTAGTAATTTATGAATTTCCATGGCTTTTTTTTTTCAAATAACTTATAATTATTATGATTTTTCATTTGTTTTTAATACACTATTTGGCAACCAATTGGCTTATTATCTTGTAAATGTGATTTTCTCACCATAAATCCTTTAAGCAAGCGTAAAGTTATTATGTTTGATTCGTTATAAGTAGTTATTATTATTTTTTTAATTATTCATAATAAAAAAAAGTTAAATTAAAAAATTAATTCTAAATGTAATATTGAGGCAGCAGGAATCCCAATAATGGTCTTATTAAATTACTATTATTTCTATGGGGATTTGCAAATATTACACCATTCTAAATTGTATATGCTGGAAAAAAGACTTCCTTTATAAATATATGATGTCTGGGTCTTTTAGGAAATATACGAAAATACATTTCTTGTGTGCATTTTGTAGAGTAATGTATAATTTTTATTCAAACTTATTTATACTATTTAATATAAGATTTATTCTTTATTGGAGGTCGATATCCTCAATTTTTATTTGAAGGCAAAAATAAAGGTCCTGTTCATCTATATCATCCTTGTAAGCTCCACAAAGTCTCCATCTTATATATGATGTGACTATTCATCTTTACGGTCCTTGATAAATGGAGGCACGCCTCTAATTGTGGTCCCACTCCCATGTCGTGACTGTTCCCTTTAGCAAGCATAAATAAAGCCCATGGACAAAGTTCGTTTGATTTCAAAACCATCCTTATCTAGCTTTGTGAAAAAAATATTAATAAAAAACAAATAAAAAAATCTTTTGCTATCTTTCTCTAAATTTCTTCCTTTAAATCGTTATTTCTTGTCACTTGCCATTTAAATATTCATTATTTATTTTAATAAGTGATTCAATTATCTTTATGTATATTTTGAAAATAATGATAGGTATTTCTAATATTTAATAAGAATTATGATGAATTTAAATTTTTATCGTTTTTAATATTCTTTTATTTTCAAAATAAGTCAAATAATACAACACATGTCACATCATTTATAATTTTATTTTTGTAATTAATTTTCGATTCAACAAACAATTTTCATATTTTAAATTTCCTAGATTTGGTAAAAAAATATTATCATATCCCAAACATGAGATATAACTATTTTGCCACGTATTTATACCTTATGATAAATACATAGACGCTTAAAACTGCTAAATATCACAAATATTAAAAAATCTCCATACATAAAACTCTCAAATACTAAAATTTCCAAATTACAAAGTTCAATAATTTCAAAAGTTCCAAAAATAAAATAGTTCCTTTAACCTAAAAAAAAAAAAACACTACATTTGATCATACTTATTCTAAACCAAAATATCAAATCATATATGATTGTGACAAATGATGACCAAATCATATTATACTAAGCTTATCATCCATTAATCAAACATCAATAATCAAGTTAAATTATAAAAGTCTAATCAATGTTCCATTCCACTTACTCACTTCATCCTCATGGGCAATTTTAGTCTTACACAATGATCCAATAGCTTAAATAAATCCATTCATTAACCTTGTACATCTAAATTCAAAAGATTTGTTTAATTAATATGAATTCGTGACAAATGTAAGTTTTTTTTGTGAGTATAGCTTTTTTAAGCATGCAACATTACTCTTCAAGCTTTCGCTCATTATGAAAAATTCCCCACTATTGCCTCTTAAAGAAGTTTGGGCCATGTCTCAATCCCATGTGGCTGATCATCCTTTTATACTAGCTATTGATCATTACCTTTTATAAACTATTGCCTCACTACCTGGCTAATCAGATGTGATCTCTATAATTTTTAAAAGAGAACAAAAATTTTTTAAATGTCTCACAAGAAAGAAAAATGGGTGCGCAAAAACATTCTTTTGTTAAAAAAAAAAACTCAATTCTATTATTTGGACTAAGAGAAATATCATGATTGAGTGAAATTAAAAAAAGAAAAAAATTTAACAATCAATAATAGCATGATTCAAGAATTGGCCATTCAAATTCAATTTAATGATTTGACATATTATTCATTAACAGAAAAGAAATCATAAATCAAATAGAAAAAAAATTACAAAAGATAAGCCTCCAAGATAATTCATTTGCAAGTCCCTTGGTTAGACCATTTGATGGACAGATGAAAACAAAATCCTCTTCGAAGATCAAAGTACAATTTTCCTTGTTTTTTTTATTTTTGGTTTGAAGCTTAATGGTGAGACAAGACAATATTTGACATCTATATATCGACATGAACAAAATTTGCGCTTAGGATTTGACACAAAAGAGATAAAAATAGTAGGATCGATATTTATATAAAATTGCTATTCTACAATTCTGAAAATGTTGTTTCTAAAATTTGGCTATTTTAGGATGGATTCAAATAATGAATTTCCCCACAGTACCATCATCTTTGTCATCTTCTTATTATATATATTATCAATGATCACCTTTAATTGGAGCAAAATTCATTTATGATGTCATACTTTTTACAATAGCTCTTTTGTATGATTTCTTTTTCTTTTTCTCCATTTTCACATATGGTTATTTCATATCTTGGTATTATTATTACGGTTCCCTTCTTGTTTTAACGGTACATAGCATCCATCCAATTCTATTTTTACATTTAGTTTATGGGAAGTTGTAAGTTCAACCTCCCGCCCAGCTCCTTTCACACCCATTATACGATAGATAGCAGCCTCCTTTTCTATCCCCAGTCTCCAAATTTAAGATTAAACCACGTCATCCAAACATACAATGTCAATAGAACCATACTACCGAACATCTGATAATTACTTACTATATGCTCAACGGCATCCTCATGTTCATGAGACGACAAGAAAATACAAGACAAGATCAGGACTAGACATGCAGACTATATGAAAGGAAAATGAATTCATCAAGGCATCCATTCCCCTGTCTAATTTATTTAGATCTTCGCAAAAGCGGTACTCCATTCGCAATTGCAATGTTTATTGCTGTGCCTGCAAGACCAGAGTTCTCCGATAAGGCAGTGAGGAAAAAATATATGTGACAAGAAAGTGTAAAAATATAGTGCCCGGAAACAGAGTATGGATCTGTGTCAGTTAGTTGCATTAACCATAAATCTTTTCTTGTAAAATTCGACAAGCTCCTTCGGGTCAGTTTTGGTCTGAGTGTATACATCAATTTTGTTCATCTCCTGCACGACACAATCAAATGAGGAAATTCAAGACTTTGATATATGAAGTACACGGTAGCTGGTTCAAAGATTTATTTCGTAAGTCTATAGCTACCTGCAGGAGAAAATTTCCCCTGCAGCAGAAGGGGGATAAGAAGTGTGGTACTGCTAGGAAAATGAAAAAGAAGCAAATTTAACACTCAAAAGTTAGGACACTTGATGTTTACAACACAAACATCAATTTTTTTCTTTTCCAAATAAGTAACCGAAAGTTCAAAAAGTTGTCAGTTACCCAGTATGATGTATTCTATCAGAAAGGACAAGCAAGATTAAATCCGAAGCTGGTATCTTGCATTTCTAATAGACGAGATTGTCGCAATTCAGCATGTTTGCAGCTAGTTGTCCAAACTTTGCCATCTCCTCATGGACATTATACCAATTCTATTAGATTAGAAACTGAAAATGCATATACTTTCAGGCAGATGAAAATTATCAGAGGAGGTACTCTGAAAGCATCAGCCAAAGTCAACACTAGAATACCAACTAACACGTGACACCACAGCAATCTACAACTGTCGAGAAACTGACTCAAAAACAAAAACGGCATGGCTGGATCCCTAAAAGGTCTGTATAAAAAAGCAATGTAAGAGCAAATCTTCCCCTATCTACATACCTCAACCCATGCAGCTAACTTAGGTCTGCCAGCAGTAATATCATAATTCCAAACCTCCGACAAGAATATTTGAAATCTTTCAATAAAGGGGATGTAAGCAATATCGACCTGTATCACATTAAACCAAAGATTAATAGTATTTTAGCTTCTTCAAAATAATCGAGAGAGTGCACATATACTAGTGTAGCGAAGAACGTAAAGGGAACATGTTGAACGAAACGTTTTACAGCTCAATAAGACATGGTAGGATAATTACCAAACTGAATTGACCAAGGAAAAAGGGTCCATCCTCAAACTTATGCAGAGCTTTCTCCAAGTGATCAAATGCAGCACCTAGTGTAACAGAAAACTCACTAATTTTCTGGTATAAAATGCTAGCGAAAAAGAAAGCCATATTCAAACTTCAAGCTCTTACTAGTTTCCTTAGGAGGATCTCCTTTAAAGGAGGTAAAGACGATTTTCATGAATTCGTCAACATAAGACAGGAGCTCTTCACCAAATTTCCTCTTTTCAAGATCCTACAAGAATAACAGATCTGATATTAACTATATTTGTAGGCAAACAAATCAAAGTATATGTGCAAAGGTCAAGCATTACTCACATCAGGGAACAGGGATGGCCCTTCAAAGTTGCTGTCTAAATATTTTATTAGGTCAAGACTTTCTCCTATAATCTTGCCATTGTGTTCTAGTGCTGGCACCTGTTAAAGATAAGCAAAGACATATAGCCACAATGACAGTCGCACGTCAATAATCAACCCAATGCACATGAAAAGAGTATGTATGGCAAATGTCCATGCTCGGAGCAGGCAGTTTCTGTATTATGCCGACTCCAATGGGATGAATTACGCCAGCATTCTTTCAGCACAAAAGCCCTTTTGTAAAAACTAGGTGATAATGAGGCAAAATTTTCATACAAGCATATGCCAGTTTCAGCATTCCACAAATCCCACCTAATTTTCTCAGGGTCTTTGTAAGAGCATCAGCAATCCGTATTTACAAAATATTATCATTAATTACTGGCAATGCAAGCAGACCTTATTGATAGGGTAGACTTTCTCCTTATACCAAGCAGGCCTGTCTTGGAGATTGAGGGGTACCAATTTAATCTTGTCCTGTAATCCCTGTAACTCGGAGGAAACGACACTGGAATGAATAATCATTTCAAAAAGAGAATAATAAATGGATAAACAAAAATAACAGATGACATAACCCTAACACTTGATGATTATTATTATTATTTGGTATTTAAACCTTATCCAACCTATGGGGTGACCGGTGATCAGCGACCATATCACTAAAAAATTTGCAAATCTACCAAAAAGGGACAAACCTTTTCTTATGTTCTTTACTGTCTCTTTTTGGGTTCTTTCACGTGAAGCAGTTGCAAACACGTATCATCACGTGAAAAAAAAAAAAAAAAACCCTACCTTAATGTTCCTAGTGATCCACACACGCTGAGCAAATGGGCAAGTGTAACATGTGTACAACCTACACAGATCAACAAAAACATTATGGTAAGATCAAACCAAGTACTTAAATTAAAAATTAGAACTTGAAAAAACAGTACATTGTATAATTCAACCTTATGGTTCCATCAAAAACTGGAGGTTGTTCGGCACTCGAATTCAAGGGTTCAGGCAAATGCTCTTTTACAGCTCTAGCAACAAAACGACAAGAAAGAACACAAGATCATTAATATAATCGAATGTATGAACATGGGTCTAAGGCAAAATATGCAATCCTTTACTTACGGAGAAGCCATGTCAAAAAGGTTTGAGAGAATCTGATACAGATAGGTGTCCAAGTGCAAGAGGTGGATCTTATTTATACAGGGAGTCGAATAAGTGATGGGGTGGGTAGAGAGAGGTGACGAACGCGAGTACGTGTGCGCTTGAGAAATGAGAGCGCCTTGGAATTCAATAGTTGTGGGAAGAGAGAGAGAGAGATTGCTGCGTAATGAAGTGTCCTACGACTGTCTACGTATTCAAGGTTTTCTGGAATCTTCTTGACGGATTTCACTGTTTTCGATGTAAAAATGGTTGATGTGGGTATATTGGGTTTCGGTTCTGCAGTATCCTTTAAATCAATTTAACCGGTTTATACGGTTTGAGAGTCAAACCGAACCAAATCAAACCACATTAGAGCATTTTGGTTTTATTTAATACGAAATTGTAACGATTTTTTTTTTTTCATTTCCAAAATAAGCTCTGTCGACACAATGCATGCCATATCAATTATAATTTATTTTCACATTCAATTTTCAATTCAACAAACATTTCCTCAATAAAAATTACTGTAAATACTTTTCCACACATTTGGAAAACCATTAAGCATCAAGAGATATAAACATTACTGCATGTTTACTTGGGGAAATGTTTTCATTTCCATCTTATTCTATATAAAATTATTATTATAATGTTTAGTTCACTGAATAACTATTCTTAATAAATTATTATTATTTAAAATATTAAATAGAAATTTATATATTAAATTTATAAATTATTATTTAATATTTTATTTATTATTTTTATTATAAATATTTTATTATTAAAAGTCATGCTAAATTATGAAAAGTAAAAAATAATAAAGATTTTAAAATATAATAAATAATTTTTTTATCATATCTTAATTATTATTTATTTTTATATCAACTAAATAAAATAATTTACTTATAATAACTATTATTTATCTATTCAATTTCTATTATTTTACAAATTAATCCTCCTTACTTTATTCGATAGAATAAATGGGTAATTAATGTTCTTATCTCGTAGAGCTCCTACCCGAATGATCGAGACTTTACTCGGTCACTCCCTCCCCTGGTAAATTTTTTAGTGTGAATAAGAGAGAATCATAATATTGGCCCGCATAGTACTGCGATGCAGGGTCATATGAGCTTGTGGGCCGGTTGCAATAACAACCCACCATGTGGTTCTCCATAATCGTGTCCGGAGGTTGTGGGGTTTGGAAGTGTTCATTGAATGAAAATAAAAATAATGCAGAAAGCCATTAAATTATGTAAAAAAAAAAAGGTAAAAACAAAAATGTGACAAAATGCGAAACTGGTAAAATATTTATGAAAAGTTTAACAAACACCGAAATCTTTGTAAAAAACATCAAATAACAAGAACAGACTAAACAAAAGTCTGCAATTACAAAACGTTAAAGGATGGATTTATTAAAAAATAAATAACACAAGAAAGCTAAAAAAAAAATGATGTCTATTAATGCAATTACAATGAGGCAGATTCAAACTCTATTTCCTAGAGCTAGATTTTTACACATCCTCATCCTACCAAATGAAGGATTACAATGAAGGATTACTCTCCTCGTATTATCGTATTCTTTTAGGTTTCATTTTTGTTTGGTCTAATAGTTTTCATGCCTTTAAATGAAAATCGATAGCATTAAAGATGCCATTTGAATTTGAATATTTTTTTTCACTTTTACACATAAAATTTGAAACTGCTAAATTGGTATATGCAAGATTGTAAAAATCGCAATTTTACGTAGAATCATTAAGGGATTCATAGAATCGAAACGTAAAAACATAAATTTTTACAACATTTGTAAAATAGATTTCAAATATTGTAAATTTACTGAAATAGTCATTAAAAATATAATTGATAATAGAAATAAATAAATTCAACATATATTTTGGTCATAAATCACAATAAAAGTCATAATATAGATAATTATGTATAAGTTATACAATATAGATAATCAACCACAAGTCTTAATAAAAAATTATGAATTTATAAATCATAATACAAAACAACTAAAATAAATCATTACAATTTCTACCATCTCTCTCATCCATATCACCATTATCATCTGCATCTTCATCATCTTCTTCTTCACTAATGTCAACATCATCATGAAGTGTATTGCTACCAGTGATTTCCATATCCTCTAATTCCAAATTTTTTGAAGTTCCCAATTGTATTTTAGCTTCAACATCATCAATATCATGAATGTCCAAATCATCCGAGATTTGAGACTTACTTCCAAGACTCTCCAAATTCACATAAGCATCAATTTCCTCCTCCTCCTCATCTTTTTCTTCACCCCTTGCATTTGGAAGGATATGCAACACAACCTCATTCTCGTTTGATGAGTTAACCATATTTTATTTTTCAACTATCCATTCATCATCGGATAAGAGATCTTCAACAATGAAAGTAAAAGTGTCAACAGTGCATATTTTTTTCCCATTTCTTAAATTCAAGTTATGCATTACAAACATTAAATCATTCATCTTTTGTTGATGCAACTTATTTCTCTTTTTGGTATGGACCTAAAAATGAAAAATGTTATATATAAATATAACTTTATAAAATTCATAATCCTAATAATAAGATATAAAATCAAATAAAATAACTATTTGTATCGTATCATTTTAAACGCACTCTAGTTACGCTCACAACCTAAAAAACTACAAGTTAAACTTAAAATACGAATAGCAAACTTTTGTACTTCTAGGCAATCAAGAAGCAACTCTCCTTGTAGAGGAAAACGACGAGTCCAAGGAAAGTTGCTTCCAAGGAGCCATGCTGAATTTTTCTACGTGATTCTAAACAAGCAGGAAAGCAGAAGGAGTTATACAAACAATCATGAAGTTGAAGGAGAAAAAACAGCAGTTGGGAACAATCTCGTATCCTAGTGCACCCCTTGGAAGAGTCACTGGCACATACATTGGTCCCCATTATCATGTCACAAAATCGAGAGAGGATATGCTTGAACAAATCAACAAACATTTGATGGATTCAAAGGTTAGAATTGTGGGCGTTTTCGAGTCATTATAGTGTTGGTAAGGTCGCGCTAATGAAGCAAGTTAGAGAAAAAAAGTTTGCTTACAATTTTGAAGATGTGATAAATGTGACCATTGGTTGAGCTGCAAACTATGAAAAAATCTAAGATGATATGGCAATCAAGTAAGTTTTGAAATAATTTCAGCATCGAGACTATAATTGTCTCCTGTTATAGTTTCGCAATAATTTTAGCACTAATGACGCTATGATTGCTTTCTGCTTGGTAACCACTGTTCTTTAGTCCATTTGCAGTCTGGAAGTGAAACTGCTTGAAATTCGGCTAATTCAAATTTGAGAAAATCCTTTAATCTTTTATCAAATGATTTGACTACAAATTATCTTCTATTTAAGTGGTTGAGTGCACTTTTTTGTGTCTTTCATTTAGCAAGAACTAAATAAAAAAAGGAATTGAGAAATGGAACCACTAAACTAAATCACGAATCAACGATACACTCAAACAAAAAATGCCCGTAATAATAGAAAAAAACAACCCCAAAATTGATAAAACTTGATTACCTGAAACTGGAAGGTTGAAGTAGATGCAAACTGTAAAGGCAAGCAACAGTACACTACAACTATGTCACTGTGAAGATCAGCCATGCTAAACTGCTGGTGTTGTGACTATGAGTGGAGAGGTGATTTGCTCGACGACAAATTGCTGTTGTGTGAGAAGAATGGAAAAAGATCGATGATTTAAATGGAGAGGCAATTTGCTAGTGCTGTACCTATGAACACCTAAATATGAAGACTGAAGAGGTGAAGATAAGAAAAAAATTTGAAACAAAAATCAAAGAAAAGGACGAAGAGTAGAGAGCCAGAGGCGTAGAGTAACAATATAGATACAAACAAAGACAATGGACACATAGAAGAGAAGACACTCCTTTGACGACTTGGATTGGGCTTAATTCAAACTGAGTGGCCCATTGTAGTTGTGGGTTTGGACCGAAATAGTGCACGATTTTGCAATATATTTAAACTTGGTTAAAATGCTATTTCACTCACGTTTTTACGTTTCCACCATCAAACTCGCGATTTTATAAACGATTTCACCTTTAAATCAATTTTGTATATGGTTGAAAATGAGTATGCTCACAAACTCATAAACTCGTACAAACGTACAAGTCAACTTGCGATTTTAACAACCATGGGTATATATAATTAAATATTTTACTCTTAAAATTTTACACGAAGGTTAAAAGTTGCTCTATATCAATACTTGATAAAAAACTAGTAAGTAGTATTAGTAGCAACAATGGTAGTAGTGAGCTAAAATGGTCTCTTTAGATGATCACTTAGTGGAGGTCCCTTTTATGGCTCACAACCACCTTACACCTTTCATAACACTAGTGAAGCGATTTCTCAGGCGAACAAACTTCAACATAGCAAAACAAACATTTTTTTTTTTATCATTTCCAACAACTTTTTTTTTCAAAACAAGTTAGACAATACAATGCATATCACATCTTTTGTGACTTTACTTTCATAATTAATTTTTTGTTCAACAAATATTTTCATATTTTTAATTTCGTAGATTTGGCCAGAAATACTGTTACATCACAAAAAATGTGGTTTGTTTTCATGGGGTTAGTGGAAAAAAAAAAGAAGACTAAATCGTATATGGGATTATATCGAATGATAAATTAGTAATTTTTTTTAGGTTAAAAAAATTACCAACATAACCAACTTCTTTTTTTTTAAGCTTGAAAAATTAAGAATTGATCTAAATCATGAAAATAAAAAGACGGTGGTAAAAGTCTAGATAATGTAAGGTCAATAAAGAAGATTTCATATTACTTATTTGGTTCCTTCTCCTACTTTGGTTATCATCAAATAACTCGCTACTTTTTTTATTTCGTATTTTTACTTATTGGCTCATGTAGAAACCATAATTACTTAAAGATATCAAATGTGTATTAAAGATAGTAAGCAATATTAGAGAAATGATCATCAATTACATATTTTCATGTTCAGTACATTTTTTCATGACTTATTAACGTGTATATACTTCACATTTTATGACGTGCATGGATGGTTAATGATTTTTAGTAAGCAACTCGACAACAACTAAGAGAGTTCTTGGAGTGAAATTCATAACTTTCACTTGAAGATAAGGATAGTGGTGTTTAATGTTAATGATAAATTTATAATTTTTTAAAAATTAATAACATGTATAATAATGTCTTGAACTATGTATCGAATTGGATCGAACCATTTTTTTTTTTACATTTGAAAAAATTACTAATCAAATATATGGTTAGGTTCGATTTAAAAAAATAAATAAAATTGAATCAATTCAGGAGACATATTGTATTAAACCAAAACATACCCATTCCTAAATAGGGTGTGTTGAGTGGGCCTCTAGACATGCTAGGGGAGTCGCATTGCTAAAGAACCTTTTTATGTGGATTTTCTTTTGTAAGTGATTCGAACTAAAATAGAGAACAAGGAAAAAAAAAACAAAAAAAGAAACACTAAATTTGGATTTTTTATCTATTACCATATGATGCTAAGGGATCTTCCTATTTTTATGGGAGGTAATTAAAATCTTTCCCTTTTCAAAATCACTTAAGTGTCCATGTATTAGATTAGTAAAACCATATATTTTAATATATAAAATATGTTGTAATAGTATTTTTTCTTTCTTAATACACACTCCATTACTCATGTTTACTTGTAAGTTCATATTGGTAAACTGCTTCCTTTTTTTTTTTTTTCTCCATCCAAATTGAAAAACTTTAATATGAATCTCTCTCTCTCTCTAATCATTTGAATTTACTATTTTTGAGGCAGCCTAGACATGGATATCCCTCTAGTCCTCTACTAGTTATACATAACTTAAAAAAGAGGTATTCTTACTTTTATGCAAAGTAATTAATGTTTTTGTCTTTTAAAATTACATAAACATTGATAGATTAAATTGTTTTCACTTTACATACTAGTGTTTCATCTCTACATGTAAATATCAGCAAATATGCCTTGCCTTCTAGTTGGTTGTAATTAATAAATTTAATAAGGTAACTTTATTACATATATTTAATTAGAAAGGGTGGAAAGTTTGTTATTAAATCTACAATTATAGATAGATAGTGAGACGTTAATTATGGTGGTGAACGACTATCCAATTACTGAGATTTAAAAAGAAAATAAATGCTTTTAAAAATTTTTATTTGATTGCAAAACCTAATTAATCCTATATATATATATATATATATATTTAGTTTTTTTAGCATATTCCCATTTTGTTTTAACCACTTTAACTATATCCTTTGAATAGAATTTCAATATCCCCAACCCACCCCTCGGCATTTTTTTTTCACTAATAGAAAGTCGCATTTGAATTCCCGGTAAGGGTGGATGGATACAAAGTTCAATTTCCTACCAATTAGGTATATGCTAAAAAATTTGAAAGCATGGCCTGCTTTATAACCTCTTAGCCACTGTACAATTTATACTTTATAAAATCTAAAATCTACAGGTTAACAAATTTCAACAAAGCACAAAAGAATAATAACTATAAACCCTAGTACTGCCTTGATAAATTATATTTGTTAATCAAGAAATTACAAAAGTATATTGGAAAATCAAACCTATATTAAATACAAAATTTGGATTATATGCATATTTCATAATATTCTCTTATCGCTGCATATTTTAAAATTTTAGTAGCATAACATAGCTAGCATGTGAGTTTAATTCCCACGTTACAATCTACCTAACCATATTGGGTTTGATAAGTTTTAAATTTAATAAGTTCGTATGTTGATTCGTATTTTTGGGTATAGAGAGAGAGGATGTAGCACTGAGTGGAGTTGTGCCACGTTGGCACGAAAGATGAACACTCCATCCTTTATTATTATTATTATTATATACAACTTATTTAGTTTCATTAAATAATTTCAATAAGAAAACAATTATAGTAAGAGATGAATTATTTTAATATAATATGTGGACGGATCAAAAGTTGCTACGTGTAAACAGAGAAAAAAAGTAATGTTAGCAAATTAATAATTTAAGGAGATAAATGGAAAAGCAACAAGGATAGGACTGTTTTACATTTTATCCTTAAATATATCGAACTGATATGAGAATATCTACAGCATTATATGTTGGTAATTGAATACATGTTAAAATATCCTATAAGGTTTAGATTTAGTTTTAGAAAAACCATTTCTATTAGGTTGATTTAACCGTTAGTACATTCCTATAATTATTGATGTAGAAGTTTAGGTTAAATTGCATGCTTTAAAAGTTTTAGAAATTTATAACTGAAATATAAAAAGAAAATTACCAATACCTTTACTTTTATTTCCTTTTCACACCATGCCACCATTTATAACCACTAGTTTAGAATCTTTTATGCCGACTTTTAACGAGAATATACTTGTAAATTTTATGGCATTTTGAAGGTTAAAAATATCTTACTTAAGTTCTAATGCACATAAAAAAAATAGATATAGTAAGATAATTTTTATATGGATTTTATTTTATTTTATATTAAATAAGATTTCATTACTATTTTTTATTTTATTTAATTTAATTTCTTATTTTTAAGATTTAATTAGATTAGTATATTTATTTTAAGATAGTAAATCTTTTTTATATTTCCTAATTTTTTAAATATTAGTTATTGCTATGCCATAAATAAGTAAGGCATGTAATTGCTTTAAGATATAATAACTTGATATCAAATAACATAATTATTTATTAAGTGAGGTGTAATATCTTCTTTTTTATTGATGGTGTAAGGTTATACAAATTAAGGGTGGTGTAGGCCATCAACATTTATTATGGTGGTATGAAGCTATTAAAAAATTACTGTGTGGTGCGAGGTCATAAAAAATTCATATCATATAGTGTGAGGCCATACAGATCAAGAGTAGTGTGAGGTTATCATTTAATTTAGTGGTGTGAGATTGTTGCATATATTCCTTACATGTTATTGTCTCCTTTTATAAAAAAAAGTTCTTTGTCAATGTTTTAGCATTCTTAGTATAATCGTTATTATGTTTTTCTGCAATTTTTATATTCTATAATTTTTCACTTTCGTTATCATGTGTCAAATTTGGTATCAGAGTCTACCCTTAGGTTTCTTCTTAAAACTTAAATTTAGCATTTGTTCTTAGACCAAGGAATTTTTTTTTCAATTAAAATAAAATATTATGAGAAGAAAATATGATAATTATGACTTGAAAAAAAAAAAAGAAAGAGAGAAACTAGAGGCATTGTAAAAGACCAAAGCATATATTACACTATGTAAACACCCCATTTTTACCCTAATGATCAATAATAATCAACAATAATTAATTTTCAATTTTTTTATAATTTAGCAAGAATATTCAAAAAATAAAATAAATAGGAAAAATACATCAATTTTGGAAAATAATTGCAAAAATGGCAATAAAAAGGGTTAAATAATTTTTACAAATTTTTGAAATTTCAAAAAATACAAAAAAAATAAAAAAATCGCATTAGATATATACAAATTGCAAAAATAATAAAATCGCGAAAGTGGGCTAGCCCAGCTGGTCCGAACCTTGGTTTGGTGCGCGTGCGGGAGGGCTCGGTCAGGGGTTCGAAACATGGGGGAAGCAGAATCCGCGTTTTGCAAATTTTTCTCTACTTGGGACACGTGTCAGCAGCCGATTGGCTGGAGAGAACGCACGCGCCAGGCGCGTGATCATCTTCAACCTCCGTCCGAGATCGCTGGCGAGGAGAAAAATCCGAATTTCGGCCGTTTTGATTTGATTTTTTGCACAAATCCAATAGACCTTCAACAGAAATAGAATAAACATCATCCAATTGGAATCAAATCGCAATAAATCAATGGATTTGCACAAATCGGAGATAGGTTTTTAACCGTAAATCCGATTTGCTTCAATCGGTGGAAATCCGAGCTTATCCAGCTTGATTTCTTGCGCCTATAAATAGAGGATAAAATGGAGAGGCAGAAGCACAGATCAAAAGTGAGAAAAAGAGAGAAATGAGAGATAATTGAAGCCTCGCCGGGGTTCTTCACCCGCGACCACCGATCAAGCTCGAGTAGCCACCAGGAGGCGTTTCTAAAGCAAACCATCGCCACAGTTGAGTTCCTCACCCCCGAAAACCTAGGAATTTACACCTCAACCGCTTCGAAAAGCCGCCGGAACGCCGTCAACAAGCATCTCCAGCCGCCGTGTCCGATCAACCCAACCCACACACCGATCCAGATCCAAGTAAGTCGAATTTTTTGATTTTTTGTATTTATTTTATTTATTTCGAATTATTTATTTACTTATTTGTTATTTACAATTCAATAAAGAGAAAAAAAAGTTAGAAATTAGATTTTTTTTTAGGATTTAATTTATGAGGAAAAATAAAAATAATAATTATAATAATAAATAATAAAAATATAAAAATTTATAAAGAAAGTGATAAAAATATTAGAAAAGAATAATAATAAAAATTTAGATTTTAGAATAAGATAAATAAATAATGTAGGAGAAAATTCTTCAATAAAAATTAATAAAAAATTATAAAAAGTAATAAAAATTATAAAAAATCAATAAAATTTATAATAGTAGAAACGAGTTGAAAAATAGAAAAAAATGGAATTTTTATCACTTAGAAAATTCATTTTCTTAAATAAATCCAAAATTGGTTTTTCCTTAAAATATCATTTTCAAAAATCAAATTATCAAGCTTAGGCTTAGATTTTTTTAAGAAAAATCCTAAAATGGTAAAAACATAAATCAAAAGAAATTTCACAATTAAAATTCACAAATACACTAAAATTTTTCAAGAAAAGAGAACTACGACATTTTTGATCTTGAATAACAAGTACGTAGGCACCCATTTTGGGCAACCCTAAAAAGGAATAAAAATCATTTTCTCAGAATAGGTTATTCAAGAATAAAATAAAAAGACAACAAAAATAATAAAAGACATTTCGGATAAGGTTTAGGTTTTAGGAGATTAGGGTGGTAACCTTAGTGTTTTAATAGGTTAGTCTCTGAACTCAGAAACTCTGGTTTTCCCTTTCTTTTTTTTGCAAAAACGAAATCATGCTGACTAGTGGTCCAAATTAGGATTGATCTGTTCAATTAATCCTAATTTATTTTTTCCCAACTATAGTTGGGTGGCGACTCCAAAACAAAACGAAATTCCTAACTCAAGTCGAGGATCTACATTAGATAAGCATAGGGTCTAGTATAGATTGGATTAGGAATGGGAAATAAAAAATTAGACTCGACACACTAGTTTGTCGGAAATTAATTTTTTCAAGTCAAGAAGTATTAATGGAAAACATGAAGAGCTGTTGTGCCATAAGTTTAAAATTAGTTTTTGCAAATTGCAATTGGATCCAAGATAATTTAAAAAAAATTTAGAGATTTGAGGATGAATCTTTTTAAGAGAGGGGTAATGATGCAAATTAAGAATAAACAAATATAGTAAAATAGTTTTTATATGGAATTTATTTTATTTTATAGTTTTTAGGTTAGATATGATTTTTTTACTATCTTTTATTTAATTAAATTTAGTTTCTTATTTTAAAATTTTTGATATGATTTTGGGATAATTTTTTAATATTTCCTAGGTTTTTAGAATATTAGATATTGTTATACCTAGACAAATCAAGTAATTGTTTTTATGACATAATAACTTGATATCCAATAATATAATTATTAGTAAAGTGAAATATGATATCTTCTTTTTTTATTGATAGTATAAGACAATCAAAATCTACCGTATGGTGTGAGACCATATAAATAATGTAAAGCCATTAAAATTTATCATATGGTATGAAATTATATAAATTAAATGTGGTGTGAGGTTATAAAAAATTTATCAAATGGTGTGTGAGATCATACAAATTAAGGATGATGTGAGGATATAAAAGAATTACATGTGTGATGTGAAGTCATGCAAATAAAAACCGGTGTAAGACCATATGAATTGAATTTCCTGCATGATTGGTATGGTTCGATGCGGTTCGGTTTGGTTAGGAAGCTGAAATGTAATTTCCTGTGCGGCGTGCCAAATGCAAATATCTAATGGGGACGAGGTACTACACCGCGTAGGATGGCAGCTACTTAACCCAATTTTTTATTTTTTTTACACCCCCTCGCTCTCTCTCTCATCCTCCTCACGACCCCAAGTCATCCTATTTCGTTTACCAAAACCTCGTCCGTCTCAACACAGCTTACAGTTGTTTCCATTCCATATTACGAGCCAAGAAAACCCTAATTTCACAATCCCTCACCCGAATTTCCTGTCTCCTTCACCTTTCCTTTCCGATGGCCACCAAATCCATAAACCTCAACGAAAAGATCCCTCCAGAGGAGGAAATCGAGAACGATACCAAAACCCTAGATTCCGTCGACCTAAATCAGATCAACCAAACCAACACCAACGCCTCTGATCAGGCACCATCACCTCCATCACCTGCCGCCGTCGAGCCCGGTAAGGATACGAAGAAGACTATTGTATCTACTGTGGGGTCTAATGCAGGAAATGAAAGCAACAATAATGGTAGCGAGGAAAATAATAATAATAATAATATAACGGTGAGGCAATGAATGATATCCAGAAAAAGATGCGTAGGGCTGAGAGGTTTGGGATGCCCGTGCAACTGTCCGAGGAAGAGAAGCGTAATTCTCGTGCTGAAAGGTATGTTATTGAAGATTAAGATTCTTTAGGCTTTTTTTTTTTAGATTACTTAATTAATTAATTATTTATTTATTTTGGTCACGGGCTTGTGTTGTTGTTTTATGATGCATGCTTGTATTTGGTGGCGGATGCAGGATTTTCTGCCAGTGTGGAAGTATGAATTTACTGGGATAATTACGGACTGATAATAAAATGGAATGTGATGAAACAGAAACACAAAGTGACATGAAATGCTAACCGAACTATGATTATATAATAAATGAATAATTTGAAGCGTGTTCGATCAAGTTTTTTGCTGTTTTAGTGATGCGAATCTGTACAATTGATTCCCCGAGACCGCTAAGTGGCGGTAGATTATGGTAAACTAATTCATTATAGAATGGGTTGTTTCATGATGGTGGTACTTAAATTAGATTGTACGCCACATGAGGACACCATGTGAAATATGAAATAGTATGGTATGCTTTCTAGAATTGATACGAGTTAGAGATGTCAAACCTTGATACGATTACAAGATTGTTATCTGGATGCTTCTTTTTTTAAGATTGTTATTTGTAAGCTTCTTTTTTTTACTTTTCTGTGTCAGTTTGGCATGTGAGATTGCATAAACCCAGTAGCCTATCTAGGAAATGTTGCACAAACTGACATATGATAATGGGATGACGATGCTCCATGGTAAATCGGTGTACTTATCTTGTTTTTATGTTCTGGTGATTGCTATATTCATTTAATTTGAAGTTTGCCTTGCCTCTATCCGGTAGTTCTGCTTTGCTCTTTCAACACCATGTGGTTAATGTTTCTAGAAATCTTAACTATTAAGTGGCAGTTATTGGGGAGTTTAAATTCTGAACTTCATTATAAAGCATCTGCACATGGTAGAGTTTGCTTATATCCATTATCCTGTCCATCAAATAACAGTAGTGAGTCTCTACTTGTTGTTTGAGCAAAGTTTCAGTAATTTTGGTTGGCCTGATTTGTCGGACTCCAGAATTTTCTCTTTAATTGAAGTCTTTCCTGAATATGTATAAGAGACCAAATATTGTTATTATTCATGATAAATTACAACAACTAATAGCTGCTTTGATATTTGGGGACTGCAAGTGGGTTGAGCACAGAGCACTCACCTTATAGATATATAATTTTTGCCTCTTGGTCTGAACTTAAAATTGTGGATTCTTTAGGTTTGGTACTGTTACTGGTACTGGTACTGGTACTGCATCTGGTGGGAACAAATCAGAAGCTTTGAGCAAATCAGAGGAGTTAAAGAGAAAGGCTAGAGCTGAGAGGTACTCTATTTTCTCATGTCTCACCGATACAAGTTGATGCAAGATTAAGTTGTTTGTAATTTTCTTCCTTAGGTTTGGCCTTCCTACACCATCGGTGTCTGCAGATGAGGAGGTGAAGAAGAAAGCTAGGCTTGCCAGATTTGCTTCTGGTTTAAAAACTGATTCCGAGGAAGAAGCTAAGAGAAAAGCTAGGGCACTCAGGTTGCAAATTTGTGCCATAACTACAATTGCTGAAAATATATGTGTTTCATATCCTGTTTTAGTTGTTCAATCTAATCTACTAATGAATTTACATATGAAGGGGTTCTTAATATTTTAATTGCCATGGCCATTGCTTTTGAATCCCAGCATCTCACTACTTGCTATCTCTTGTCTTAGGTTTTCGAATCCTCAGTTGGACACTCTTTCAAATGTGAGCGGTGAGGAAACTATTGCAGGCAAGGCCAGTGGTGGAGCTTGAGGAATTTGGACCATCTTCTTTTGATTTTGTTTTTTCCTTTTTAGCCATTTTAGGGTAAGATATGCACCATCATAGCCTTGAGTTATTGGCAGTTGCCCTCTATTTCCTTAGCATTTTTGCAGAGTCCTAATATTCTAATTCTCCTTTGCAGGTTTATTTTTCTTTTTCAGTCTTTTTCTGCCTTAATGAGCAAAGCATGCAGACACATGATATTCTGGAGAAATCACTCTTTGGTTTCGGTGGCTACAACATGGCAAGTCAACCAGTTTTTGGGAAGTGTTTTGGGTTTTTGATGCATGCATGCAGTTCTCATGTCAGGATGACTTGGTGATGAACAGTATCTATGTGGTGCTAGCTTATCTTGAGTTCTACCAAGGATGTCAGGGTTCTTATTTTAACCTATTTTGGTGCTAGCTTAACTTTTGTCCGTCTTAACCTAACATTAGAGCAAGCGTCTGGAGTATAGAACATATGAATTTTTTGTTGACACCTCTAGGTTTCAGTGATTAATTGATATTAGCAAAGACACTAAGTTTTCTTGGACATCGCATGACATACTTCTCTGCTTTAACTTTTTTAATATTGTCTCTTCAGGTTTAGTATGTGGCATCAGGTTGTGTCTTTTGTGTTTTGGTTCATTTAATTTTTAGATCTTTCGGTGTGCAAAAACATAGGAGCTATTTGGTTCAAATGATCTCATCCTAGTGTTCATGCTGCAGAATTTTCTTGAATGAGTTCTTTAACAAGAAAAGGAAATATCTAAAATCATAATCATCGGCTTAATCTTAGTATTTTGTCAATAGTACTTGTCCATACTGGGGTTCAAGGTCTTTGAGCTTGTGAATTTTCTTTATGCATATCAAGTTTCTAGACTCATATTCTGCTTGAACAATCAGTTATTGGATTCTTTCTCATGGGCTTGTTAGAACATGGATGTTGAAGTGTGAAGCTTTTAGGATCAGGTTGCACAGAAATTTCCCTTGTATTTATGTGTTGGTAAAATCTGTATTTAATATTACTTTACAAACCGAAAGAAAAAAAGAAAGAAAGAAAAAGGATCAAGTTTTTCATTCATCGAAAAGCTATCCCCTTAGTCTTGATATTTACTGCTCGAGTATTATTGCTCCTTTCGAAATGGTGTGCACAAGATGATGTTTTGCTGTTTAAAGTTCAAGAAGATGAGGGTTAGCTGACAATTTTTAGATGCCTTGTCCTCTAAATGCAATGTTGGTTGGGGGTGCATGTAATGGTCGTTACAGGTTTTATATATTGGCAGAAGGCACGTAAGAACTGAGTGAGATACAGCAAGTGGCTGAGCTGATTGCAGAATCTTGGTTTGGAGCACTTCATCATTTTCCTCTTACTAGGAGTTCATTTATCCCCCTTCCTGATATCCTTGCTTGATAACTTGGGATAAGCTAGCTAGCACTTTGGATACTTGTTGATCTCTGCAAGTCTCGTTTGGTGAGCTGTGTGGATCTGGCCTGATAGGATTTTGTTCATTTGGGTAATGTTTCTTTGTATGGACATGGAAGTCTTTATTTTGGTGATTCCTTTTTTTTTTTAATAGGAAGTTATGTTATTTGAACTTTAGATGTTGATCATTGTAATATATTGTAGTTGGATATTATGAGATTGCTTATTGAATCTGTTGCCTTTTCTTTTCTTTTCTTTATTCCATTGCTTGGATATCTAGAGGCATGATTTGTTACTCCTTTTTCCAGCATCGTTAATTAGTTTTGCGTCGACTTCTATGTGGTATATGGTACTACTGGGTAGACTATATGACAGGTTATCTCTATCCTGCATCCTTTTAGATTATACCCACTTTACCTTTGGTATAATTGCTTATTTGAATTGGATAAATCTGTTTACCAAATGAATACCTGAATTGATGTACCGTAGATTGAAGGGATTGGTGTCTACGGGTACTTGATCGAAGTCAATATATCTAAAATAACTTAATTAAGGACTTTTTACGAGAAGTAAAAATGCAGCAGTCGCATCAGATAATGTATGTTCGCTAGATTGAGGTCATTTTACACCCTTACGTACATTACAGAAAACAAACGATACCAAACCCAGAGGTATCGACTCTGGGTTCCATGATCAAATAGCAGATAGGGATAGTGATGACATGCAGGAACACGGATTGTCTGATGGTGGATGGAGCCAAGCTCATTTAAAATCACATTTAGCCTTGGAAGTTGGGTGCAGTGGCTAGTGAGCGTTTTTTATGGGAATTTTCATACCTAGTAAAACTAGCGTAGTTGGCTAAGAAGTTAGCATAAGAGGCTGATTGCATCATGGTCCTTTCACAGAGAAGGGTGAGCTGCTGGCGTTAAGTTGATCGAGAAACAGAACTATAACCGTGATGTCGTCGTGGAAGTGTCTCCTAACTCCTTTATCAATCTTTTGAAGGTCTGAGTATCTCATTTCCCTCTTTCTAGCTGCTTCTTCGAGTGCTGCTTTAATGAGTCTCCTTGCTACTCCCTGCATAGAATGCAAACAAAACTGAGTTTGGTGGAAGTGGAATCATCTTGCGTTCTGCTTATAGGTTGTCTGCAACAATTTCATTGTAGATTGGATTGTGAGTCGAATCTTACTTTTCGTTGATGATTCTGAACAATTTCAACGGCTTCTTGATTGGTGAGATGCTCCCACAAGCCATCAGATGCAAATATAAGAAACTGATCTTCAGGCTGGAGTTTGTGCACCGATACTGATGGCTCCGAGCTCAATATTGGCTTGCTGAATGATTCGGACAGTAAGAATTTTGATGGTAGAGGCTCTCTATTGAACTCTGCCCTCTTCAGATATGCATCTCCAATGGATCTTGACACCTGAAAGATAAGAATATCATAAGCTCTGAAATCTGATCAAGCAGCTTCATAAACAAAGCTGGACAGAAGTGATATCTGTTATGCCATGTCGGGGTTGGTTGTGTCCTGCTCTAGCCGCTGGCCCAATTATTAGGACTGTAATCGGGAAGAGGTTGGGTCGACTAACTTCGACTCAAAGTCCGGTCCAATTTTATTGTGTTTTAAGTTTTGTTCCTTAAGTCTGCGAATTTACTGTCGTGGAATAGCCTATATAAATATGATTGATCCGCCATGTTCGGGGTTAAGCATCCTGACAGGATCATCAATTGATATATTATATATATATATATATATATTTTATGTTAAAAAATTATTGAATGTGGTCCACTTCCAAGATGGGCATGCTAAAGAAATACTAGACCACATTTTTTTACGTCGTAGATTATCAATTGACATCTCTCAATAATTTGATAGTCTAGATCATTAAATACATAATGGATTCTGCTGTTGATGAACGCATTTGCATTTGCTTTTGCTTTCTCTTTTAACTTTTTTCTTTTCCAATTGCAAGATAGAAAAATTGATTGCGATCCATTTTATTAAGATATCAATATTTATCTATTAGGTTAAGATCTTAGCATATTATTTGTTTAGAAATTGCCACTCTTTTAACTTCTTTATAGGCTTGCAAGTTTATAGAAGTTGAGATGCCATATTAAATGATTCTAGATCGTTTAGAGCGACATTGATCATTTCATAATTATTTAAACTTTATTTTCCCTCTTTCCTTTGGCCAAAAATGGAAATCCATTTTTTTTTTTAATGGAAAAGGTAATCACTGCATCATAGAGAAAAACAACTAAAGAAAGGGGGAGGGGGGTATAGATCCAAATTAAAGGTCACATTTCTTAAACTTAAAAAGTTTTTGATAGCTCTTGAATGAAAAAAGTTCTACCAAGAGAACAAAGTACCGACTCTCAAATGCGAGAATATACTTAATAAATGGTGGAAGTCTAAAATAAAAGGGAAAAAAAAAAAGAGATACAGCCTCACTGCTTGAAACGAATATGAGAATTATACAATAGAGATAGTGATGACACACCTACTATGCCATATGCGATGAATCCCGTAAAGAACTAACGAACTTACTGAGGAGATGCACATTAACGAACTTCTTAAGGAGATGGACATGGAGGATATGAAGATGAAGATGGGGATGGCGATGACAATTAAAGTGAAGAGCCAACAAATTTGACGGAAGACAAAGGAGATCTTTATTGGTTTCTAAGAGGAAGGGTTTCATTCAGAAGGGGACGAGGGGGCGTTGGGAGCAGCGAGCAATGGATGGCTACTCTCACGGCACATTCGGATGACTGCTATTAAATATAGTTATTTTTTTGGAGGGTCTTTTCTAGCAAATTTTTTAATCTATCTATCAGACTTCAAAATAACTATAAATAATAGTTTTTATCTCTTTATTATATTTTTTAAAAATTATAATTTTATTCTAATCTACAAAGTAAATATATCATGATGGATTTCAAAGATAGGGTTATATGCTTTTTTAAAGAGAAAGTGGATACTCAACTTAAAAAAAACCTTTATTTATGTATAATTTTTTGCCATGGTAGGTATATTGGGTGCTTCACATATAGCTTCTAGTCCTAGCCCAATTCTAGTAGGGTTTAAAATTTAGAACTCTTTTGATTTTTTTTAAATTTGTATTTTATTTTAATTTTATCTGTATCTATTTAAAATTCGATGTTTGCAAAACTATCTTATATGCATTTTATTCGTTTTTATTTTATAATTATGATAAAAGCAATGATTGAAGTATGAGGATTGGAAATTGCTAATTCAAATATTTTTAGAGAAAATGTTTTAAAAAATATACTTTATGTCTTGAAAAATGATATTTTAATTGGTATTTTTGTAAAAATAAATACAAATAAAGGCTAAATAAATTCAAATTCAGAGAAATTTGTTCCATATTTAATTTTAGAAAAGGTGTACATTTGTATTTATATTTCTAATTTTTTATCACCTTATTCTTGCAAAACAAAATATTCAAATAGATATAAAAAAAGGCACCAAACAAATGAAAGAAAAAAAGATAAACTAAAAACTTGTCCACTCATGTTCGAAAAATACTATCATAAAGATTATTTTGTTTAGTTGTGGTAGATACCTTATAGTGTCCATCTCATTCTGCATATTCACTTTTGGGGAATAACTATTCTATATAATTTATTTTTACGATATTCGATTATAAATGTTTCTACATTAAAAATAGCACTATCACTACATCTATTTTATAATGTAATAAATATTTGTTTTTACTAGAGATATAATAAATATTATACTTTTACTACTAATTATTATTTTTTTATTAATATCAACTAAATAATATAATAGAAAATGTAATAGTTATTATAATTCTATTATATTCTCATTAAATTATAATTTAATTCTCTCTTAATTTCATACACCGTTAGATTCTAACTACTACAAAACCATTGTGAGGTAAATACTTATGACAAAATGACCTCTTATAGTTATAGCTATATACCTTAACACACTAATTTCATATGTCATGATTCACGTGCAACCTCATGAACGTTTCACTTTAACTTCAATTTATTCGTGTTCTTAGTTTGAAGAAAACGGAACCAGCATGCAAATTGGCTTATAACTTTTATCTATTGTATTTCCGTTTATATTCCTTTTAATCATATACCAAGTGAAAAGGAAAAAAAGAAGAAGCATAATATACGCTAAATGTTCTGTATATGTAGATCATATAATTGAATGAAACACGACAGAGATCCTACTTCTCGCACCACATGCATTTTCTTATGATTGCCCGTGGAAAGGAAATGGAAGAAAACTAATAAGAATCTGCAAAGTTACCTGAATGAGGCCTTTCACTCTCCAAACATTGTGTCTCGATGAGACAATGTGCGGATCATTGGGATGCTTGGACCAAAGTTCCTCTCTAACTGAACGCAAATTTGCATTATGCTCTTCCGACAATTGAATCGGTGTAACTCTTTTGGTTGCCCTTTCGAGTCTCCCTAGCACCACCCTGGAATCTCCTGCATTGCCGATATATATGCTTCCATTCGTCACTATGCCTGCCAAGCAGCATGATCCTACCGAAGCAAGTTGTGGCTTGTCTTGCCATTGTTTCTTCACAAGGGATAGAAAGTCTTGGTCAGTGGCCATGAAAGCCTTCTTGATCACATTGGTAGATATAGCTTCTTGTTCAGATGCAAATCCTGCATAAACAATTAGCACCATCGTCATACTGTTGCAGTTAGTAAGTTTCAATCAGGAAGGACAAAAAAGATCGGTAAATAGAGGGAAAAATAAACAGGCTTATTTATTTATCCCACAGAAATTATTTTCTACACCTGTTTCGATATTTGTTATAATAAAAACTTCACAAAATATTGCAGATGCTAACAGCTTTTAGTAGCGGATGGTGATGGAAGCAATAGCCTTAGATGATGGTAGCAAACATCTAGGGAAAATATCAATGGATGGTGAGGAAAACGTGAACTGTTTTCCTAACTTTTCATATATATGTTCTGATGGTGGTTAATCGCCACCATCTTACCATCGATCCTCATATTTGCCATCCACACCATTACTTATAGTAAAAAGACGCCAGTTGTTGCAACCTTTCAAGAATCACTACAATACTATTTAATAATTCTAGAACTTCTATTATAACAGATATCGAAAAAAGTCTAGAAAACGCTTTTCGTGAATCAGTTTTTGTAACTAGTGCAACAACGATCGTATTTTCCACCACCTTTTTAACTAATAGAAGTTATCAGATTCCAGCTTGTTATTATTATTATTTTTATTTTTAGGTCCTATGTTTCAATAGGAATTTCATCAATGTTATTATCATGAACATCAATATCTAGGAAAAACATACTCTTGATATTGCGAAAGAGATTGCCAGTGATAAAACGCGAGGTCTCAGGGCCTCCATGACCATCATAGACGCCAAGAAAAGTCCCAAAAGGTCCCGAGCTAGTAAGACTTAACTGGCCACATTCAAGCTGGCTTTGATCTTCCAAAACCCCATTAGCCTGAATCACTGCCATTGAAAATTCTCCATGGGAATAACCTCCCAAATCCTTATACCACGTCAAACCATTAACCTTTCCATCCACATCTCCCCGTCGACCGCCTTCAGCAGCCGATGGTTTCCAGAAAAGTCTAACCATTTTCCAATACAGCAGCACTTAACAGATTTATTCCTAGAGATGCTTGTGCGTGCAAATTATGTGTTGAAGTTGAACTATCCAAAAGAGCTATCGCATATACATATATATATATTGTAGCTTACATGTCTCAAATCCTGCTTCTATGTACCACGTCAACATGACGACAACATTGATAACACCAACCTTTGAGTAGGGACTCAAAGAGTATGGGCAGAAAGAACTGAGAAAAAGTGTCTGTCGGAGAAGAAAGCAATAATAGTTTTTGAGTTGTAGTTCAGAGAATAAGAAGAGTATGGTATGGTGGGCCTGTAACCTGTATACCTTGAATCTGGGTTGAGTTTATTTGAAAACCCTGTATTGTGCCATGTTTGAGGAAAGCAGACTTAGCTGTACAAGCACATGAGGATTTGGTTTTTGCTGGGTCTGGTCCTGGATACTGATATCATGAGGGAGGCAATGGATAAGAGGAGAAAGGGTTTTAATTTGGTTCTTGTTGGGGACAGAAGATTTGCATGTTATTATTTTTTGTCAGATTGAGATCACATAGAAAAATGAATGCTCGATTAGGTTTATGTCATCGTCTGACTTTGTTGTTGGCTACTCTTGTGTCTTTTAAATGCATGTTACTGCGATAACGCGATGCCAGGAGAACATGACACAGCAGAATATATGGAGTACAGTACTCCTAGTACATTAAGGTTTTATTTATTTATTTTTACCATGCGTTTTAGATGATAAAAGAGCTATTTTAAGGGTTTTTTTTTAATTTTTATTAGAAGTCTTTTAGTTTACTCAATTATAAAATTGTTCTTGTAATACCTATTAGATAGTACAGATTTTTGACATAACTACAATGGAAAGACATAAATTTTCTCTCAAGTTAAAATAAAGAATGTATATTTTAAGTGATGCACTTCAAGTATAATGAAATGATGCATAGTTTAAGTAATGCGATGCTCATCGGGAATATGTAAATGTTCATAGAATTATTGTGTATACGGAAAGTTATAATAAAGAATAAATGTTATAATACATGGAACATATGTGTGGTGTATGTTTGTTTGTAAGTGAAAATAATAAATATATCATGATAGAGCTCACAACATCTTGATATGTACTGCTACAGTTATGATATTTATTTAGTTCCTTAAAATAATGCCAATAAAATTCTACCTAGTTTCCCAATTGTGATAGGTTTGGTATTACATCTAAAACTGCTTGGCTTAGAAATCCTTAATGTTTAGGCTTACAAGCAATAGTTTAGGCATTTCATGCCATTTGAAGGCTTAGTATGGCTTTTCTCTTCCCTGAATTTGAGGAGAAATACTTATAAATATTGTACTTTTTAAATTTTTTTATAAATATAATGTCTATAAAAATTATTTCAAGAATAGGTTTCAAAAACATAGATCCATGTTGTGACTTCTTTAAAAAAAAAAAACTGTAAAACTAAAAGCGCAGATATCGTTTGAGCCTTCAAGCAAACAATGTTTGTGTCTTTAGTGTAACTTTTTTTTTTTTTTTTTTTTATGTTTTAGCATATGAAAACATAGCAATTTGATCCTTATAAAAATAACAAATGGCAACACAATTTGATCCTAACTATAATATACTTAAATCGGTCTTTTTATATATATATATATATATTATGGGTTTCATAAATTTAAATGAGCAAAAAGTTATGACCCTTTAAAGTTAAAAAAAAAAAACTAAAATTGATGTGATTTGCTTTTCCAACTTTAAATAGTTATAATTTTTTGCTCGTTTAGAGTGACAATGCCCATAATATATATAAAAAAGACTAATTTGTGTGTACTATAGTTAAGAACAAACTGTGTTGCCATTTTCTATTTTTATAAGGATTAAATTACTATATTTTCATATGCCGAAGCATAAGAAAAAAAAAAAACTAAAGGCACAAACATTATTTATGCCTTCAATCAAATTGTCTAAAGGCGCAAACGATGCCTGCACATTCAAACATTATACTTGAGAGCACAGATAACATCCACGTCTTAAGTTTTGCAAATTTAAAAAAAAAAAAGTTGCAAACTGAAATTGCGTTTTTGAAACCTATTTTTAGAATAATTTTTGTAAATATAATATTTGCGATTTTTTTTAAAAAATACAATATTTACGAATGTATCCCGAATTTAAGAGGTCTTTAAAACATCATGAAAAAGAAATATTTCTAGAGAAATTTCAAACCAAATAAATGTAAATATCTCTCTCTCTCTCTCTCTTTTCTTTCTTTTTAATAGTAAATAAAATTTCCCTTTTTTTTTTTCCTCTTCTAGTTATGGTTATGGTGCTATGTTTATACAGTAACTTCTCAAATAATTTTCTCGAAAATTCCTACGAAGACTATTGATACAAAATCACGTTTCTTATGTATATATATATATCGAATCTCATACGTTAATAGTAATACAATATAGCTTCAGCCGAAAGATATTAAAGTTTGGTGACCTAATAATTTACCGGGTGGAGTAATGGTTACAGCAAAGGTTCCTTAAGTTATGTGCAAACATTCAGGATTGGGGAATTAAGATTCAACATGATTTCATTTACTGTCCAACCGTAATTTTTATATACACGAAAGCAAGGTTGTGTTTGTTTCTTGGGAAACTTTTTTCAATTTTTTTCCTTATATCCATTGTTAAATATTATCCGGGTTATCTTAAGAGGTTGTATATATTAATCATTTGGATTGGTAGGTGATGAAGGCAGTGATAATGGCTTGTTAATAATGGTAGTCAACAATTATAGAAAAATTCATGATCATTAATAATCATATGATCTATGGTTATTATTTTTTCCCTTTACCATTAATTATGGTTAAAAGCAGTGGATTTGATAACTTCTTGAGATTACCAAGATTATATTGGACATGGAGATTTTCAATTATACTAATTATCGAAAAATCTACAAATATGTTTTTCCATAAAACAAACAAAGCTAAGCTTGTTCATATAAAAAGCACGAAAGCATTTTTGATGAATGTTTTTAAATCTAACCATTTTAAAACATATTTAAAGGTGGATAACAAAAATAGATGAAAGTCCAATGAGTGAAAGCTCTAGAAAGGCTATATGTGCGAAGAAATTTCTTTTTCTTTTTATTTTATTTTATTTTATTTTTTGGGTGGTGCTCTTTCTTTTCATTGACTATTATAAAACAAGGAAACACATGCTGGGAGCAGCATCAAATCAATGCCCATGGGAAAAGCCTGCTAAGAATTTGTGCATGCATGCATGCCGGTGGATGCACTCACTGTTTGTTGTTTTCCTTACTTATACGGAATAGGTTTACAGTAAACTATAATACTTATTAAAAGCCAATAAAATAAAATTGTCATGTTTTTTTTTAATATTAATTGCATAATTTATTAAAAAAAGATGAAATTTTGATTTATTTAACATTTTAATAAATACATTACATCACTCATAGATGCTTGAAGTATATCTATCTTATTCTTTTGAGTGGTAAGTAATGTGATCGATTACGGTGGTTAATCATTGCAAACACTTATCAATAAAAAAAAAAAAACAATTTATTATTAAGTGTTATTAGAAGCTACATGAGAGTACTACGATAATATTTAACAATCGCAAAGTTTATCGTTTGGGTAAATATTGAAAAAAAGTTTAGATTATTACGTTTTCCTTAGAAAAGCCAACCCTACTATCTTGTAAGAAATCGCTTAAATAGTTTTGGATGGAAATGCGATAATCTCTAGTCTAGTCCCATTAACAAAACGTACAATAGGTTGATATCTGGTTGATGCAAGGAAAAGCCAGTAATAAATGGAGTTTTCCCCTAACTTCGTCTACTTCATCATGTACCCATTAACTTTATGGAGCCATGTAAATAAAGGACAAAAGAAGTGTTTCTCTAATTTTTTTTATTTTTTGTTATTAATGGTCAAGAGGAGCTCAGAATTATGACGTGATGACATTTGATATAGGGATTGCATATATACTAAGGAGAATATATTTGTGTCTAGGGATATAATTGACTTAAGTTGTATAATATTGATTTTAAGTTTGAGTTTTAGTACTCAAATTCAATATGAACTTGAGTGAGTTTATAATTTGGTTTTCAAATTTGATTTGAAGTGGTATTTAATATATTTGTGTTCAATTTGATTGAAATTATTTTGGTAAAAAATAATAAGCTGAAATG
Source organism: Laguncularia racemosa (assembly GCA_037954665.1). NCBI lineage: Eukaryota > Viridiplantae > Streptophyta > Magnoliopsida > Myrtales > Combretaceae > Laguncularia > Laguncularia racemosa. Next base: position 14,457,046 of record JBBMOL010000005.1, read on the forward strand.
AGGATAATAAAATTTTCAGTTCATTCTCTATTAACACCTTTTTTTTAATTAATTTTTATTATCAATTAGCGGCTGCTGTGATTTTTGCAGCTTACTATTGTCTAAAGTTTATAAAAACCACCCAAAAACGTATCTTTTAAGAGATTTATTATGATAATATTTGATAATTCTAAAAAGTTAACCAAGAAAAATTTCATCAATAAGCATGTTGTTTTCGTATACGTAAGAAAGCCTTAGGAGGGACAAGGGGCATCTTGAAAGCAATAAAATAAGGAAAGCAAACAATAGAAATGGTCTGGCCGTGACGATACATAGGATGGGCTATAGCATAACATGTATTTAAAGAGTTGCACGCAGATACCCAACTCCCACACACTTCACAGAGCTTGTCTGTGGGTTTGTTTTGTTTCTTCCACACAAGGGATGAGAACCCTGTCTCATTACAACTTCACCGACTCATGCAATATTCGTAGTTTAATTGCTGATGTATCTTTTTTGTTCATTTTTAAAATCATATGGCAGATTGATAACAAATATAGAAAAAAAAAAATCATTCATAGTGATTTCAAAATTCAATTTATTTTATATAATTCAAATAAATAATTTAAATCTTTTATGTTTATAATGTTCAAGTCTTTTGTAACGATAACTAGTTTAAATTTTAATATTTATATTCTTGTATATGATAAATCGTTTATTTTTATAGCCTTCATTATTATTGAAAGTATCAATGGATGGATTTACTTGGTACGGATATAGAGACATAGGCAATACTTAGTTAGCTTACTTATAACATAAAGGGTCTAATTGAATTCTAATCTAAATGTTAATAACTTAATTAGCTTAAACATAGGGAAATAAATTGAAAATTGATATAAACATAGAGCAAAATGCCTTTCCTTATTTTCTCAAATTTTGTAAAAAGATAGTCGAGATTTATTGTTGAATCCACTATAGATAGATAGGTTTTTGACATAATTTTTTGGATTTTCATTTTATAGGATTCATATGGTAAGTACATGTAAAATTGAAATCTTAGTGTGTTTTTGCTTGTATGCATATTTTATTTTATTTTTAATTTTTTAAGATGGTTATTTACAGCTTTTGCTTAAGTGTGGATATATCATCGAACTCTCAAAATGTCCATTTGGACTCCAAAAACTTTTAATGGTGACCTCATAATTTCTTTTAAGGATATTAAGGATAAAAAGAAGTACATAGAAAGGAGCAAATGATAAGGATTTTATTTAAAAGTGTTTATTAACATTTATTAATATTATTTATGAAAACACAAAAAGTAAAATAAATAAATAAAAAGGAGTAGCATCTTACTTGATCTTTACACTAGACATCTATATGCATTCTATATATATATAAAGTATCGTGTTTCTATACCGATTAAAAAGTAAAGATCGATTTAAAGATGATGCATCGTGCCTAAATTAATATGAGATGTCATTGGATTTAAAAATTACGCAGTAATCATATTGCGAGTTAATAATTCTTGGTAGACAAGCATTTTCTGCTACATTGGTTGGCCAATAATTACCACTTATACTACATCTTTGTCTACTTATAATATTCAATTTAGTGTTAATTGATCCTAATAACATAGGAACGATTTTGGGTTTAAATTTGAGAAAATTCTATAGTGCACCGAGTTTTAAAACCAACAAACTGTTCATCTAAAAGCAATATGGCGTGTTGACACTTGCTTAAGGTCATTTTACAATTTATAGCATTTCATTAAAATGCATGGTTGATGATCCATCGTTCCGACGACAATGGGCAAGCAAACCCTTCAAAGCATCAAATAGAGGTATAAGTGGATTAAACTTATTTAAGTTAGGTTTGATATTTATTCAAGATTAATCCAATAATAATCAAATCAACTTCAAGCTCGAGGTACTTAAGTAGCCCATAAAATGGAGTTCAGGTTTTGTAATATTTGTGAATGGGGTTGAATCCAACAAATATAAATTGTATTATGTATAACAATGAGTAAGGTCGTATTCGTAAGGATTGGTAAAATTTATTCCTTATAAAGAATAACAGATTAAAATAAAGTAAAGATTGGGGGTTTTGAAAGAAAAAATGAAAATAATAAAACAAAAATAAAGTGATCTAAATTTTAAAAACTATCTACCAATAAAAAGTAATGTAACTTAAAAGAGAAAATTAATAATAATGATTGAACATCTAACCAAAGGTATAATTACTACTTTGATTCACAAAATTGATCATTGATGCAAGGATAATTTTTTTTTTTAATCTCAAATAAATTGATTGTAGCTATTAACACGTTCTAATAACCTATCTCTCATTACTTTTTCAATAAACAAAACAAGCTCTTTGATTATTTCTCTTATTGACAAAACAAACCTAAACACGCTCTTAGGATTTGGTTTATCAATAGCTTTAGGAATTAGAGATATTACTAATTCTAGCCAACAAATCACAAGTTCAATTTATTTAAACTCGATTATATATCATCATAATATAAATTAATTATCTTTCCTATAATTAATTATGTTAATTTATCGCAAGTATTATAACGGTTAAACATTTATGGATTTAATGTTCTAATAGATAATTTATTAATTTGATAATTGAGCAAAGGGACCTTATTTTGTATTAATCAAACAAAATAATAATATCAAAAAATTTAGAAGATATATAAATACTTAAGATTAAAATAAAAAAAAAAACGATAAAAATTAATCAAATCTCACAACTCTTAACTCTAGGGTGGAAAATGACCAGCCCAATATGCAATAAGCAGCCCACACCTTTAACTCTAGAGCCTGTCAATTTCTCATCGCTAAACTTGGTTGTATTGGGTTTCGTTTCTTTTCTTTTCTAGTTGACGGACAATCAAAATTGCATCCTTGCATTCATTTGAAAAAAACATCGTCATATATGGCACTTGTTCATCATAAAATACCTACACTTTGGCATACAATAGTATAATACAGATATCTATTGACAAATTCATGTGAAATTTTGTAATAAATCATATGGTTTACATGTAATGTTTTTGCTCATTACGTAAATTTTTGTTTTTAATTAACTAGACTATTAAGATTATGGAAGAGGGAGGATTCGAACCACTCTAGGCGCTCACTATGTAATTAAACTTCTCTACTTTCAAGATCGTTCAATCAAACCCTCTTTTTGAACCTCTCTCAACACTATTCCAAATTAGTCTCACTTTGGTTTTTCAATTCTCATAACAAAACCCTAATTACGCGCGTAGAAAATTTTCATTCGGATTTAGGATTTATTTGAACAAATACAAAAACACAAAACTTAATTACATGAACCTAGAGTTGGAAGTGCTTAATTGATCATCGTGCAAAATTCCAAGGACTTGTTTATTTATTTTGTCCCTCTTCTAACACTTTCATTTAAAAGAATGCTAATAATGACATGCTACGAATTTTTTAGTTAAGAAATTATAGAAAAATATAAAAACTTAATTTTTTTTCAATTTCAAATTATGAAAAATTTACTATCTAATTATCAAATACAAGAATTATATCTTTTATGAAAAGGTGAAAATTCAGATAATTTAAGCGATATGCCCAAACCACCATATTCCCTTAAATACTATAGATAGATCAAAATTACTTGAAAACATGAAAACAATGAATGCATTTGGATGACATTTTGACCTCTATTTTTGCAATCTTCATCATAGAACCCCTTTACATGGAAACAAAATAGTAAAGATTCCATGGACATGCAAATCACTTGAAATCTGTGCAACACCTGTAATTGATCAATGCCGTATTCTCAGCCAAAATCGAGGCAGCAAACAACAATAAACAATATCTGTCCATGAGATAAAAACAAGGAACAATAAACAATGTGGACAAACTATGTGTTCCAGGCAAAATCCCCACCCCCAAGTCCCACATCATCACATTCACTTTGTGATCAAGGACATAAACAAGGAAAAAAAAAAAAAAACCCTATCTTATTTATCACCACCACAACTCTCTCAAATTCATCGAATCCAATTATGTGTTAGAGTAGTTCTACATTCTTCTCTTTTTACCTTTATTTCAATTATAATTGAGATTGCTTAAATATCGTTGTGACATCATTTATTTTTTTATAATCTCTACCATTATTTATATATAACATCTTAAAAAAAAATAAAAAAAATTGAAATAATATCAATGGAAAAGATCCAAATGATCCAATCTTGAAGGAATGAGTTGCCCAATAGAAAATATAGGAAGGGCAAATATAAATAAATAGATGCTTTTCACCAAAACCTTTTTTAGATACAATTTCTAAAAATTTCCAAAGTTAGAGAGAACCGACACTACAACCCCAACCACCCAAGTCCACCAATTCTTCTAAATTGCCTCAAAATTGGGCTATTAAATTACCTTTTTTTTTAACCCTTTTTAGTCATGCATAACTTGAATTTATATCGGCAAAACAAAATAACATTACTCAATCCCATGCTAAAGTTATGTACTTATAGTTGAAGGTTAACACTGTGTTTGGATGAATGGAAATGTACGGAAATCAAATGAAAGGAAAGAATGTGTTTGGGTACTTTAGTAGGGATTGAAAACGGATGAATTCGGTGCAAATCAGTGAAAATAAGAACCCCTATTCTTTCTCTCTAGATTTGGGAAGAAAGCCAATGCAGATGAAGAAAAATATTACAAAATTATAAAAACACCCTTAAAAAGAGGGGAGAAGAGATGAAGACTGACCGGTTGATTTCCCTCCTTTTTCTCAAGGCCCAGCACCTTTTTGTTCTCCTCGTGTGTGCCATATACTGTTAGCTCTATGAATAGCAATCCTATTAACTATGGAAGTTCATCTCAAGCTTAGTGATGGAAAAAGATTTCATTTTAATTTCCCGTGGTTAGTTGAAATAATATAAAAGGTAATTTAGTCAAGTTATATTAATTAAATAAGGGAAAGAGAAATATTTTTGTTTATTTCCACTCTTTATATCCAAACAAAAACAAAAATTTTACTTCCTTTAATTTCTTTTCCACAGCTTTCCTTCAATTTCCACTTTCCTTAAAACTTAACATTGTGTAAATTGGAGTAAAAACCATGGTATATGATTCCACAAATCAAACTACTCCAGTCCAGCTCTCTAAATAGAGAAAATATACTCCCATACCATGTAACAAATACCGATAGATGCAATAGAATAAGCAAAGGAAACCATGAAACAAAATAAAACTTTAGGGGACCAAGGTTTCCCGTCTTTAAATTATATTCCCGTTCATGTCGCCTTCAATGATAAACTGGCAGTACGTTTACCCGTGCTATTGTAGTAGCATGTGATTGGAGAGAACTTTCTCCAGATTCAACTTTTCGGGTCAAAAGAATATCAGCAAATCTGGGGTTGAGTTGGAGTTGGAGTTGGACCAACTTTAATCATGTGCCTTCTTTGCCTCAATGTGTGCTCTATTCTCTCTCTTGCATGCCTTAGTGTCTCAAGAACTTCCGCTACGCTTTGATCAGTTATCACAAGCTCTTTGGTCGTCTTCTCGCTTCCAGGAACGTCAATTGGAACTAACGCTAATGAGTTATCGACATCATGGTGATTTTCACCCTTCTCTACTACGCTTGAACAACTGTCAAAAAGTCATCACATTATTTCTAAAATTAAAAAGCAAAAAAATAGTATTCGATTCTTCGAGACACTTGTTGTTAAGTAGCTAGAATGGAAAACCTTTTTAACATAACACGTATTTTTATCCTGCTATTAAGCAGTATTTGATGATGGAATGTGACAGCAAGGGCGATTACTAGCAGTGGTCTTAGCAACTAAGGAAAATGCTAAATGGAAATCAAGAAAAATGGTTTCCTCCTTTTGAAAATGTAAATCGATTTGCTATATTTTTTTTTTTATCGACATTTCTTTCTTAATTAAACACCACCACCGACCATAGCATATGGTATTTGCCTTCCACTATAAACAGCCGACAAAAGCTATCAGTAATGGCAACATTCATGATCTTAAGACTACTAGAACAATATTCCATGGATTTCCTTACCCAAAAAGAGAAAAGAAAAAATCATTCATGATTTTAAGGTTTTAATTATAACTAATGTCGAGAAAATTTCATGAAACATTCTCCATGAACGCACTAACCTTTAATGTGCAACGGTATTGGAAAAATGGAAAAAGTTCGTGCATCTAATACTTAACAAATGACCCACAGCACTCTTAAAAGGAACTCATGTTATAAGACATCAATGTAATAATTTGACCAAAGACTAACCTCTGCTCATCACTCTTGACGTTTTCATCTCCTCGGTGGCGATTTTCGACTAAATTTTCCGGGGAAAATGCTCTGGTTTGAGAATCTAGACCTTTTTTGGGGGATTTAACATCATGGGTCTGGTCTGATTTTCTGGCTTCTACAACATTAACGTTGTTCTGAACAATGGGGGAGATTGTAGAATCAGGTTGTAGAAGTTCTCGATGTTCATCTTCTGGATGATGGTCTTTAGGGACTAAATTACTTCTCATTGTTGATGATTCACAGGAACCGAGGCTGTTCTCAGATACACTGGAAGATTGCTCGGATTCTGGCAATGAAACTGAAACTTGTACAGATCCCAGTTTCTGTTTCAGGAATTTAAGCTTCTTTTCAGCTCTGTCTCTTAATTTGGTCTCTTCTTTCAATTGTTTCTCCAACTCTATCAACTACGGGGAAGAAGAGAGAATCGACTTTAAGAACAGAGATCTCAATTTTCGAAATGCCAAAAAAAAAAAAAAGAAGGAAGATGAAGCAAACCTTATCGGTTATGTATTGTGCATTTTCTTTTGCAATTTTTGAAGCTTCTCTTTCTGCAAGCAATCTTCCTCTAAGACACTCTATTTTCTTCAAATTATCATCTTCCTCAACAACTTTGGTACTACAAATGACAATGATAGTTCAAAAGTTAGGACATTTCGATTTTTCTGCCCTTAAGGGGATCAGTCAACAGTTATTTTTATTGTTTTCAGAACTGACAAGAGGAAAATGTGGAAGTTTCTTCGTTTAACCATCAAAATATCGAAACACCCCTTAACATTTTCGTTAAAAAATCTCAGGTTTCATCAGGAGAGAAAGAAAGAGAAAAAGGGTTACACTTACCTCCTAGATTTTTCATTTTCTTGTGCAAAATGGGGTAACATTTGCTTGTGTTATTGAGTAGTACTTCACAGGAAGATGAATACCGAGACTGAAGAGCAACTTTAACTATTATGTTTCTTTCCTTAACAGACGGTTTGTGTAGGAAAGTGGGATGTCCTGGATATTGAGAGAGCCAAAGGAATGCGTAAAGTTGAGAGACGTCAAAAATTGAAAAGAAAAAGGAAAAAGAAGCAATTTCTTCACAGACAAGGGTGCTTTTGGTAGATGCAAGAGTACATTTTCGCAAAAGTAGGTGAAGAGTGGAAGAAGAAATGATAACGTTCTCATGCCCTGCTCTTATACGGGAATGCCAGGTGGGTTGTGATTATCAGTTGTTAATACACAGTCATCAGTAGTAAAGTGCGGTTTTGAGATGTTTCCCAAACTTTCATGCACTTTTAAAGTTAGAGAGTTATTAAGGCTATTAAAAAGAAAAATAAAATAAAATAATTTTTAACGCTATTTTTGTATTTAAATTTTTTTAATCAAGTATGTGGTAATACACAAAGTGTCATTTTGATTACGTAATTAAAACATTTTCACATCGTTATTCTTATTAGAGTGGACATGCTAACTATGTTATATATACTTAAAAATGATAAATAATTAAACAAATAAATCATTTATAAGACTATTTAATAAAAACAAAATTTTGTGTATATATATATATTAAAGAATAATAGACAATAGATGTATATCTCTATCTATATAACATATTTAATCTAACTTCTACTTTAACATACTAATCGTAACTTTATATCTTTTTTTACTTTAATTATATAAAGAAAAAAAAATCCCTACTAAACTTTAATGTAAATATGAATATATCTCATAAATTTTCAAATATTGTAAATATTCCTTTAAATTTTGATAAATTAGCAAATAACTTTCAAAAATTGTAAATAACCTACTAAACTTTGATCTTAATGTGAAATCACTTCCTAAACTTATCAAATTGTACTTTAACACGTTTTAAACTATGAACTAATTGTATTTTTTATTTTTAACTAAAAAAACAAGTATTATTTATGTTATCAATTTATTGAAGTTTAAGAGGTTTATTTACAACGTTTTAAAGTTAAGAGGTATATTTGTATATAAATTAAAGTTTAGGAAAGTTATTTACAATTTATATAAATTATTAAATATGTAATTATAAGATTATTAAGAGCCTCATTTTCTTTAATAATATATTTATAGATTATTAAGAAAATGTTAATAGATGTGTAAGAGGCTTATCTAAAAATTAAATAAAGAATTTCTCACTATTCTATATACTTGTTCTTTTGTAAAGAGTATAACAAATGTTAAATAACATGAGACGTTTTTTTTAACCCTTAAGAAGTATAATTTATTTTTTATATCCCTTAAGTGAGTATCAAATAGTAAATTTGATAAGCCGTAGAGATTAGAAAATTAAGGTTTACAATCATTTTTTTTATTTTTTATTTATTTAAAGAGAGAAAGGGAGAGAGGGAGATTTAAATTCGAATTATTATGACATGACAGCTTAATATAAATAGGACAATATTTTACTGTGGCTGACCTTGTTGTGTTGCATTGCATGTGTCGTTATCAGTGTACTATCCTACTTTTATGTTTTTTTTTTTCCGGAGTTATTGTCTGTCCCTCTCTTCACTCATTTAATCGCACACTGTTTACTATAAGTAAAGATGTACAAGGAAGATTGGTCTTGTCGACATGTTTAATCGGTTGAAAAAAATACAAATTGAATTAAATTTTCAGTTTATATAAAAATGGACTGATCCGTTTATCTTTAAAAATATATATAAAAAAAAGAGTTGAACTAAAATTTCCAGCTCATTTATTAGGTAGGTCAAAACAGATGAGTTAATATGAGTAGGAACAAATCAACCCATTTCACATGCTTGCACAGTTCAAACGCCAAGCCAACAGCTAACATCTACAGCCTACAGGTTACCTGTTCGGAAAACTCAACTAATTTTCTGAACAGGGGGCAGGATGGGAAATGTCGAATCTACCCTAACGTAGCTACAGTCTAATATGCACAAATTAAGACGTTGCATATGCATTTCTCGGAACTATAGTTTTTCTAAGGATGTTTAGGTTTAGTTGGTTGACTTTACATCTTTTAATTAAATTTTGTTGTTGCTATGGATCATGTGTAAAACTACACCAACTCTTTTTTTCTTTTTTTTTTTAATAGTTTTAGTCTACTATGACCCGTTATTTTTGGCATTAGAATGCATTGCCTTCTTTTTTTTTTTTTTTTAAGAATACACATTTAATACTTAAAATTTACTCATTTTTCAATTTGAATCTTCAAATTTTATTTAAGTTTTTAATAGTTTTCAACTTTTACAAACACAAGAATCTCATAAATCAGATAAATTTTGTTTTTATATAAGTTTTTGTAAGATATAAAGAGTTTAACTTATTTTGCGTATTGGGTGTGCACAAAGTTTTCATCTTTATTTACGCTTTGCAAATTTTTTTATCAATATGTCAAGTTTGTGTACGACGTGATGCGAACACAAAACAAAGAATAGCATAGGTTATTCAAACAACATGAAAAAAAGAAGAAAAAGAAATACACGTCATGTAAGTGAAAATACATCTCAATATAAGTTAGGTTATATAATTTATAACATTTTTTTTCTTTTTTTTTGAATTATCTTTTATTTAAATCCTTAGCACATGACAACTTTCAATAAACAAAATAAGAATGATGTCATCGAATGTTAAATCTATTACAATATCAAAATTTACCGATACTTACATTAAAAGTATAAAATGGGGCCCGGCGATAAGTAAGCGATGGTCATATATATAGTTATCAAGCGGGGATATCTAAGCATAAAAGCTTCCTAGTGGAGTCACATTAATATTCTAGAATCAATTGTTCCAAAGCGTGTGCTGATTGATCAATGATGACAAATCATAGAATTCTGATTATTTATTTTCCCTTAATAAAAAAATAAAATAAAAAGTAAAATTGCACAGGTAAAATCATTGTAGTTAGATTTTTTAACATAGGATGAAAATAAAATATACGGGGATCTTACTTTTCTCCTGTAAACCCCAATTTTCTTAATGAAATTAAGACCTTGTAACTTGATTAGTATGAATGCAATCCTAGGATGATACAAGTTTCAATCCTCTTTCCATTCTATCATTAAAAAAAAAAAATATTTTACCTAAAAATATATATAATTGAAGGTTAAATATTATATTTAATATTTTAATTTTATCTATTTTTATATTTAATAACCTGAAATTTTAAAATATTAATTTTTTATATAATTTTTTTAATTAACTACTTTAACTTTAACTTTTTTTACAATCAACTAACTAAATTTTACTTATTTTTATAATTAATTATCTCGTTTAGATCTAATAAATAACTTTAAAAAGTTTATAAATAATAAATTTTATATTTAATTAACAATTAATTATAAAATTAAGAAAATTCACAACCCTATAAGTGAATGTATCTATTTTCTTCTCATTTGATAAAGCCTATTGGTTGCAGTGGAAATAGGCTTTTACTACACACCACGAGGGCATACTCTTGATGTGATTTTTCATTATGAATACACCCGGTCCCACCTACTGATTTTCTTTTAGCGACCACGGAGCGATGCAGCAGCGTTAAGAATACGAATACTCGATTCTTGTTCCAGAGAACCACCTCATCTTTTCGCCTTATTATTAGCAACATTTTTTTTAGCAGGAGGACCTGTATTATTACTTCAGCCATTTTGTTCCTTCTATTGGATCTTATGCAAGTGATACTAGGGCTCACAATTTAACAGCATATGATTATAAATCAACTTATATAAGAAAAAAATTGATATGATTAATAAATACATCATTTATTAAATAAGTCTTATAATATTTTTAGATTCAATCTATTTAAGATTAAGATTTTTAACCTTGTATAATTTAGTTTTATATTATATAATATCTTCTTACTCTAGTTTCTTTTTTAGTATTCACTTGTACATCTCTTTTTATCTCTCACTCGTCATCCTTTTCTATTACTTTGCCATCATCTTTTTAATTGCACTCATTTTCTCTTTGATTATTGTTCTTATTCATTTTGACTTCAATTCTATAGGAGTAACGGTCTTAACTTTTTTTCCCTTCTATATTCTAATTTCCATTCTAAAAAACATTCTAGCATGATATATTCCAAACTTATATACACCTCCTTTTAGGCATATCTTATTTAGTTTCAGTCTCATTAGTCAAATCACTCAGTATTTCAAAAAAACTTAAGTAAGTACATCGATTTGATTTGTTTAAATCATTTACATAGTACTATTAACTAATTTATAGAACAATTATATTATAACTTTTTGTTTAAGTTGGTCTCATAATACTTAAATTCTCGATCAATAATTGAATTCTTGAGCTGTAGTATTTTTATTAGACTTATGCATACATTTAACTAAGAAATGGAAAGCTATATTTACAAATATTAAGATAGTTTCAATAGAATTTCCATTATTAGCAATATTAAGCAGATAAAAAATGATAAAAGACTTTATAGTTATGACAAATTTATTTTAGAATTTTATTATTTGATAAACATGTTAAGTTCGAATACAAAATATGTTTATTAAATGAGTTGAATTATGGATTTAGATTTTTTTAAATATGATTAATAAATAAGTTGTGGTGGGGCATATTGGTTGAGGTTCTTATACATCGACATATTTAAATCTACATACGAAACAGGTCTATTAATACAAATTATCAATTAAAAAATTTCTATTGGGCCTTTGCTTCCAATCGATTTAAAGGCCCTCTCATTGACAAAACAAGGTTTTGAAATGTAATTCTATATCTCATTAGATGGAAACGTAGGTCATGTTGTGCGACAGTGACCGTGTAATACTGACTCTACCGTACAGTCAATTCCAATTTATAGTCCTTCTCTATATTTAATATTATTATTATTATTTTTGTATAAGCACAATGCTGTCTTCTGTTTTCTTGTTGTAATTCCTATTCGTTTTAAATATTTGTCCTCACCTTTGTACTTCTATATGTTGCTCTTTATTTCATCGAAGTTTTTTACTTTTTCTTATATTTCATGGTTTTGCGTTTTCATATTCCTAAATACGTGATATATCAATTATTGTTTCATAGGATCTTCAACAATAACGTAAAGAAAAATCTGGGAAATTACTTTTACATACTTTTTATTTTATTTATATTATTTTTTTTTAAAGACTCGCAAGACTTAAGAAAACTTTATACCAAATTGCAACTCGTAAATTTGTAATCATGGTATTTACTTATATATATATTTTTTTTTTCTGTCGTAGTCATGTTATTTAATTATATACTTCTTATTATCATCGTCATTATTATTATTATTATTATTTAGAAATCTATGAATTATACCTTCTTCAAATAAAAATATTTCAAACCTGGTGATTTTAGATCATATTGTTAACGGGCCTAGGGCCCGTCAATTTATAACGTTGAATTTCTCTCTTCATATAAGTGAGGGCCCATATGCTCGCTAGATTTGAACAAGAAAGAGAAAAGAAAAGGAATAGGAAGATTCCTATTCCACAAAGATTTTCATTTCAAGTTTAGTTAATTTGATTGGTATATATATATATATTTTTTATCTTAGATTTGGGTAATTTTTATCCCTTTCTTGATTCGGCTGAATCCTATTAAGAGAACATTTATTTATCTAATTGACAATGCCATGCATGATGAAAATAGGATATTCAATTTACTATTTTCTAATAAAAGGAAGTATTTCTTTTAACTCTAATAATCGAAACTTCAGTTGAATAGCAGACAAAAGACTCAATAAGTTCAAGTGGTTGATAATAAACCAGCTTAAAATCGAGGTACTAAATAAGTAATTAGTACATCATGCAAAGTGATGAACCTCCTCAAGCATGTCGTCTCACAGCGTTTTGGGCTTAAAAATAGCTCATAAATGGATGCCATTCCTAGGTCCATCGGTACAGACTTGCTCTATATGTCTTGATCAGAAAATGGATACTAAACCCAAGTTTCCAGAGACTGTAGAAAATTACCATGGCCGATTTTTCGATCTGTTATATCAATTCGTTGCACATTCAAAATTCAAGTATGTGATGTCAATTTGGAATCTTTTTTTTTTTATAATCCCTTTTACCCGGTGTATTTGATGTCTTTTATCTTAAAGTTTTATTTAAACAGCGTTTGATTGTCATTATTTTATAGTCTTAGAACAAAATCTTTAGTTTTTTTTTTTTTTTTGTTTAGTTTGTATAATGATTTAAGTCATTGAACAAAAAAGACCTCAAAGGTATTGAACAAAACTAAAAAAAATTATACCATATATCTTATAGTATAAAAATTTGTTTTATTGAACAAAATAAGTGTATTATCAAAACCCAAAAAATAATTTTATCATCATCATTTTTTTTTTTTTACTATTATGTCCATATCAGGTTTTTTCATGTTGTTACTAAAACTAACCCTATATTATCATGAAAGTTTATATCTTGTACTATACAAATTAAACATAATATAAGAAAATTATACTATACTAATTTTATTAGATAATACTATGTAATTCTCCCGATGTTATCCAGTTTTATAAAAATTCAATCGCTACCTTAAGATTAATCTAGTTTTCAAAGTTCCTACATGTAATATGGATTATTTTACAGCGAGACACTGAAAGTTCCCATACAGCCAATTAAAAGTGGAAATCCCAGCAGCGGATTCCTTTCTTCATAAATCTTCCATGGGCAATCTCAACAGTACACTACAAAATGATGATATATATCTAGCTTTTACAAAAAAATAAAGCAAAGATAAAATAAAAATAAAACATGCCACATCCACACCTATTGCTCAAAGAAGGATTAAAGAAAGCGGGACAGTATTCCAATTCTCCATCACTCGTTAAGTTTACAAGGCAAGAATGGTAAGTATTATGCCTTTGAAGCATACATAGATTCTAACATAGAAACATCATAAGTCTACATCAACTGGAGCAAGAGTTGATTCAATTACTAGAATGCACAATCAAGAGAGAGAGTGAGAGAGAGAGAGAGATTTCTAGCATGTAAAGCCAACATGAGTATTATTAGTTGGATTTACTGCGAAATAGAACAACCTCAATTTGTCTAATACACTAATATATTTTCCTTAACCTGCCCAATCTAATCTGAACTTATACACAAAAAACAAAACCTAAAGAGAATATATAAGGATACCGGTACAGAACCTAAAAGGTCAATTTATATCAACCTTAAGTGGTTGAGAAGGTGACACCATTAAATTTTTTCATCCACATTTATTATTTATTCTATATGTTCCAAAATCTTATAAAAAAAAAATCTAATATAATCCGATTTATGTAAATCCAATATAACCGTTACCTAGCTAAGCTAAGCGGCTGAACCACATGTGTCCTTGTCATGATCAGCATCAATTTTGTATGGCCCAGAATCATCATCATCGTCCATTGCAATAACTACGTACATAATTCTCGGATTCCCACTCGTGCGGGTCCTCTCCCACAACCAACCGTGATCAGAACTCCCCACAGTCGTCCGATCTCCGCCAAGAGATCATCGGACGGTATCTGGTACCGACAACAAGGGCACGTGTTCCTCTTCTTTAACCACGGCAGTATGCACAGCCAATGAAATAAGTGTCCACATGGTAGCTCACACACTTCTCTTCCCACACTCATCTCCTCCCTACATATAACGCACTCGTTCCCGCCACCTCTCACCTCCACCGACGGCAGCGCCAACACGGCCCTTGCAGCCGCTGCCGCCTCTCCCTTCGCCTTCGCCCCCACCCTCCACTCTTCCATTGCCGAGACATATCTCCAACACCTATTAATATTGATATAAAGTTAGCAATCACATGTTAATCACAAACCCTAGTTACATCATAGTAATTATAGTGTGGAAAATGTTAGTTAATCCGCTTAGAGTACTTATTTTTTATAAAATTTGTAATCAATATTGGAAGGCGTGGAACCGTTAAGGGAACCCTTCGTAATAGCGCCATTACAACTGAGCTAGGAGTTTGCTAAACCTAAGCTGCATACATACCTTATGACATCCTCAATGTAGGGGATGAGAACTCCTCCATGGAGCACTCCGATGCCGGAGAACGATAACATGTGGCCAGAAGATAGGTTTCGGAGCACAGCCCTCCATTGTGATGGCGAAGAGTGGTCGAGGGTTTGAGGGCTGTGGTGACGGAGTTCGCAGAGGAGGAGGAGGAGGAGAAGGGCATCGAGATCGCGGAGGGACAAGGGAGGGAAGGAAGGAGGCGGAGGAGGAGGATCGAGGTGGCGCGTGAGGATGTGGAGGGAGGAAAGGAGGTGGCGGGCAATGAGGAGGGACTTCTGATGAAGAGACAAAGAGAGCAGGTGGCGGAGAGAGAGGGAGAAGAGGACGGGGGAGGAGAGGAGGAGAGAGAGACGGTGGTTGTGGCGGTTGAGGGTGTAGAGGATGGAGAGAGTGAGGTCGGAGTGATGGGGTGGAGAGTGAGTGGTGAGGGCGGCGATGATGGTGGTGGTGATGGTGGTGGTGGTGGTGTCTTCCATCATCATCATCATCATGGGATCATGTGGTTAACAAACTACAAAGTTTAATGTGGGTGTGTTTTCTAAGTTACTAGGCCTTGGCCTGTTGGCCATGGCCATGCAACTCAGTCTTTATAATAAAAGCAGAGGGAATGTGTGGTTTGCTGGGTCAACATTGACGTGTGTGTGGGGGCCTACACTGTACTCGATAGATTGGATCTCGTTCTTACTATCCCGATGATAATCATATGTCATAGATCAAATTATAATTTACTCTCGAAATTATATTTACTTGTCATACATGATATACTTAAACTAATAAGACTTCTAAAATGCTATCTATAAGGTTTTGGGATATTCAAATTAAGGTTTGAGAAGAGGATTTGAGTATTCGGTAACTTGAGACTTGATTTTAAATACAATTTATCTTTTAACATAAATTCAAATAATTTAGTTTTTAAGAATATATATACATATATATGCGTAAAAATACGATACCAATATATCTTAATTAAATTAGATTTGCGTATGAATCTGAGTCTCGGATACACGTAAGATATGGTAAAGGAAAAAAAAAAAAAAGGTTTCTAGTTAATCAGCTGACTCAATAAGGAAGAGCACCCGATCATATAATGCACATTACGGACTATTATTTGGTATTTACATTAAGTCCTTCTCAGTCCTTCAAAGTCGGTTTTCATTGCTTTCAATATGGTCCAAGAAGATTTTCTTATTATTCAATATAAATCCATTAGTTTAAGGGGAAAAAGAAGAAGATGAAAGTAATCAATTTTGGATATATATATTTTAATAACACTCTATTAAAGCGGTAAGACATAAGAAAGTGGTTTTATATATAGATTTTTTTTAATATACATATATATATATATATATATATATATGTGATATTTCCAATAGAATGTATTACTAAAAATAGATATTCTAATAATACACTTACTTTTTTTTCTAATTTCGAATTTGTGTTTTTTTTCTTCTTCCCAATCAATTTGCAATACCTTCTCCATGTGTATATTAGTTTTTAGTCGAAAGGATAAGTGTATTAGGTAATGTTTTGTAGTTGCAGCACTAGGAATTCTATTACTATTTTCTGCTCTGTTTTGCTATGCGATTTACGTTGTAAAGACCTGATATTGGTAAGTTGCATTCCGAGTAATTTTCTCATAGTGGAATTTATAAGTTCCTGCTTCTTTTTTCTTTTCTTTTCTAAGAATACTGTAAATCTTTAGGTATGATGACATTAATTCTTTAGCCATTCGATTTAGCTTTCGAGTAGTGCGTAAATATCTCTTTTCATCCACTGATTTACATGATCAAAAAGTCCTGTTTGTAGGTTTCATCAGCCACAGCAAGTGTTGTTACACCAAAATTTAACATTGGCATGGATGCTGTTCTACTATAAAAGGATTCTACGCAATGAAAGAACTGGAAATACCGTTGGCTTATAGAGCATGTCGTATCAGGAATTAATAATGTGTGTGTCAGCATTTTTGTCTAAGAAATGGGCGTCTAAAACCAACTTAAAGCGGCCCAACCACCACCCCCACACCGCCACTGTTTTTTTTTTTTTTTCTTCGTGGAGGATAGATGATTATATTGGAATCCAACTAGACAGATCAAGCACATCTAATTAGATAAAAATTTTATAGAATTTTATTCGATTTTGAGATATGATTTAAAACCATATTGGTTTAGAATCAAATTTTAGGATTATAAAAAAAAAAGAGAAACCCAATTTATAAAAACATGAAAATAGAGATGAGAGAATTTCAATGAATATATCTTATTCATATATCTTGAGATTACAACAGGAGAACAATATATAACAAGAAGAGCAATGGGAAACCTACACTAAAAAAGGTAACAGATCACCAATTCCTTGCTACAAATCAGGAACGTAATTGGTTCCAAAAATAGGAAGAAAATATTTACAATGGTAAAGAATATGTAAAGAATATTTCTACACACCCCCTCAAGTTGGTGCATAGATATCATGTATGCCCAACTTGTCAATCCATCTCAGAAAATCACGACTAGTTACTGCCTTAGTTAAAACATCTGCCAATTGGTCTTCTGATCGTATCTGAGGTAACTCCAAAGTTTTATTATCCAGCTTCTCCTTGATAAAGAATCTATCAACTTCAACATGTTTAGTTCTATCATGCTGGACTGGATTGTGAGCTATATCACGAGCAGCCTTATTATCACAGTACAATTGAATTGGACGCTGTAAAGGATAACCCAGGTCTTGTAGTAACAATTTCAGCCATATAGCTTCACATAATCCAAGTGCAATTCCTCTATATTCAGCTTCTGCACTTGAGCGAGAAACCACATGTTGTTTCTTGCTTCTCCAGGTAACAAGATTACCTCCTACGAATGTAAAGTAACCAGATGTAGATCTCCTATCTACTAATGCTCCAGCTCAATCAGCATCCGTATATACAACAATATCTTCTATAGTTGCATTTTTCTTGAACAAAATACCTCTTCCAGGTGAAAACTTCAAGTATCTCAATATTCTCATGACTGCCTCCATATGTTTCTCTCCAGGATTATGCATGAATTGGCTGACAATACTCAAGGCATATGCTAGATCAGGTCTTGTGTGAGCCAAATACATTAGTCTCCCAACAAGCCTTTGATATCTTCCTTTATCAACAGGAATTTGACCTTCTTCTATGCATAGTTTCAATCCTTCTTCAACTGGTGTATTAACAGGTTGACAACCTGACATTCCTGTTTCCTTCAATAAATCTAGAATATACTTTCTTTGAGATAAGAAAATTCCTTCCTTTGATCTTGAGACTTCTATTCCAAGGAAATATTTCAAATAGCCCAAATCCTTCATCTCAAATTCTTTTGACAAGTATTCTCTTAGAGCTTTTACCTCATCAGGGTCATTACCAGTTATAACCATATCATCAACATATACAATAAGAGCTGTGACTTTATCCTCCACTCTTTTCAGAAATAATGTATGGTCTGAATTACTTTGACGGTATCCAAAAACAATCATTGACTTTGTGAATCTTCCAAACCATGCTCTTGGGGACTGCTTTAATCCATATAACGCCCTTTTTAATTTGCACACTTTTCCAGTCATTCTTTCATGCATCGCACATCCTGGTGGAAGCTCCATATAAATCTCCTCATTTAGTTCACCATGCAAAAAAGCATTCTTCACATCAAACTGATGCAGAGGCCAATCCAAATTTGCTGCTAGCGACAACACTATTCGTACTGTGTTGATTTTGGCAATAGGAGCAAAAGTCTCTTTATAATCAACTCCATAGGTTTGAGTATATCCTTTAGCAACCAATCGTGCTTTAAAGCGTTCAATTGTACCATCAGCTCGATATTTGACAGTGGATACCCAACGACATCCTACTGGTTTCTTTCCTGGTGGACAATCAACAAATTCCCACGTTCCATTTTTTTTTAGTGACTCCATTTCTTCATTTATTGCTGCTTTCCACCTCGGATCAGCTAACGCTTCCTGTTCATTGTTAGGAATAACTACAGAAGATAATTGATTTATAAATGCCTTATTTGATTCTGACAAATTATGAGTTGAAACATAGTTATTCATGGGGTATTTAACTTTACTGGAAAGAGAAGGTTCATAAGTTGGTTTAGGAATACCTCTAGTGGAACGTTCAGGCAATTGTTTCTGGATAGGTTCAACTTGCATGTTAGAAGCATCCAAAATAGACGATTGGTGTGGTACATCCGGGACATCATTTTCTCCAATTGCTTCTCTACCCAGATCTTCATGTGGCAATTCTATAGTAGTCAAGTCTCCAGTCACGTCTTCAGACTGTTGTTCAACAAATTCTTCAGGTTGTGCAGTAGATTTTTCAGGTTCAGTTATAGGATCAATCATGTAGTATTCCTGAAGTTCATAATCAAGTGTCATGATGTCCTCCTGGTAATTCTTCCCCTGAAATTCAGGTTGAGCAAAATACATTTTTTCCTCATGAAAAACTGCATCTACTGTAACAAACATCTGTTTAGTGGGAGGATGATAGCATTTGTATCCTTTTTGTTGTATAGCATTTCCAAGGAACACACATCTCAAAGCTCGAGGAGCTAGTTTATGGCGTTATTGCTTATGAATATGTACAAAGACAACACATCCAAACACTCGAAGGGGAAGACTTGATATAGGTGGATAGCTCACAGTCATGCACAAAGTGTGTAATGGTGTTTGAAAATCAAGAACTCGTGAGGGAGTCCTATTAATTAAGTAAACTGCAGCACACAAAGCTTCTCCCCAATAAGACAAAGGCATATGAGCTTGGATTAATTACCAGGAGGACATCATGACACTTGATTATGAACTTCAGGAATACTACATGATTGATCCTATAACTGAACCTGAAAAATCTACTGCACAACCTGAAGAATTTGTTGAACAACAGTCTGAAGACGTGACTGGAGACTTGACTACTATAGAATTGCCACATGAAGATCTGGGTAGAGAAGCAATTGGAGAAAATGATGTCCCGGATGTACCACACCAATCGTCTATTTTGTTTGGATGTCCTTAAACAAACAAAAGGTAGGCCAAAAAACAATAATGCAAGATAAGGCCGTTGTAATTTGAGAAACAGACAAGAGGTTATATCCAATGGAAGGAACAATAAGAACAGAATCTAAATTTAAAAATTCTGTAACTTTTAAAGATCCTTCACCAATAATAGGAACTTCATCACCATTAGCAGTTGTAACAAAATTTTGTGAGGAGGGTTTAATTTTATCAATTTGGTTAGAATCAAATGTCATATGATTGGTGGCACCAGAATCAATTATCCATGTGTTATTACTAACAGGTGAAGAAGCATAAAAGGACTTACCACCATTACCTGCCTCGGCTATCATCACTGAATGCATTTGTTCACTTTCATTAGTTGCTTTCGCTTCAACAGCTGCAGCAGTAGGTTGACCTTTATTTATGTTCTTCTTTCGAGATTTGTTATGATCCCACCAATCTGGATACCCCACCAACTCATAGCAACGTTCTTTTGTATGTCCAGATTCATTGCAGTGTGTACATTTGTATGCTGATTTATTAGTGCTTCGATTACCTCTTTGTTTATTTCTGGCAATCATAGCTACAATTTCCATAGTTTCAGAATCTCCTTTGAATGTGATTTTCCGATTAGCCTCCCGTCGGATCAAGGCATAACATTCTTCAAGACTGGGAATGGACTCCTTTCGCAAAATATCTCCACGGACTTGTTCAAAGAGGTCATCAAGTCCAGCCAAAAATATGTGCACCCTCAATCTTTCAATGGATTTTCTGTATATTTCAACATCATCAGGATCTTTCATGAAAACTTTGTCTCGATGATCGAGTTCTTGAAAAATCTCAATGAGTTCACCATAATATTCTGAAAGTGACCTTTCATTCTGCTTAGCTCCAAAGGCCTTTTGATTCAATGCAAAAATCTGCAATTCATCATTCCCATCATAGAACGCTTTCGCCAACGCTGTCCAAATTGCATAAGCAGTAGGCAACCGAACATAGCGTTTCATAATATCAGGAGTCATTGATATTAGCAACCATCTCTTAACTTTCTGGTTTTCCACATACCACTTCTCGTATCCTTCTTCAGAGTCTTTGGGTGGTGGTGGTTTCCCACGTATATAAGAGAGCTTTTCTCTTTCCGCAATGTGCATCTCCATTAACTGTGACCAAACATCATAATTTGATTCAGTCAAAGTAATGCCAGCGTTAAACGCCCCTTCAGATTGCACTATAACTGGAACATAATTGTTCTTTGAAGATTCAGATTTATCATCCATTTATTCGCAACAGCGTTTCAAATCAATGATTTAGATCAACCACGCTCTGATACCAACATGAAAATAGAGATGAGAGAATTTCAATGAATATATCTTATTCATATATCTTGAGATTACAACAGGAGAACAATATATAACAAGAAGAGCAATGGGAAACCTACACTAAAAAAGGTAACAGATCACCAATTCCTTGCTACAAATCAGGAACGTAATTGGTTCCAAAAATAGGAAGAACAAAAATAGGAAGAAAATATTTACAATGGTAAAGAATATGTAAAGAATATTTCTACATAAAAAATAATTTATTAATAATATTTACTTTTAATCTACGTTATACACATGCTTAACATTAACTCTACATTGTAGATCATATTTAATTTTATAATTTTACTTATATATAAATTAATAACTATAATTTCAAGTTTATCTGATCACTTTCTATTCTACTATCTTCTTTATCTTGTTTGAACCTTATAAAATCACAACTTCTTTTTATAAGATTCATGACCATATAAATACAGGTTAATATTTTATATGAGTTATCTCAAACCTGTTTAATTACATCCATAACCAAACAAAGCAGGATGTCTCTGCTCACCTAAGAATTCACATGGGAATAATAAAATTATCCCACCTTTTTTAATCTTTGAACCTAGATGCTCTAACGTTTTTAATTAAGACCTTAACTGTTAAGTCACAATCCTAGTATTTTCTTTCATTTCTTTTCACTTTATCTCATGACCGTGCACATTATGTCTGAGAG
Source organism: Laguncularia racemosa (assembly GCA_037954665.1). Taxonomy (NCBI): domain Eukaryota; kingdom Viridiplantae; phylum Streptophyta; class Magnoliopsida; order Myrtales; family Combretaceae; genus Laguncularia; species Laguncularia racemosa. The sequence goes on from JBBMOL010000005.1 coordinate 14,479,364, forward strand.
GAAGAAACAAGGAGAAAATAGAGGGAGTCTCAGCATCCATGGCCGCTTCTGATTGTCCCCTATGTATTATTACCATCAATAATGCAAAAGTTGGTGATTCTTACCAATTCCATTAGTCCTTCCACATGTATTGGTCTAACTCTTGTCACCTCCTTGTATTACATTCTCCGTCTGGATCTCAGCACCAATGACTTCTCTACCTTTGGAGTTTGGGCATGGTGGTGTTGTACGATTAATCCATGTGACGACAAAAGTTTTTTTTAGAGATCCCAAAAGGATTAGGCACAGCAAGTGAATTATTTCATGAGCTATAGGATCCAACTACTTCAATAGCTCATCAAGTTGAACTTGAATTTTATGAGATTTTATTTGATGAATCTATATAAGTTTAATTGATTTCAAATTAAATTAAGGTATATATTGAGTTTGGATGATATTTTATTTAGAAAAAGAATGTTATTTTTTTTTAACATAAAATATTTAATTAAATTGAGTTTAAACTTATTTAGTATCACGATAAAATGAACTCAAAATTTAAATTATAAGCACGAGCATTCGTACCGAATCATCTCAACTCGACATTTTAACATCATCAGTAGCCTCAATCTACACTAGAACAAAAGCAGTCTTCCTGCTCATCCTTAGCTTCCTAGAAGGTAACCTAGGAACCAATGATATTTCGTGTCAACTAATTTTAGGGATAATCGTGAAACAGTTCAGGATGGATTTGTATACTTATCACTATAGACTCATGATAGCAAATGCTATTACTGAATGTATTAGCTCCCCACAAAGTTCAGCACATCACCAGAGAAGATGACTCTATTACTATTGCCTATGTGGAATTTTCCCTTTCCATAATGCTCCCCATCAGTTTGGAGTACCACGGTGATCAATTTTTTCCCGTCTCATCACCACCCTAATCACTGGCCATTTTTTATTTAACTGCAAATCGGTGTTTATATCGGTTTTAAGAGATGCTCATTACTTTATTCTTCCCATGTCGGACAGATGGAAATTGGTTTCCACCGGATAGGGCTTTTCTCCAGTGCAAGTTCGTAACTAGAATGGCAAACTATGTATCTTCTTGGAGCCGGATACAATACAATTTGCATAGCTGGAAAGAGCAAACAAAAACACTGTGGCCACCACGTTGTGGGTTGCCCAGCAAAACTTCTAAAGGGATACTACGAAAAGAACAAAAAGAGAAAAGGAGAGATAAATTAAGTTGTACCTATGAGTACTTTACAACAGAAAAAGTAAAAGGGAAAACCGAAAGGCTTCCAAAGGAAGGAATTGAATAATTGAAAAGCTGTTTAGCACTTGATTCATTATCATTATAATGAATTACAATGGGCCAATTCATCAAAGTAAAGCCTAATGCGCCAACCCAAAAGCTAATTTTCTGGTAACTTTGCTCTCTCAAGCTTTTTGAGGATCATAGTATCAGAGTTTGTATGCAGAACATGACGTGATATGCACATAGGATATGAACCACGGCATGCCTTTTCCAGCTTGGGAGTGAAGAACTGTTTCTCATAGCACAAACAAAGTCAGGATCTTAAGGAGACAGTATCTCCACTAAATGCCATTGGATCCTCCTTCAAGGACTCAACAAAACCAGCTCAGATTGCAGAAACCAGACAAATAGAACTTGGGATCCTGCCAACAAGACATGGCCTTGGGTAGTCATCTATGCTGTAATAGATATCATATCTTCATAACTTTAAGTAAATTGTACATACATGTCATGGAACCTATACCTTGGCTGTCAACTGACTTGAAATTTCCCCAGGAAGAAACCGGTGGGTGTCCATAAAATTTAATCTTTCAATGCCGAATGGAAGTAGACAGGATGTTATGATGTCTTGCATCTAGAAGCTAATGCAATTCCAGTTTCCAATCATTAGATACCTCAAAGCACCAAAGTTATGTCCTTAATCATGAGCTTATATTCACCACAATGATGCCCTCTAGGTTTGGTTCTCGCTTCAGTATAATTTATAGATCCAATGAGGGAGACACATCATAAATCCAAAATTTTGAGCATCTAGGTACAAAGATTCTCCTCATCGAACTCCCCTTGCAATACGTACCCTTGTTCTCTCATCATTCCAAGCAATCCTTCCAATACCTTGTACATCTCTTCACTTCTCTCACTCAACGTATCCCTCGCAATAAAACTTTTATGTCCTTCCTGAGTTTCTATCCAGCTACTGCCAGCAATCTTCTTCACCCCAGCATTCTTCATTTGTTCCCTAACTCTATCAGCCTCTTCCCATTTTTCAGCCTGTGAATATAAATTTGCCATTATTATGTAATTTCCTGTGTTTTCAGGTTCGATCTCAAACAAGTGATCGCAAGCAAACTTCCCAAGTTCAACATCACTGGCAACTGAGGCCCCATTAAGCAATGCACCCCAAACTTTGGCACTTGCTTCAATTGGCATCTTACGGATAAAGTTTGCTGCTTCAGAGAGCTTTCCTGCTCGGCTTAGAGCACCCACCACACAGGCATATTGCTCAACCGAGGGTTCAATACCATAATTGGGTAACATGGCATTAAATATCTTCCACGCTTCATCCACTAGACCTGTATGAGCACAGGCAGACAAAACTGCTGTAAACGTGACAGAGTCTGGTTGAATTCCACAATCCAGCATCTCGTTGAACAAACTAAGAGCCATTTTCCCATCTCCATGAGTTGCATAGGCAGAGATTATAGCTGTCCAAATTATCAAGCTTTGGCCTTTTGCTTGATCAAAAATGCATTTTGCCCCATGAAGATACCCTGTCTTTGCATAAATATCAATAATGGCAGTTCCAACATAAATATTTCGATCATAACTTTTCTTCACAGCATAAGCATGTACTTCTTTCCCCCCTTTCAAATTTGATAAATAAGCACACGCTGGAAGAACACTTGAGAGAGTCACAGAATTGGGTCGAACACCAAAAGCTTGCATCTCACGAAACAAATCTAAAACTTGTTCATGCTGGTTGTTCTGAACTAAACCTGAAATAATAGCATTCCAAACGCTCAAAGATGGCTTTTGCATTCCTTGGAAAATATCCATAGCTTTGTTGGCATAACCATGAACCATGTATCCCGAGATAATCGAGCCATATGTAACTTCATCTTTTTCTTCCACCTCTTCAAACAACTCTCTAGCGTAATCCAAACTACCACATTTTGCATAGAATCCAATAAGTGCATTGCAAAGCGAAATGTCCAATTCGATCCCATTGTCTATTACAATCCTATGAACTTCCATACCAAATAAAAGATCCCTGGACTGACCACACGCCTGCAGAACACTAACTGCAGTCATTCTGTCCGGCCTAATTCCATCCAAACCCAGCATCTCTCGATACAACCCTTTACACTCATCATAACATCCACATTGAGAGTACCCTGCAATCATAGAATTCCATGAAACAACATCTCTTTTCAACATCCTATCAAACACCATCCTTGCCGAGTCCACTTCCTCGCATCTTGAATACAAAGTAACCAATGCATTGGTTACGAAAATATCCGACTCGAACCCATGCCTTAGAATAAAACAATGTACCCCCCTTGCCATTCGGGAGCCGTCTACCGACACCGAGGACAATGCCTTCATAACACAAGATATCGTGAAACCATCCGGCCGAAGCATTGGATCCTGCAACAACAAGAGCGAAGAAAACAGCTTGATGGTTTCGTCGAATCGGTCTTGAAGCGTGTATCCAATGAGCAATGCGTTCCAGGAGAAAATGTTTCGGTGGGGAATTTTGTCGAACACTTGGTGTGCTTCGCGAAGACGATTGAATTTAGAGTACAATGAAATGAGTTTCGAACCAAGGTAGTTGCTGGGACTGATGGAAGAGAGGACGATGCGTGCGTGGAGCTGTTTGGCTTGTCGGAGGAGGGAATTGTCGGAGCAGAATTGGATGAGACGGCCATAGACACCGCAGTCGACGCCATTGCATGTGCTTAAGGTTTGGCGAATGTGGGAGTTGAGCGGGTGTTTTAGGGTTTGGTTCAGTGGGATCGTGATCTTCATTCCATCTCCGGGCTTCTACTTGATTAGCATATTCAGAATTTGGTTGGTTATCACTTATGACTTATAACCACATTCGAAAACTCCACGGAAGCGGGAAAAACAAGAAGTTAAAAAGTTAGCGCGGTTGAATTATAGAGGTGCACAAAATAGGATTGGATTTTTTGAAACCGTTTAATAAAAAAGTTTAATGGACCCATCCGTTTAGGAGCCAAGTTCATATACTTAATACATTAACTCTTATTTTTAGTCCTATTACTATTCTTAATTCTTCATGGTTTAGTGAATCGGGAGTCCACTTAATCTATTAAGGATCTGTTTAAATTTATATGTGTTAATCTTTATCGATTTAAATCTATTTAAAATTTAATATTTGATAAATTATCTTATTTGTATTCTATAATTATAATTATGATAAACACCATGATTGAGAAATAAAAAATTAAAAGGTAAAAGTTTACATATTTTTAAGAGAAAAGATTTAAAATATATATTTTATGTATTGAAAAAAGATATATTAATTAATATTTTGTAAAAAGAAATAATTTAATAAATAAATAAATTGAAATTTATATAAATATAATAGGTATTTAATTTTATAAGAGATATATATTTATTTTTTATTTTACATTTTTTTGGTATTTTATTCTTAATAAATACATATATTTGAATAAACATCAAACTAATGAAAGAAAGATAAATCAAATAAGCATTAAATAGGTTAAAACCCTTTTATCTCTTTAAATCATTTTAAAATTGATAAATTATAGTGTTGTAATTGATTATTTTCTACACATAATTATCAATTATTTTATATTATTGCAAAAGATCTTATGTTTAACAAGCTAGTAGGTGGCCATTTAATCCATTAAAACCTTAAATAGATTAGGTTGATAGATAAACCTAATTAACTTGTAGCCGGTGATAAACTATGTTAGATTGAAAAAATCTAACCCATTTATTACACATTTAAGGAGTTAACCCATTTCACTTTGCCCTTAATAGGCTTGACTATATTTGCCTCTTTAACCTATGGAAGCAAAATACTTATAGAAGAGAATAGTATACTTAGATTGACCACCCATTTGCTAATTGTCTTTCTTCTATGTAATTTCTCACGACTTGTTTATTATTATCTTTTATTTCTATTCATCCTTTATTATTATTTAATCAAATCCAACCTAACCTATCACCCCATAAGCCTTTTCGTCCCTCCCCTTATCAAGCCCAATAAATAACTCCCCCAACTTTGTTAGAGATTCACCTAATATCCTTAATATTGCACTTTTCAAGCTTTCCTCACCTTTCCCATCACTACTTGTCCTCTCCATTTCTTCATCAAATATCTATTTCAAATATTGAGGCACTACCTCTCCCTTCATTTCCACGACTAAGAAACAATCAATAAAAAATAAAATATAAATAGAAAAGCTCAAAAAAAAAAAAAAGAGTCTAAATATATATCATATAGATTTGTTATTAAAAAAACAATTGATTGGGTTGGGCTGGGTTTGGTGAGTCCCCCCCAAAGCCCAATGCTACGCATAAAATTCATTCCTTCAAATTTTGAAAGCGCTGACAAAACAGGAAGCGCTGCGATTTGCCATTTGCTATCGGAAAAACGATTCCCCAGGTGAGTATTTCTCAAATTTTAGTACTTATAATCGTTCTTTGTTAATTCATTTGATTTTGGGTGAATTCTTGCAATCCCAGTAAGCTGTAACACTTATATATGATGTTGGGCTCTGATTATTGTCTGAATTAATTACTTATGCCCTGTAGTTTCAGTTCTTGGAAAGTTGGGGGTGATTTTTCTTTGGCAAAACATTTACAAGATCATGCACCGGTGCAAGAAGTTTCTTCCTGGGATTCTAAATCCCAAGACGTCATGCAGTTTTTTGAGCCAAAAAACACTAGGCCAACCCCTTGGGGTAGGATGCTGTAATTTGCTAGTGTTATGTTTTACCTGAGCAATTAATAGAAGAGCTGTTGTTAGAAGATGCAAACAGGTGGCTGAGAATTATAATACCCGTGCGATAAAAGCAGAAGAGGAAAAATGTAGATAGAGAGACGAAGAGAGGAATTGTAGTTATTCTTGTAGTGATTCCTCTAACTTTCTCTTTTACTGAATGTGTAGTTGAGTTTAGTTTTCTCGTGTTACACAAAGGGATATCTGGTTTCATTTTTGGGTCAATCTATTAGTACTGTCAAGTGTTGTTCTTTGACCATCTTGTCTAGTATCTCTTATTAATTCAGCTTTAATGGTGCACAGAGAATGTTTTCCAGACTTCTTTTGACATTGCTATAGTTAAGAGTTTGTAAATGTCAAATTTCTTGCAGCAATCTCTATACATCGTGGTAACTAGTGAATCTTAGCTGTAGATGGTGGTGGGAGGTGATGATAATGGCTAACAGCCAATGGCTATGGTTAGCAACCATGAAAGGTATTTATGAAAATTAATATTTGTAAAGCTTTGATTATAAGAGAAAGTGAAAAAAATTTTATAACATGTTCAGCAAAACAAACACACCCTTAAAATGTCTTTCACAGAGAGTGCTCTCTGCACTTCTTTTGAAATTGTTATAGGTAAGAGTTTGTAAATTTCAAATTTATTGTAGCAATTTCAATATGTTGTGATAACTAGTGAATCTTAGTAGTGGATGGTGATTTGAAGTAATGGCAGTGGCTAGCAGCCGAGGGTTATGGTTAACAACCATGAAAGATACTTATGGAAAATTAATATTTGTAAAGCTTTGATTATGATAGATAGTGAAAAAAAGTTTAGATAACTTGCTTGGCTAAACAAACACACCCTTAAAATGTGTTTATTTTCCCAAAATATTTTCTGAACTTTTTTTTTTCAACATTTGTTGTCATAAAAGTTTTATGCTTGTTGAATATTATCACAGTAAGCTTGATGGAAAGTAATGTCCACTTTTTTTTCTTTTCTTTTCTTTTTCTTTTTTTTTATTGGTATATATGATATCTTGGGATTTTACGCTAATTTTCCACAACTGCAAAGCCTTTATTATAACAAATGCTGAAGAAAGTTTGGGAAATGTTTTCCACAAAACAAATCCACCCTTCGTTTTGAAGATTTCTTCACATTAGCATCATGATGGAAGGTGTGCTACATGATTGGATGGCTGGATGAATGGTAGCTGGCTGGGTGCTTGAAAGGAAATTTCACTTATGTTGGGTCTGGCAAAAACCAACCCTACATCATGAGTCACTTAGTGCTCTCCTTCACCCAGGCCACAATGAATATGGAATTAAACTAAAGAGGATCAATCCTCTCATGTGTTGGGAAGCTGTTTAAGTAAGTTTGAACAGTGATTGATAGGTGAAATCTTTAAACTTATATTTGGGCCATTTCTTTTGAGCAAAGTGTTTCTGCTGTGGCTGACGATATCATTACTGTTTTTTTGAGCCTCTTTTAGTTTACGTGATTATGTATGCATTTAGTTACTTGAAATGGTTCAACTTTCTAATGGATAAGTTGTGTTCTAGCAATTTAGTGGAAAACATGTTCCATGGAATAGATTCACATAAATTGCTTAATGATTCAAAATAAGAATTTATATTGAAAAGTGATGTGGGAAGAATATCAAGCATGATTTATGTTTTCACTGATCGATTACTTCAAATTTCAGGAACTTATCAAGATGTCTGCGAAAGTGGAAGCAACATGCAAGGAAGAAGACCCATGGTCATTGCCAGTAGGGATTTTTGATTTACCAGGTGAACCTGCTATAGTAATTAATGGGGTACCAAAGTCAAACCCAAGCAAGAGTCCTCATATCACACATCCTAGAGTCAGTGATGCAGAGTCACAAAAGAGCGTGAGTTTTGGTGAATGGCTGGAAGGAAGGGAAGTCCGTAAGGTGTTTGGAAAGCAATACTATTCTGGTAAGGTTACCCAGTTTGATAAGGAAACAGGCTGGTATAGGGTGGTGTATGAAGATGGTGACTTTGAAGATCTTGACTGGCTCGAATTGGAAGAAATTCTGCTCCCTTTAGACATAACTATTCCGCTAAAGACATTGGCAACGAGGGTTGTCCAGAAAAGCCAGAAACCCATTGGAAACCCTGTAGAAAAACCTGTCCAAAAACCAATCAGAAAACCCAAACAAAATATCATCCGTAAACAGAGAAAAGGTTTGGCTCAATCACAAAGTGGACAGGCCAGAAGCACTATTCTGGCATTGCCCATCAATCAAAGGCCGATGGATAAAAACACGGCTTGATGTGGAACCTTTGGATGTCAGACTCTGACCGAAAAATACTAGATTGGATTTGTGAGCTGCGGATTTAGCATTTCTACTCATTCGGAGGCTTGCTGAAAGGTGGTTCTGAATGTCATATTATGCTGATTGGATCAAGTGTAGTTCCATTGCTTCTACCTCTTTAGGAGGACATACTCCCGAGAGAACATGGCCCCAGTCATCTCTCTGCAGCAAGTAAGCTGTCTCTTATGTGAGTAATGGCTGCATCAAAATTCTTTAGTCCAGCCAGGCTGGCTTCTATTTTTGGTGTTTTGTTTCACCTTCATTTCAGGTTTTGTGAGAAGTGGGTCATCTATTGTAAGATAACTAAACTCAGAACTTATCCTCAGTTTTACATGTCTTTCCACTTATCGTTCCTACTGTCAGAATGTAAATTATGGACCCTGTGGATGTGTCTTAGTGTGATTTTTGTTGGATAAAAGCCAATAAAAATGTGACTTCTGGTTGTTTTTATCCATTATTTATGGTGTTTTTTTTTTTGGTTAAAACATCCACATTTCATATTTTTATGAGTTGCTGTTGCTGTATACCATTTTATCACTTCATGTGACATGCCACAATCAACATTCCATTGTTAGGTTGCTTCCGACCACAAATCCTTCACAATATCGTCACTAACTTATTAAAATGTTAAAAAAGAAAAAAGTGATAACATAGATTTTTTGGGGAAAAAAAAGGAAAACATTGTTGAAACTAAATAATAAACGAGCCCTTCAGCAGTTGAGCATTGAATTTCTCCAATCCTTTAGGTCATCTGTTCGTGGAGAAAAACCATAAATTATAAAAGTGTGGAACATAGGTTACATTTTTATAATTAAGGAAAGACTGAAAACATTATAGAAAGTAAATAGTAACCATACTCTTTAGCGGTTGAACATTGAATTTCAACAATCCTTTAGGTCATCCATTTGTGGGGGAAAAAACATAAATTATAGAAGTATGAAACTTAAGTTACGTTGTTATAATTAAGGAAAAATGAAAAACATAATCGAAAGTAAATAATAACCATACTCTCTAGCAGTTGAGCATTGAATTTTTCTTTTTCTTTAGCACAATCAAGGAGATCTAATTAAGCCAACCGATTTTATTATTTTTTTTTCTTTTTAATGTATGCAAAATCTGGCTACATATACGTAATGGGGAGAAAGAGTCCAGGCAGAAATAGTCATAAATATTTGAATTTTATGTAACTAGTGATAATAGTATCTACTGTTAAACAATAGTAAATTTGACCTATGCAACAATAGTCTCTTACTTCAAAAGTGAGTAGAGATCCAGTCGAGGCGGTTCAAATTAGGTTTTTTAAAACTTTACCTTGTATCTATTGGTTTATCATTTATCAAAATCCTATAAAAACCTTAAGGTTTTTACTTTTATTATCAAAATCCAACCTTATAGGGATTGGTCCGGCTTTTAGAAATTTCATATAAGATAAGAAAAGTAGAGTAGAAAATAGTTATATAGGATAAATGCTATACTTATTAATTTATATATAAATAAAATTTAAAAATTAAATGTATTATATAATATAGAATTAGTGTAAAATGTGCATGTTATGTAAATTAAAAAAAAATAATTATTAATATATTATTTTATCAGATTGAGCTTTCTATCGGATTTTTTTAAAGTTTTAAAATCTAAACCTAAATTCTATAAAGTTTTGAATCACATTTTATTTCAAATGGATCGAATATTTTACAATAATCCGTCCTATTGCATCATTTTTCACAGGATGCCCTTCTCATAAGACATGTCTTAAAACTCAAGATATCCTCACCGTGTGGCAACTTCCTTTCCTTGTCTTTTATTCACACACCCTTCGCCACTCTAACAAGAAACAGCATGACATTACATATGACGATTTTTAACACTTATGTGATCACTTTGATTTATATTTTTCATCATCTGTGATTAGATGGGTGAGCTTTTGGAAGGCATGTTGAAGCCGATAGCCACCCTCGTGGTGGTGCTAATAGCAGTGGCATTGTCTTGTGCGCAGAAGTTGGGATTGGAGGGGGACATGATATATTCTATTTGTAGAGCTTTTCTTCAGTTATCCGTAATTGGGTTTGCTTTACGGTTTATTTTCAGCCAGGAAGATAGTGTTTGGATGGTTTCAGCCTATCTTTTCACGGTTTGTCCAGCTCTTCTTTCTTCTTTCAAGTTGGTGTGTTCTTATCCTTGGAATAAATTGTATGGTAATAAATTCTAGTTTTAAGAGAAAAAGAACGAACAGATTAGATATTGATTGTGATGTGTCCGGTCTAATTAACCGCTCGAGCTAAGCCAGCATGCCCTTTTCTCAATGTTAATGGTCAAGATTTTCATTTTCTTTCTCGCCCTCTCTTCTAAAAATAAATAGATACACAAAGATGCAGCCACAAAGGTGTTAAATGTGGCATTTGACCTATGTTTTGCCACATCTTGAGAGTATGCCATGTGATAGACCATCTATGGCTAAGTTATTATGGACAGGTCAGTATTTTCCTTAACATTACTCAAGGATTATGAGCAATTCATTTAGTGCAAGGTCTCTTGAGACTAAATGCTTGCGTTGTCTATGCATATCCTATTCTTTTATCAGCCGTAGATAGCCTGAACCTTTGTGCGGTTGATCGTGACAAGCAATTTAGCTATTTTTGGCATATTTCCTAGAAACTTCCTCAACCTGGCTTCGAGTTTTGCTGCAACCACCCCTGAAGTTGCTCTGGAGGAAACCAATGGAAGGATTCAAATTTTGTTTACTCTTTACAGGTCTTTGTTGCAGGGCATATAGCAGGTCAGCGTGCTAAGCATGTACCTAATGGAATGTACATCGCTGGAGCTTCCATTCTTGTTGGAACAGCAGTAACAATGTTTCTGCTTGTTATGTTGAAGGTATTTCCTTTCACCCCGCGCTACATCTTACCACTGGCGGGAATGATGGTGGGAAATGCAATGACAGTTACTGGGGTTACAATGAGAAGACTTCGAGATGGCATAAGGATTCATATGGACATGGTTTGTCCTGAATACTTTCTCCTGGTCATACAGAAAACTATGGATTAAAATACTTGGCACCTATTAGGCTGATGCTCTAAATATTTTGGTTTCTTCACACACGTTAAGCCGAAATGTTTTTAGGATGATGTCATGACCACTACCTGAACTTTGACACTTCTACTTGTCAGCGTTACCGTCTAAAACTTAACACTTATAAATGGCATATCCATTTCAACTTTGATATTGCTAATTATACTTAATTGAACTTTGACATTGCATTCTTTTTCCCAAGTAGCAGCACCTTGTATAGATGCCTATATGACATTTGTCTTGATGCTTTGCAAACACCATTGATTAAAATTTACACGTCAAATGACAAAAGCGAGGAAAGTGAATGGAGATAGTGATGTTGATAGGTAAAAGTCCAACCGAGTATGATATATATAGTAATGTTAACGTTCAAGAATAAAATTAAAAAACACATCTAAAGTTCAGGTAGGCCATCGTGATGTTATCCCTTCCTTTTCCCAGTTCTAGTGTAACTCAGTTCACTTATGCAATAAATGATAGGTAGAAACGGCATTAGCTCTCGGCGCAACTCCTCGTCAAGCAACACGGTGGTTGGTGAAAGAGGCTGTCGTAATTGCTCTTTCTCCGGTGCTTGACAATGCAAAGACAGTAGGATTCATTTCTCTGCCAGGTGCTATGACAGGTTCAATAATGGGAGGAGCCTCTCCTGTTGAAGCTATCCAACTACAAATTGTTGTCATGAACATCCTAATAGGTGCATCAACCATTAGCAGCCTCACATCGACGTATCTCTCCTGGCCATGCTTCTTCACTGATGCACATCAGCTAGAGCGCTGTGTTTTGTTTTCATATTGATTTTTATATTGAACAAGATTTCAATGAGCCACTGACGTGAACTTGGAAACTCAAAATTGTTGTCTACGGGATGGGGATCGATTTTCTATATCGGGTTTCAGAAGATTTGTGCATGGAATTTTGTTACGAAGATTTATTATTTTACAATATTTTAGACTTGTTAGCAATTTTTAAGTTATTTTATTATTTTGTTAGTTTATATGTTATTTTATTATTTGGTAATATTTTATTAGTAGTTATAAGCAATCAATTAGTATTATAATAATAGACTATTAGTTGGTATTAGTCAATGCCGACAAAGTCCTACTTTTATTTTATTACTTTTATGCCTGTAAGATTGTCAAAGTTTTAGTACAAATACTTCGTTATGAGATTTATTATCAGTTTAGTTAATATTTTCTACGAAACCCTAGAGTCTATCTCTATTCCTTTTGTCTTATCAATTGATAAAGAATTGTGGCAACAACTCTTTTCAATTTATTCAATTATGTGTAATGTCAATTGAATAATAAAAATCCTTATTTAGTTTAATTGTGTGTAATATCAATTAAACCAACTGGAACCTTAGTTCGAATCAGTAACCGATCTATCATATCCAATAATTTAATTTCTTCATATATGTTGATAGAGTTTTTTGAATATGGACCCCTAAGGCCCAATTTGACTCGTTTGGGCCCTTATCTAAGCTCTTTGTGCCCAAACCAACCTCTAATAGATTGCCATAACACCAAAAGCATTAAGTCCAACCAATATGCCCTAAGGCCTCGGATTGGCCAAGCACATCCTAGAACTGATAAGGAAGAAATGCCTTAAATAGATAAGGAAAGGAGCCAATGAAAGATATACCTTGCATAACATATGGAAAGAATCTCGGATATGAGTGCACTTTTCAAATGAAGACTAGTCCTAATCCTTATAAATAGGGATTGAGACTACTGGATAAAAGATCTTGATTCTCTTGACCCTCTTACACTTTTTATGCATTTCATCACTCTATAATCTATGCACTAGCTTAGTTATCGGAGTTACTACATTGGAGCAACTTTTGTTACCCCCTACAACCTGTTTTTTCTCTCTTTATATCTGACCCAACTACTTAGAAATTCTCAACACAACATTTGTTGCCATCTTTGTGATCTTACTCATGACTATAATCATGGCACCTAAGCTTAAAACCACTAAATCCAAGGAAACCATCAATGCTTTGGCTATGGATCAAATTGTCCAAGCCATGACATCCCAACAACTAAACCTAAACATAAACATTAACACCTAACACATCAATGCTTGACATTTTCTTAATTTAGTGAATTGGTGCTAGATGTTGGCTAAACAAAATGAGGCAATACATAATGACAACGCCAAGCTTTAGGCTCGAGTGGTAGAACTTAAGCAACTAAACGACATGCTAAAGTTGGAGAATGTGTCAACACATTCTTTAGAGTCTGCATGCAACAACCCTCTAGTGCTGCCAACACTAATGATGAATGCTTTAATGCTAAATTAGTGTTCGGTCTACAAAGCACCACAATTGAGCTTTTGCTGAGCCAATCTTACCTACAACATTGTTAGGACAATGATGGGAATTAGCTTACACCAACTCTTTCCAATGATCCATTGGAAGGAATTGAGAGACCAATGACAAGGGTAAGAGCAAAACGCATGGAGCAGGATTTGAATGGACTTATTCAAGATTATCTAGACCAAGCGTTTATCAAGCATTTCTAATAATAATAATGAAGATCAAAGCTTGGAGCAACACTAGCAAATGGAACTTTGAGCTTGAAGGATGTCATTTCTTAGAAGATGTTGAAGGCCGCCTGGGAGTTAAAGAAGGCCGCTGGCTTTACCAATAAAGGCTGTCGACATTGAAAATTTAGGTTGCCAACATTGAAGATTTAAGCCATTGACCTACTTAGCTAGGTTAGTTTAGGCCACCGGCTTTGAAAGGCAGCCTTTATTTTTCCGTTTTGTGATTTCTTTTGTCATTTGCTCTTTATTTGTAGAGACTATAAATAGTCTTTAAGGGTTCGGAATTGGGGATAGAATTCTTATGAAATTAGAAAACTCTTCCTTGTTCTTTATCAAGAACTTAATATGATCATATCAAGGTAACTTGTGGTGATCAAAATCCTGTTATAGCTTTGGTTCTAATTCGAGATTACGATTAAGGTCAAATTTTGTTGCTTGTTTTCAAGATGATCCTAGGGTTTCTTTTCCATCCGATCGAGTTTTAGGTACATCTCAACCTAGGGTGCGCATTAATTAGTATTAGAGCTTTGGCTCTTGAAAATCAGGTGTTTATCTATCCTTTGATTATTGCATTGCTGTCTTTCATTATTTTAGTGCTTTAAGTTTTTTATTGTTGTTATTGTTCTTGTTTATTAAAAACTTCATCTTGTCGTGTTCTTCATTGATTTGATACATTGCTATTAGTCTACAATTTTAATTGTGCTTAAAGAGTTAAAAAAAAAAAAGAGAAGAAGAAGAAAAGAAATTCGTATAAAAGAGGGGGGGGGGGGGGGGGGGGGGGGGGGTGGGTGGTGCTTGAAACGAAATTCCCTATTTGAATTGCTTGGATAGAGTTATTCCCTTGTTTTTGGTATTATTGTCTGATAGGGTCATCGATAAGGTTCTTATTAAAGAGCTTGTAGGAAGAAGTTTATTGGATAAAAAATATATATTATTAGTTGAGTGAAACACGAGTGATTTGAATCCATATTTTTTAGTATAAACACGTGAGGAAGTGTTTGAGAGGAAATGTCTCTTTTTACTAACAAACTCTTTGCAAGTTATGAAAACATGAGTAGTAGAGGGGATAATATGGATTCTGATATGAAGTTGTTTATGAAGGCTATCTGAGATCAATTTAAACTTCTAAATAGAAGGTTAGATGATCTTGAATCTCCTTCTAAACCTAAATCTTTCTGAAGGAATATAGATGAGGAGGGGGAAGATGAGGAGTTTGATGTTGATGTGTCCAGTTTTAAGAGAGGTAAAAGGGTTGTTCATAAATAAGATAGTAATTTAGGAAACATTAAGATGAAAATCCCTACTTTTCAAGGGAAGAATGACCCTAATTTGCATTTGGAGTGGGAGAGAAGGGTAGAACATGTGTTTGATTGTCATACTTATTATAAGGAGAAGAAGGTTAAACTAGTAGTAGTTGAGTTCACTGATTATGCTAGCATTTGGTGGGATTAGTTTGCGGTTAGTAGGCGAAGAAATGGCGAAAGACCTATTCGGTCATGGGAAGAGATGAAGGTAATAATGAGAAAAAGGCTTATTTCTAGTCATTACTATAGGGACTTGTATAGGAAATTGCGAGGCTTAACTCAAGGTTCCATAAGTGTTGAGGATTATTATAAGGAGATGGAGGTAGCTATATTTAGGGCTGGTAATGCAGGCCAAATGAGCCGGCCTGCCCCGAGCCGCACCAGTCGGCGGGTCGTCGCGGGCTGCGCAGTGGCCCGCAAGTCTGGCGGGTTAGGAAAGTCGACCCGTCCCGCCCCGCGACCCGCAATAATTTTTTTTTGTGTATTATGTAAAAGAAGCGGCCGGCGGTGGTGGCGCGACGTCGAGCTGCGGAGTGCGAAGGAGAAGGTGCGGTGTGCGGGGGTGTGGCCGTGTGGGCTGCTGCCAGCTGCATGCGGACGAGGTGCACGACACGGACGTTGGATGGTGCGGACTGCGGACGGCGAGAGTCGGACTATGCGGATTGTGGACGGCGAGAGTCCTCTTACCAAGTTCTATGATGCCGGCGAGAGTCGAGCTGCGGAAGCGGAGTATAGGGGGTGCACGGACGGTCTGGGACGAGGTCGAGCTGCGAAGGAGAAGGTGCGGTTCGGTGGCGTCGGCGCCGTCACGTCATCGGTCGTCAAGTTTAGTCGTCGTTTTGCTTCTCCCGATCGTTATAAAGGAATCTAAGTGACTCGATAACTCTTTTCCTTGCCCCCCGGCCCTTCTTCTTTCCGGATCTGGATTTTTTGCGTCGTTCTTTTAGTCTGCCGTCGCCCGTTTGCACATGCGCGTTTTCCGGCGGGTTGGCTCGCCGCCCGCAGCGATTGCTCGCCCCGCCCTACGGGTCAAGTGAGCGTGGGCCAAAATGGCCCGCACCTGTGTGGGTCAAATTTTTTTTCCTGCCTCGCATATTTTTGCGGGCGGGGCGGGTCAGCCCGCGGACCCGCCCCACAATTCCCACCCCTAGCTATATTTCGAGCTAACATAGAAGAAGATCGTGAGGCAACAATGGCTAGATTTGTTAATGGCCTGAATAGAGAGATAGCCAATGTTGTGGAATTGCATCATTATGTGGAGATGATGGAATTATTACATAAGGCTATCAAGGTGGGGAGGCAATTAAAGTCTAAAGATACCTTTAGGTATGGCTCCGCTTCTGGCTCTTCAAGGAAGTCAAACTAGAGGAATAGCAAGGATGCCTATAAGCAAAAGGAAGATGCAAAGGCTAAGGAACCAGGTGTCTATCTTAAAGGTTAAATAGAACTTAAATCCTCTTCTAGATCACATGATATTAAGTGTTTCAGGTGTCAAGAATTGGGGCACATTGCATCTTAGTGTCTAAATAAGAGGGTTATGATTGTTTTGGATAATGGTGATGTAGAGAGTGTCGGTTCAATTGAGGAAGAGATGTCAACATTGGAGGAATGTATTGATGTTGATATAGAGGGTCCTATGAAAGGAGAGATGTTGGTTATTGGGTGTGCTCTAAACATACAACCTAAAGAAGATGTTGATGAGGAACAACGTGAGCACATCTTTTATACTAGGTGCCATGTAAGTGGTAAGGTATGTAGCATGATTATTGATAGTGGTAGTTACACCAACGTTGCAAGTTCTTTAATGGTTGAGAAATTGCATCTACCTACACTGAAGCATCCTAGACCATATAAGTTATAATGGTTGAATGAATGTGGAAAAGTTAAGGTGACAAAGCGGGTTGTAATTACATTTTCCATTGGCAACTATAAGGATGAGGTTCTTTGTGATGTAACACCAATGCATGCTGGACATCTCCATTTTGGGCCGTCTATGGTAGTTTGATAGGACGGTCACTCATGATAGGTATAAGAATGTGTACAAATTTGTGGTGAATAACTGACTCATTATGCTAAAACCTCTTAAACCTTTGGAGACATATGAAGATCAAGTTAGGATAGTTAAAGAGTGCAAATTGAGAGAAAACAAAGTGAGTATACAAGAAAAAGAAAAGAGTGATAAAAGGAGCGAGTGTGTACAAAAGAGTAGGAAAAGCAGTGAAGAGAGTAGTAAGAAAGTGAGCGCTTTTTCTACAAAAGGAGAGATTAAGAGAGCTATGTTGGTGTGACAACAATTACTTATACTTTAGTACAAAGATGTCTATTTTTCAACTAACAATCTTAACTCCTCTTTGCCTAGTGTAGTTGTATCTTTGCTGTAGAATTTGAAGATTTATTTCCTAAGGACATTCTAGATGGTTTACCTCCTCTAAGAGGTATTGAACATCGGATCAACTTCATTCCAGGGTCATCAATCCTTAATAGACCCGCTTATAGAGCCAATTCGGAAGAGACAAAAAAGATTTAAAGGCAGGTGGATGAGCTAGTGCAAAAGGGATTCGTGAGAGAAAGTTTTAGCCTATGTTCAATTCCTATGCTTTTGGTTCCTAAGAAAGATAGAACATAGTGTCGAGCCATCAACAAGATTACCATCAAGTACAGAAATCCTATCCCAAGGTTAGATGATATGCTTGATGAGTTATATGGTTTATGTCTGTTTTTTAAAATTAATTTAAAAAGTGGTTATCATCAAATTTGCATAAAGGAAGGTGATGAATGAAAAATTGCTTTTAAGAAAAAATATGGGTTATATGAGTGGTTAGTCATGCCATTTGGCTTAACCAATGCCTAGCATCTTTATGAGTCTAATGAATCATGCTTTGCGTCTTTTCATTAGAAAATTTGTTATAGTCTATTTTGATGAGATTTTAGTGTACAACAAAAATATGGATGATCATGTTAAACACTTGCAGGCTGTTTTTAGTGTTTTGAGGGAAAAAAAAATTATATGCTCATTTGCAGAAGTGTGATTTTTTATGGAATCCATTGTTTTTCTTAAATTTGTTATAAGCTCACAAGGAATAAAGGTAGATGAAGACAAGTTGAAGGCAATTAGGGACTGGCCTACACCAAGGAATGCAAGTGAGGTAAGAAGTTTTCATGGTTTAGTAAGTTTTTATAAGAGATTTGTAAAGGACTTTAGTTTTGTTATAGCAACTTTAAATGAACTTGTTAAAAAGAATGTTGTGTTTTAGGTGGGGGAAGTGCATAAGAAAGCTTTCATTACTTTGAAAGAAAAATTGACCAATGTACCTTTATTGTATTTGCTTAACTTTGACAAAGCTTTTGAGGTTGAATGTGATGCCTTAGGGGTTGGAATAGGGGTTGCTTTGATGCAGGATTCCAAGTCGATTGCATTTTTCAGTGAAAAGCTTAGCGGGGTAGCATTGAGTTATTCTACCTATGATAAGGAGTTGTATGCATTAGTAAGCACTCTTCAGACATGGTGCACTACTTGTGGCCAAGGGAATTTTCATTCATTCTGATCATGAGAGCTTAAGGCTCTTGAAATCCCAAGGCAAGCTTAATAAAAGACATGTTAAGTGGTTGGAGTTCATAGAAACATTTCCTTATGTGATTAAATATAAGAATGGGAAGGAAAATGTTGTTGCCGATGCCTTGTCTGGAAGGTATGTATTGCTCACTTCTTTGCAATCTAAATTACTTAGTTTTGAGTTCATTAAAGATTTGTACATCAATGATGCTGATTTCTGCCAAGTATGGAATGCATGCTCTAAATGTGCATATGGAGAATACTATAAGCATGAAGGATTTTTGTTCAAAAGGGATAGACTGTGTGTGCCTATGTGTTCTTTGCGTGAATTACTGGTTAAGGAGTCCTACGGATGAGGTTTAATGGGACATTTTGGTGTGAGAAAGACTTTAGACATATTGCATGAACATTTTTATTGGCCTAACACGAAGCATGATGTGCAATTTGTTTGTGATAAGTGTATGACTTGTAAACAAGCAAAGTCTAAAGTAAAACTACATGGGTTTTATACACCATTGCCTATACCTACTTAGCCTTAGCTAATATTTCTATGGATTTTGTGATTGGGTTTCTTAGGACTCAAAGTGGTACAGACAACCTATTTGTTGCTGTTGATAGGTTTAGTAAGATGGCACATTTTATTACATGTTCTAAAACTAATGATGAGACACATATTTTTGATTTGTTCTTCAAGGAGGTAGTACGTTTGCATAGATTGCTTAGAATGATAGTAAGTGATCGAGATGTTAGGTTCCTAAGTCATTTTTAGCGTATTTTATGGAATAAATTAGTAACTAAACTCCTGTTTTCAATTGTTGCACATCCCCAAATGGATGGGCAAACTGAAGTAGTTAATAGAATACTTACTACTCTGTTGCGTGCTATCATTTAAAAGAACTTGAAACAATGAGAAAGTTGTTTGCCTCATATTGAGTTTGCATATAACCGGACTATTCATTCTATTACGTCATATTCACCTTTTGAGATTGTGTATGGCTTTAATCCTTTAACTCCTTTAGATATATTACCTTTACCTATTAATGGATTTGCTAATTTTGATGGAAAACATAAGGCTGATTTTGTTAAGGATTTACATGCTAAAGTTCATGCTAATATAGACAAGAAGAATGAGCATTATGTAAAGTAAGCTAATAAGGGGTGCACTAAGGTTGTTTTTGAGCCGGGAGATTGGGTTTGGGTACATTTTCGCAAGGAAAGGTTTTTTGAACAAAGGAAATCCAAGCTACAACCTAGAGGAGATATGCCATTCCAAGTGTTAGAAAAGATAAATGACAATGCCTACAAGATTGACTTGCCCAGCAACTATAGAAATATAAGTGCTACTTTTAATGTTGTTGACTTATCTTTGTATGATGCGGGTGATTCGAGGATGAATCCTTTCGAAGAGGGAGGGAATGATGGGAATCAGCTTGCACCGATTCTTTCCAATGATCCATTAGAAGGAATTGGAAGACCAATGACAAGGGCAAGAGCAAAACACATGGAGCAAGCTTTGAATGGACTTGTTCAAGATCATCTAGACCAAGCATTGTGGTTAAGTAATCCAAGAGATGAAGAAATCATTTTTCATTTATCAAACATCTCCAATAATAATAATGAAGATCAAAGCTTAGAGCAACACTAACAAATGGAAACTTTGAACTCGAAGGATGTCATTGCTTAGAAGATGTTGAAGGTTGCTTGGGAGTCGAAGAAGGCCATTGGCTTTACTTATAAAGGCCGCTAGCTTACTTGGCCGGCTTACGATTTAGGCCGCTAGCTTTGAAAGCCAGCCTTTATTTTTTCAACTTGTGATTTCTTTTATCAATTGCTCCTTATTTGTAGAGACTATAAATAGTCTTTGAGGGTTCGAAATTGGGAAAAAAATTCCTATGAAATTAGAAAAGCCTTCCTTGTTCTTTATCAAGAACTTAATCTAATGTTATCAAGGTAACTTGTAGCGGTCAAAATCCTGTTATAGCCTTGATTCTAATTCAAGATTACGAATTAGGGTCCGGTTTCGTTGCTTGTTTTCAAGACGATCCTAGGGTTTCTTTTCTACCCGATCGGGTTCTAGGTACGTCTCAACCTAGGGTTTGCATCAAACAAGCTCATTTGCCTCTAATCTTACCAATTGCATCATGCAATCACAAGGACACTACAGATTAGATCAATCAACTTAAGCCCTCCAATGTTCACACTCAAAGTAATTGATAGGTCAACAACATGGACATTAACCAAATTGATGACTATATCAAACGCTTCTCTAACTTGAAGGAGAGTAAAAAGGCATACCCCTTCGCTAGGTTCTCCATCAACAAGACTCCTTTTATGCATGCGATACAATAGGAGGCTTATCACCAAATGTGTGCCTGCCATAGCTCTCCACACCTATGATGGAATTGCCAATCCATATGACCATTTGTGTGATTGCTAGATAATGATGAACATGCATGGTCTCAATGATGCGGTCGCTTGTAAGGCCTTTCTAAGCACCTTATGTAAAGCTATTCAAACTTGGTACAACAACGTCTTTACCAATTCTATTTCCTCATTTGATGAGTTGGCTCACCAGTTTCAACAACATTTCTTGGTGGGTAAGCCCCTAGTGAAGGATTCATCAACCTTGAATATTCTCAAATAGGGTCGTGATGAGCTAATTTGAGATTACCTGGCCTGCTTCAACACCACAATGCTAGAAATTCTCAACGTTAATAAGGGTGTTTCTTTAAATGCAGTGATTCAAGATGTTAAGCCTACTAATGACTTTTTCAAATCCCTAGCAAAGAATCAACCAACAAAGCTTGAAGAATTTAGGGAGAAAGCTAAGAAGTATATCCAATAGGGGGGGTGGGGATGCGAAGGGGACCCTAGTCCCACCAAGTTAAAAAAAAATAATTATAATTAATTATGATTTTTTAAATAAAAATTATATACATGACATGTATATTTTAAGAGTAATTATTACCAAAATATAGTGTATGGTTTAGTGATAAATGTAAAACTTTTTATATTAGAAGTCAAGGGTTCAATTTCCATTATGATCATTTTTATTTTTCTCAAATAGTATTTATTACTTTAATGGCATTCTCCTTTTACTTTTTTATTTTATTACTTTACAATAACTATTAGCATTAAATTTCCATCATTATTAAATTATAATAAACTAATTAAATTATCTTAAGTTTCTATTTATTTATTAGCAGTATATATATCATAAATAAAAATTATATCAATGCGACTAATATTTTAACCTTATTCCATAAAATATTAGTAAATAATAATAATAATCATATCACTTGATGTATTTTTCTTACAATTATAGCCTGTTTACTTTTTGGAATATAATAAATAGGAAATAAAAAATTATACTTTGAGAATTACTATTACGAGGAATAAGTTATGATTTTTTATTTCAGTGTTTATTTCATGTAACTTTTTACTGTAAGGAATACGCATTATAGTGTTTACTTCACTCCATTATTTGCAATATTAAGTTGGGAATACAAATTAAATTGCTAGTTTGCCTCTATTTAGTCATTTATTACAGTTTTAATAAAAGTATAATGTTCATAATAAAAAATTCCACCTTTTTATACAAAATATCTATTCCCAATGGAATAGAAATAGAAAATATTTTATGAAATTGATCATTTTTGTAATATTACTAATAATATAATTTTGTAAAGCCATTATTCACCACCCCTCCCATTTTATAACACCCCCCCCCCCCCCCCCCCCCAAAAAAAAAGAATATTTATATTTATATGATATTGCTCTTCTTAACTTTACTTATAATTTTTTATTTAAATATTTTTATGTTATATTCTTGTTGATAATAATTCTTATTAAATATTAGAAAGTTTTGTGTTACTTGCAAAATCTCTCTCTTTCTATATATAATATGCATAGTGTAATTTTAATTTAAATATGGTGAGTACGGCTCCCATTCTCATGTTTTTGTATCTATCTCTATCTAGCAAGAAGATTTCATTCTAACATAGAGGGAATTTCATCAAAGTAGGTTGAATAAGAGAAAAGACAATAAGGGATCTATCAAAGATCTTCTTAGCCCTAAGAATGATCAAGGGTCATCTCAGGATAATGGCACTAAAGACTGGAAGTGCACCATTATGAGCTTCAAGGTTGCAGGGTAACATAAGCATTTTGCTTAAGCCAACAAGGCTAAGGGGTAATTCAAATAGGAAAAACTTCAACTAGTATTGCGACTTCCATAGACATTAAGGTCATAATATCAATGGATGTTACCAACTTAAAAATGCTCTCAAAGACCTCACTCAACACGAGTATCTTTAGGAGTGCCTTGTGGAACCTAATAATTTCATTGAGTGACCTACTTAAAGGCATAGGTTGAGTAAGGTTGTGATGAGCTAGATGATAATAACAACTGCTCAAGTAAAGTCCCTAATGGTGTAATTAGCACAATCGTTGGAGGGTCTTAAAATGGAGGCCGACCAGGCTCCTCAAGCTCGATTAACACCCTTCGTAACCGATAAGTCATGAGCCTGCATGATAAAAGATTGAGAATTGGTATTTTTGTCTCTTTCTCAAATGAAGACCTACAGGGGATGCAAACCTCTCATGATGATGCCTTCGTAATTAGTGTAAAATCACCAAATTTAAAGTAAAGATGATCTTAGTTGACATGGGTAGTTAGGTTGATGTTGTTTTCATGCATACTTATGACCAAATGTAGCCTAAGTTGAAAAATAAAATGAAGCCCTACAATCAAGATCATAGGTTCAATAATAAACCAATTCGGGCTGTGGACATTGTAACCCTTCCCATGTAACTTAGAGATGATAATGTCATTGCCCAACAACACATTGACTTCTTGTTGGTAGACTACTAGTCACCCTATAATGTGATTCTAGGGTGGTCAAGTTAGAACACTTTCAGGATGATCTCCTCAACTCTGTAATTTCCAACCCTCAATGGAGTTGGTGTGTGCCGAGGAGACCAAAAGTCGGCATAAATGTTATGCATGAAGGCTTTAAAACGTGAAGAGGTCTTTATTGTGGACATTGGACCTAAGGAGAAGTCGGGATCTAGGGGAGGATTGGCTGAGGAGACTAAAGAAATCTAGCTCGACAGCAACGCCATGTAGACCATGTAGGTAAGGACATCAATGCCTGTAGAGCTCAAACAACAGCTCATCAACTTCTTTAAATCCAACTGTGATGTATTTGCTCGATCACCATTAAATACATCAATCATCTCCTAAAAATAATGTCGCACCTCCTTAAAATTGATGGTAATGCCAAGGTCGTTAAGTAGAAGAGCAGACACTTTACTCTAGAGTAATAGGTGGCTATCAAAGAAGAGTTGCAGAAACAACTAAAGGTAGGATTCATTAAGGAGGAACGTTACTCGACTTGGCTAGCCAATAGCGTACTAGTCAAGAAGTCTAATGGGAAGTGGCAAATGTGTATATATTACATTGATTTTAATAAGGCCTATCTAAAGGATTGCTTTCTCCTCCCTAAGATCAATTTGCTCATCAATTTCACCTTTGAGCACGCTCTTTTAAGCTTTGTGGATGCTTTCTTAGACTACAACTAGACTAAGATGGAGCTAGAGGATGAAGTACACACCTCTTTTGTCACTGCCTTCGAGACATATTGTTATCAAGTAATGCTCTTCGGGCCTAAAAACGTTGGGGTTACATATCAAAGGTTGGTGAGAAAAATGTTTCAAGAACATATCAAGTTGAACATTGAGGTTTATGTTAAAGACATGGTTATCAAAAGCAGACAACTTGAAGACCATCTCTAAGATTTGCAAGAAATATTCGACTCTCTAAAGCAGTTTAACATGAAGCTCAACCTCTAAAGGTATGTCTTTAAGGTGGCTTTAGGTAAGTTCCCATGACACATGGTCACTTAGTGCGGCATAGAGGCAAACCTCGAGAGAATCCAAGTTAACATTAAAATGCAACCTCTTAAGTTAATAAAAGAGGTGCAACAACTTACAGAACATATAGCTACGCTGAATAGGTTTATGTCCAAAAGCAGAGACAAGTACTTTGAGTTCTTCAAAGTGTTGAAGAACTTAACTAATTTTCAATGGACCGACCAATGTCAGGTTACCTTCGATAAATTGAAGCAGTTCTTGACAACTCTATTAGTACTCTCAAAATTGGCCCTAGGGAAAGATTTATTCTTATACCTTTTGATTAGTGACTGAGTTCTCTCCTTGGAGTTAGTCAGAGTTAAAGGGAGAGAGCACAAGTCGGTCTACTATGTTAGCTTCGTCCTCCAGAGACCAGAAGTAAGGTATATTGAAGTGGAAACGTTTGCCCTTATAGTGGTGATTTCGACGAGGAGACTATGAGCCTATTATGAAGCTCATTAGGTGATAATCCTAATCAACTACCCACTTTAAAGTACATTACACAAATTGGATGCATTAGGTCGAATGATGAAGTATGCTCTAGAGCTTAATGTTTTTGGAGTCCAGTATCGACCTAGAGAAGCGATAAAGGCATAGGACCTTGCGGATTTTATTGTGGAATATGTAGTAGAAGAAAAAGCATTGGACAATCATGATAAGCTAATGTGAACTCTCCATGTTGATGGCTTTTCCACTCAGCATGGGGAGAGGAGGAGGGGGATGGAGTGGAGTGAGTCTTGTACTGCATGGACCATGCTGGACTTATGCTGAAGTGTCATATGCCCTTAAGTTTGGCTTCCCAATAAGCAATAACGAGGTAAAGTATGAAGCTCTAATTGCAGGTTTCAAATTGGTGAAGGACATAGGTGCAGAGAAGCTCAAGACATATTTAGGCTCTTAGTCTGTTGTCCAACAAGTTAATGGAGAATATACAGTCAAGGATAAAGGTATGACTAGGTACCTTAAGTTATATGCAACCTCACTTCAAAGTTTCCCTTTTGGAACATCTCCAAGAATCTCTGAGCTAAGAACTCTAAGGCAAACAAGATGTCAAACCTCACATTTACAAGCATCTTTGACTTAGATAAGCGAGACAAGAGAGTTTTCATCAAATACCTCATAGACAAGAGCATTAATAAGAAATAGGCTCAAGTCATGGAAATACGCCCTACGCTAAATGAGCCATATTGGACAGATTTAATACTTGAATACCTAAAGAATGGCATTGTCTCATAGGATAGGAAGGAGGTAAGGAAGCTCATATACAAGACAGTGAATAACACCATCATTAATAACCTCCTCTATAAGCAAGGCTTAATCTCTTCGCTTCTCAGATGTGTTTGGCCTAAGGAAGGTGAATGGTTATTGTAAGAGCTACATGTAGGGGCATGTAGCAACCACATCAAAAGTTGAGCACTTTATATCTAAGTTCTCTGACTTGGCTACTATTGGCTAACCATGAGGGAAGATTCTAAGCGACTTGTGTAGAAATGTATGTAACACAAAAAAAAAAAAAAAAATGCACCAATAGAGCATACACTAAGCAATCATCTTCAATCCCTCACCAGTCCTTAGCCTTTTACCTAATGGGGAATCGACATCTTAGGTCCTTTCCCCCAAGCCTCTAGTAAGTGACAATATATAATTGTTGCTTTCGATTATTTCACCAAGTGAGTGGAGGCTAAGGTTGTAGCCAAGATCATAGAGAAGTGTGTTGAAGCCTTCATCTTTAACAACATCCTCGGAAAATATAAGGTTACTTTTGTACCCATAACGGATAATGGAATACAATTTAATAACAAAAAAATTAGAGAGTTTTATGACAAGCATAATATCAAGCTCCATTACACCTTAATAACACACCACCAATCTAATAGGCAAGTCAAGGTCATAAACAAGATAATGCCTAATAGTCTCAAGAAGAAGACGGATCAGGTAAAAGGCAAATGGGTAGATGGGCTTCCAATGATTTTGTGGGTGTATTGAACTATATATAGGACCTCCACAGGAAAGATTCCATTTAAACTCACATTTGTCTCAGAAGTTGTCATTTCGATTGAGCTGGAACTACCTAACATTAGAACCTAGAGTTTAGACCTAATGACCAACCAAATTGGACTTTAAGCCAACCTTAACATGAGATAAGAGATCCGGGATACTACTAGAGTTTGAGTTGCGGTGTACTAGCACCGAGTTGCCTATTACTATGATGAGAAGGTCAGAAACAAAGTTTTCCTATCAAGAGACCTAGTATGCAGGAAGTTAAAGGCCATAAGATCTCGTAAAGGCTAAGGAAAGCTCACATTGAATTGGGAAGATCCAATTAGAGTTGTTGAAGACTTGAGCAATAGAGCTTATTGATTAGAAAAGCTAGATGGTTAACCCATTCCCCAAATGTGGAATGTTGATAACCTAAGACCTTATTTTGATTAGATTCTTACAAGAAACATGTAATATTTGAACCTTAATAAATGTTACAATTCTTTTTTACAAGTTGAGTTGTAACCATTTACTATGTGACTATGTTCCTAAGCTAGCTAAAGTACTAAGTCCTAGCCTCATCTAAGGTGAACGTACTCCCAAAATTATCAATTCCTGACCTTACAAAGGTAAGTGGACTCTTGATTGCATCAAGTTCTTGCTAATACTTAAGTAAATGGACTTTGATGATGTTAAGTCCTAGCCTCTTATGAGGTGAATGAACTCTTATGCTCCTTGACTACTATATATGGTTAGAGCACCTGACCTTTTTAGGTCATGTTGGAAAGCTTAGCTTTTCTAACCTATTAGGTAACTCATTGACAAGATCTAAGTCCGGACGTCTGAGACTCCCTAGCACTTAACATTATTAGAAGCAGCAAAATAATAAATAACAAAGAAAAAATAAAACAAATGAAGCAAAGGAAAGCATACTTCACAATATAGTTGTCAAAATCGTGATGCTATTCGTACGATTCTATGAGTTTACATTTTTATGAGACATTTTTGAATTAAATCACGTATAAAATCGTTTTGGTGTAAACTCATGGTAAGATCATGAATTTATATATATGATTCTACAAGTTTGTGATTCCATTGATTCTATATAATTTTATATGATTCTACTTGATTTAAGTCTAACAGGCTATGAAAACTAGAAAAAAAAATGAATTTCTACAATTTAAAGCAAACTCATCAAATTATAAGTGAAATGATGTTGTATTTACTTTCTTTTTCTTTTTTAACTTAAATCGATTTAATTACTAGCTTTACTATTGAAGACCTTTCATTCATGATGAATGGGTAGTTGAGAAAAAAGATATTTAATTTATCAAACGCTAACTAGGTGGATATCATTTTAAGTGCAAGGGATAAAGAAAAAATAAAAGTAATATTATTGAGTAAATTGGTGCACTTATAAATTTAAAGAGTCATGGCCTAGAAGAGTTAAAATTAAGATGCTTTAGAGATTTATGACATTGAAACTATTGAAAATTAGATACAAATGAATACTTCAAAATATTCGAAATAAGAAAATATTGATATTATTGGTAGTAACATAATAACGACATTGACAAAAATAATAACAATAAAGTTGATTATAATTACAGTTGAGTGAGTTTGTGACAATTTTTATAATTTTGAGTAGTTGATGATTAATATTTTGTTTTTAATTTAACTTTTTTATCATGATGATTGATGTTACAATGTAATTTATATCGACACTAAAATATATTTTTTAGTTTTATGTATTAGTATAATGAATTATAATGAATTATTTATATTATGACTTATATTGTGACCAAAATTTATGTTGGATTATTTTATTTATTGCATATATTTTAATTTTTTCATGACTTTTGTAATATTTATAGTTTTTTACTACTAATTTACATAGGTTGTAGAAACTTACGTTTTTACAATTCGATTTTACGTTCCAATTTTACAAATCCTTTGGTGATTCTAAGTAAAACCGTGAATTTGACAACCTTGATTAACAACACTTAGAAAATTTTCAGTTCAACAATATAAAGCTACAATCATTAAATTTACATCATCAAGTTGGCATATTGACCTTACAAAGAAAAGATGGAGATTTAAAACAAACAACTAGCTCTTAGGGGAGATGATAATTAGTGCTTCAATGATTCTTCTATGACCGCAATTTGTTCAGTTGGTTATGACTTGGAGGGTGACAAAGGGTCCTCAGGAGGATTTGAAGTTAGAGGAAGAGAAACATCTTCAACTTAGCTATAGCCCAACCCTCCTTTGCAGTTGAACTCCTCGTTATGGCCCTGTTCCTCAACTTTCCTTTGATCATCATCTTGGCCTTAACTTTAGTCTCCGACCACCTTTCCTTCCATAAGCTAGTATTTAATCTCTTCCTCTTTAGTGATAGCCCTAGGTGCTATTGGATCATCATAGTAATATAAGCAACTGAGGTCATAATCCAAGTGAGCTTCTAAGATTTTTTACCTAACTAATTGAATGCCTTCTATTAGTTTTAGTTTATGCTCTCCAAGGTCAGACCACTCTTAGTTGGCCATGATTTTGTTAAATATCTCCTTTTCCAACACTAATCTATCCACCACAACAGCATCAACACTCTCCAACTCCAAAAGATGAGCCTTGTCTCAATCGGCCTCCATGCAAAGGCCGATGCAAAGTTAATGCATTTTCACATGAAGGCCATTCTCCCTCTCAGCATAAGTTGCCTTTTGAGTCTCAAGTTGCTTACTTGTCACCTTGAGCTACTTGTTCGCCCCATGAAGCTGGTTAAAGAGCCTCATTACCTCAATAGTGAGGTCTTTATTGCATCTTTAAAGCTTAGTGACCTTGGTGACCAAATCGATGTTAGCCTTGACCTTCACATCAACCTGAATCCTTAGTGCACCAACATTAGCCTTGATCTTTAAGTGGAGCCCCTCCATCTTGTCTAGTTGGTGGTAAGCTTCCTTTTGATCTTTCTTAGCCACCTCCTTAACTTTTTATGACATCACACATACATCATTAAAGAGCTTCTTATGCCCACCATATAGTCTGCAATGTTGAGAAACTAAGGCCTCATACTCAGACTTAAGTTCTTTTACCTACTCAACCTTAGTCCTCCAGATATCAAATGATTTCATCAAATGTAAGTAAACTATAGTAAGAAATAATGAAAGTCAATCAAAGGATAGCTTAACAAAAGATAGCAAAATGTGAGGTTGAAGGCACTTACATCATGAAGTTTCATGCTAATCAGCCTCTCAACACTATCCTTGCATCATATTGAGGTAGTATAAAGCTCCTCAAAATCTCCCTATCGACCTTTCTATCCCCTAACTCAATGTTCAAGCCGTATACCTTCTATAGGGGACGAATAACATATCCTTCACCTAGCGAAGAGGGAAGCCTTAAAGCTAAGGAAGAAATCTCCCCAACTCTCTCCTTTACCAGCAAAGCGGGACTTTTGCCCTACCATTGGACTAGCTACTCGATGGACTCATACTCGGCTTCTAGTTGCACAATCTTGTCTCGAGCTTCTTCAATCGTCCCTCTAAAAGCTTCAAATCAAGCTAGTTTCCTTGGAGTTTGCTTGGCTCCCTCCATAGTTTCCCCTTTTCCCATTGCCTAATTAAAGGGACTTATAGTTGATGAGTAATACCTATAGGTATTTCTCCTTACTTTATGGTTAAGGGAACCTCTCAAGGTTATGGTGCTGGAGCTTGCCAGCTAAGGGAGGTGGCCTCCTAGATTTCTTTGCAATAGCTATGACTTTATGCTTAGCAATGGTGTTTTATAAGAGCTACATGTTTGCAAAGATAAAAAACAATGAGATATTGTTACCGAAACATATAAATGAGTTATCATGTTGAGTGATGAACTCACAAAGGCCCATTCCCCTAGTGGAACTAGACGAATAGCTTCCCCACAATAGCTCACTTTGGTACGACCAGTGCTATAAGCATACCTCCCTTACCTTTATGAGCCACAATATCAAAAAGCCTACTGTCATATAGGTGCTTGTCCACCACCTTTAAGGTAATTCGCAGGCCTTCCAACCTCCTCAACTCAACCAATATCTACACTACCACAACTTTATCTTTAGGACTTAGTGATCAAATCACTAAGGTCTGAATTGGCTCAGCGTACCTTGTCCAAAAGTCCAAGTTGGATTCACATACCACCACTAAGTACTTGCTCTTTCACCCATGGATAGAGGAATCTAACTTGATGAACAACCTTTTACTAAGATGGCTAGTTAAGTAATACTAGTTGTCATTTGATCACTTCAGCCCATAGAAGAAGTATAGTAGTTGACCTGTAGCTTGGAGTATGAAGTGCTTACATAGCACTTCGAAGACAATTAGTAATTTACAAGCGTTGGGGACAAGTTGGGTCAATGAGATTTGATGGTAGTAGAAGAGTTCTTTTTGGAATTTTGTAAAAGGAGCCCTAAGCCTAAACTCCACATGTTTTAAGTATTGGTTGAACCGATGACTAATAGTTAGAGTGATTTGGTTGTCGGCTTGAGGCTTATCAATTCTTTACCTTTGAGGTTGTAGATGGAAGTATTTCCTTACTTCCATAAGTTCTTCATACGAAAGGGTGCTTCAAACCCCATTTAGCATATTTCCTTTTTCAATCAATGAGTATAGAGGTTGTATTGGTTGGGAGAACTTTTGCTACTGTTCGAGGGAGAGTACCTCTCCCTTCACAATTAAATTGTGTGTGAGAAGAGGAAGTCATACTTACTTGAAAGAGAATTGAAATAAAAAAAAATGAGAGAAAAAGATCAAAGGATTTGAAAACAAGATGAATGAGATGAATTTTGTAAGTTCTCACAAATGAAGAATAAAGCAAAAGTGTGGAAATGACATGGACAATAGATATATATAGATGAGGACACGAGTGACGAAGCGGCTGTTACAAAAAGGACACAATGAGACTTCTGAGTTGATTTCAACAATTGTACACATCATTAAATGCGCTTGCATTTATGCTCCTAAAGATAAATCGAATTAAAGCTTTCTTGTGAAGCCATTAACTCCTCACATTTCATACAACCTAGTGAGATCAAAACTCTCCACATGGCCAGTTCTTAAAGCTCGCACCCATTGCAACTTGGATTGGTATGAGTAGACATAATAACACTTAGTGTACCATCTACCTAGCATCACATTGAGTTGATAGCTCGAATCTCCAAGAAGAAACACAAATTCTCAATAGCATCCAGCATATGTGAAACCCAACTTAGGTCACCCACTTGATCGACCACTTCGCAATAATTTAAGCCTCGTTATGCCTAGTGATATAAAGAGATCAAAACTACAATGAAGAACTCACACATTCCAATGTAGGCCTTTCTAGGATATGCTAGTCATCATAAAGACCCCAAGTGTCGATTTAACAATCAACTCTCCTTGTTGACTTGTCACCAAAAAGAGTGAGCATGCATGTACCCACCATTGGATACCCTTATCCAAGCTCTTTGTACCCAAACTAACCTCTAATAGATTGTTGTAACACCAAAAGCATCAAGTTCAACCAATATGCCTCAAGCCCTTACTCAGATTGGCTGAGCACATCCTAAAATTAGATAAGGAAGAAATGGTCAAAAGATAAGGAAATTGTCAATCAAAGATACACCCTCCACAATATTTGGAAAAAATCTCGAAAACGAATGCACTTCAATGAAAACCGGTCCTAACCCCTATGAATAGGGGTTGGGACTATTGGGTAAATGATCCTGATTCTCTTGACCCTCTTACACTTTTTACACATTTTATCACCTTATAATCTTTGTGCTAACTTAAGCATCAAAGTGGCCGCTAGAGCAACCTCTAGTACCTTCCATAGCCTATTTTTCTCTTTTTGTAGGTGATCCAATCACCTAGAAATTCTTAACTCGACAATATCCCTTTAATTATAGTTATTGATCTTTCAATTTCAAAAATTTATAAGAATCATAAACCCAAAAATATAAAAATACCTTCTTTTATCAATGATTTTGTATATTCCATAGCATAACTCAAATACGAATTTTATCCATATCATATTGGTATCAAAGTAAAGATTTGGTGAGGGCTTGGTTGTGGTTGTGCAATAGTAGTGTAGTGGTTTGCTTGCTTTAAAGGTGCAACCTTTATTGATAAGTTTTAAGTTTCATCAATTTCCTTCTCTAAGATTATAGAATTGGAGGTTGTAAATTGAGGATGTAGTTGTGACACTTAGGTAGAGTGTAACATAGTAGTGAAATTTATAATTTCTTGATTTTATTTAAAAAGAAAAGGAAAGAAAGAATGAAAGAAAAAAAGAAAAAAAAAAAGAGCATCATTTTAAATTTTGATATGGGCTATAAGGTAATAGAAGATGAGGAGAGGAGTTTGTTGAATCCTAAGGGATTGCCATTCACTTTACTAGCAAAAACTATCTATTGGAGATGAACAAGTAGAAAATTTATTTCATAATAAATGCCTTGTTGATAATGCAATTTGTGGTATCATCATTCATCATGGGATTTGTGTTAACATTATAACTAAGGCTGTGGGAACTACTTATTCAAAGAGGATTTATAGAGCAAGTATTGGCTTTTGTTCATAAGCCTGGGGTGCCTAGATATCAATATTTAATCGGTTTTGAGTTTTTTAGGCTAGTTTTCGACCCTGAAGGATACTTGATCAAAATTCAAGGACGAATCTTCTTGAGCCCAAGGGTGATGATGGGGATTGATTTCTTCAACTGAGTTTTAGAAAATTTGTGCATGGAATTTTGTTATGAAGATTTATTATTTTGTAGTATTTTAGATTTTATGGCAATTTTTATGTTATTTTATTATTTCATTAGTTTATATATTATTTTATTAGTAGTTATAGGCAATTGGCTAGTATTTCAAGGAATAGCAGTTAGTTAGTATTAGTTAGTACTAATCAAAATCCTATTTTTATTTCATTATGTCTATATCTATTCCCTTTGGACTATCGGGGCTTCAATGTAAATACTTTATTATGAGATTCATTATAGTTTAGTTAATATTTTTAGAAAAAACCTAGAGTCTATCTCAATTTCTTTTATCTTATCAATTCATAATGAATTGTGATGACAACCCTTTTTGATTTATTCAAATATGTGTAATATCAATTGAATACACTGAAATCTTTGTTTAGTTTAGTTGTGCATAATATCAATTAAACTAATTGAAACCTTAGTTCGAATTAGTTATTAGTGTGTCATATCCAATAATTTAATTCATTCATATCCCTTTAATTCTAGTTATTGATATTTCAATTCCAAAAATCCATAAAAATATGTTCTTTTATGACTTGTTTGTTATATTCCGTAGCCTAACTTGATTATAGATCGTACCTATATCAAGAGTGCTAAGTGAAAGGTAAATTTGTGTGTAGATAAAATAGCAATGTCCATTTTGTGTGCAAACATGGTGCTAAGATTCCACAAATTGGATTTTTTTCTTATAATAGCTCAGCTAAAGATCTACAAACATAGGCATCCAAAGAACTAAGTTGTTTATGACATTTTTTGTGCTTAATCCCAAGGAAAGAGCAATCTACATTGTGCATTTATTAGCATCAACATGCCTTTTATTGCCCGCCCAGTAATGGTGCAACATATTGGAGATTGAGAAGATAAGAACTTTAGGACATGAGATATGCATAAGTAGAAAGTAAGAAAACCTAAAGTTGATGATACAACTATGATCTAGATAAAATAAATGTGATTTTACCAACCACTTTGCATCTATGGCATACACCACTTCTCTTTTGGTGAAAGTTTTTGTTGATGCAAAGGGTTCATTGTAAATATGACATGAATGTAGCATGTGTCTACGTGCTTCGCATGAATAAGGAGTTAGTATTGTGATAAAACAAAAGAAATAAATGATGTAAAGAGGGATTAGAGAGGTGGGATAGGCAATCTCAACAAGCATAGGATCTAAGTAACAAGTACATTGGGAGGGTTAGGATTAGATTCCAAAAGTCTGCTCTCATAGGCAATACTCATATATATTTATAATGTATAACAAGAGATTATTACCATTAGATTTTATGGAAAATTAGTGGATAAGATAATCAGGATTTAGTAACCTTAATGAGCTAAACAAAGAAGAATGAAGCCCAATTATATATAATGGGGCTCATTTGATACATAAGCCTATTGAAAAAGGTTAAAAATGCATGAGACAATTTAATATACCATATCCCAAGCCCACCAATTCAAAACTTTTTAAATTATCCCAAATTAGGCTTAATTATCTAGATCATATCACTTATCCAAATAATTAGAATAAGCATAATATTACTAATTTTAAATTTAACCTATGAAATTATGTTATACAAATTCCATCATTTACATTTTGCCCTTTACCCAAGAATTCTTTCAAAAATGAAAGAGTTCTTACGCATTCATCAAGTACTTTTAATCCTAAGTCACTACTTGATGCACATGCTATTTATTACTTATATCATCATGTGGTGTGTTCATATCACTAAAAATTGAATATAACTTAGCAACATGCTTATGTCACATGTACCCTTTTTAATTGTGTTTTTTTATTTTGTACATTGTTTAGTAGTTATGCTACAATATACTAAGTCACTACTTGATGCACATGCTATTTTTTACTTGTATCATCATGTGGTGTGTTCATA
The DNA here is from genome assembly GCA_037954665.1 of Laguncularia racemosa. Lineage (NCBI taxonomy): Eukaryota > Viridiplantae > Streptophyta > Magnoliopsida > Myrtales > Combretaceae > Laguncularia > Laguncularia racemosa. Next base: position 14,514,716 of record JBBMOL010000005.1, read on the forward strand.
TCACTGAAAATTGAATATAACTTAGCAACATGCTTATGTCACATGTACCCTTTTTAATTGTGTTGTTTGATTTTGTATATTGTTTAGTAGTTATGCTACAATATACTACACAAGTCATTTACTCATACAATAGTATGTTTGTACATGTCACATAATAATAATGAAATCAATTGAATGCTTTCTTATATTATGTTACATTTCTATAATAAATATGCATATTCACTTTACTCTCTTTTTAAGGAGAGAAATAATGGATTGAGAAGTCTTATGTTTATTATTAAAAAATGCCATTTTTTTTTCTTCTTTATACAATATGTGAGCAACGGTTTTGCTTTTAAGAATAGTAACGTACTATGACTAGGAACCGATTGCAGAAATTTACCCTCACCTAATGGTATTTTGTATAGAGATGTGATTATAAATATTTAAATACATCATAGTTGAGAAGAAGTAATATTGTATAAAAATAAATATTATGGTAAGTGAGTTTTATTTAAGCTCATGTCTCATATAACCAATATCATGCATTATGTATGTTATAAAAAGCATTATTAAGTGACATATTGTTACTTAAACAATGAGCATGATAAATATAATCTTGAGCTTATGTCACATAAAGTAAGAAAAATACTCACCATTTTGCTTTCATAACACATCATATGTGTCTTTAGTATATTGAACATAAGAATTTACTTAAATTTTAAATATAAAGCTAGAAGGATTGTGTTGCTTTTTAGGGGAAAAAAAAAAGATACTTGCAATTAGTTACCATGGGCATTCTATTCTTGGTACTGTGTATCAATATAATTGTTGCTACTTAGTAGCTAAGAAAAAAGTTATGAACAAGTTACCATAAATTTATAGAATTAGATTAATGAGATGCTAAATATGCTTGGGCTTAGAAGGAAATCAATCCACTATTTGATAATGAAAATAATAATAAATGTTAGGAGCTTGTTTGAGATAAGCATCATGTTAAGGAGATAATTAAAAGGTAGCAGTTGTTAATGCCATATGCTAAGGTTTGCTTGGGTTTATTGATGTTTGTCAAGGGAGTCATTCCACTACTTGACAAAAAAAAGCAACTATAGTTTATGGAGATATAATGTAGATAGATATAATGCGCTAAGGAGAGTACTCTACTATAAGGCAGCGATGATAATTGTAATACGCTAGGGTTTGCCTAGGCTTAATAATGCTTGTCAAGAGGATCGCTCCACTACTTAATAGCAAAAACCATGGGAGATGCAAGGATATTTCTTGAGTTTAAAGCTATAAAGATTGTAGCGTTTCAATATTTAGAATGAGCCTTATTAAGGTAAAAAAGCATCGTAATGCAAATTGAGTGTGATCATAAATGGCAATATAGATTATACATCATTAAAGGTGTGCAAATAGGATAAACGGACCAACCCAACTTAGCCTAATTGGACTCGCAGATTAAATGGGCCAACCTGTGATAACCTATTTAGTAAATGGGTCAGAATTTATTAGCCTTAACCTAACTTTTATAGATTGATGGATCAAACGAGCCCATCTATTAAATTAGTCTATTTATACGTTTTTGTAAGTTAAACAGATTGATCAATTTGATTTGTAGATTAAATAAATTAAACTTATTTAACTTACTTTTTTAAATAAATTAAAAAATTTAATCATATCTTATTTTTTAAGTAAGTTAAATGGCTCGATTCATAAGTCGTAACCTACTCATATATCTCTAGTTATAGTGCAAACCATGCATTGTTGCGATTGCCGAGTGTTCAGTACGGATGCATAGACTATGCATCATCACAGTTGTCGAGCGCCGCAATGCAGATCGTGCTTCATCGCGGTTGGTGAACAAATCTATGCTCAATATCGAAAGTAAGCATTTTTATTTATAAGACTACTTTATTTATTAAAAATTATTTTTAATAGGAAGTTGGAAATTGCCATACTTTTTGATATTGATTAAAATAGTGTCAAACTTTTAGGCAAAAGTCTTTATTAAAAACCTATCATTTTCTTTCTTTCTTTCTTTTTCTTTTTAAATGATAACTTTTTTACCATAAAAGGTACAAGAACCAGCTCATGGCAGCATATATGCATAAACGTGCATGTATTATCTAGCATTTATAGACAAATCGATAGAACTAATTAAAAAAAATATATCGTTTATTCCTTCGATAGGCTTAAAAAAGAAAGAAAGAAAAAAGATAGATAGTAGTAAAAAGGATCAAAAGACTAAGATGCTATTTTGATGTTTTCATAAACCTTCGATATTCATAAGAAATGATTTCGTTATGTGAGTGTGTCTATATATATTATTAATGCTATATATACACATATTTTATATATATACATAGAAAATGCAGAAAGTTACTTAAAAGATTTCAAATGATGGGAAACAAGCCTTTATGTTCATAGCAAGTCAAGCATTGAAATGTAGTATTTAGTTCTCATTAACAATATTACCTCCAATACGATAAAGCATTTCAACAGCGAGGGGATGCAAATATCTCTCACATTTGTGGTTTCCCTCTAATGAATGTCTAAAAATATTATGTACTATATTAAATAGAACAATTTATCTTAATTCACCTTGAGTGTTGTAAGAACATTTTCTCTAGAGGTACATTTCAACTTAAAATTTAAACTATAATAGTAATTGTTAAAGAATCTAGTTAACAGACATGAGCCAATTATTACTATGATGAAAGCTATAAAATGTAATAATAAGAAATTGTTAATCCCAAAATATATAAATAAACTATTGACCATTTTTTGAACCAATTATTTATCTTATAATTATGTTCGCTAAGATCTTAATGATGAATTTAGAGATGAATGGGGCATGATAGCAAAATCAATAATCTTCCATGATAAAGCAGAAGTAGGGTTGCATGCACACAAGGATAATACGTAATACATTTGTGACTTACTATAATGTTTCAACAGAATTTAGGAGGAGTGATTCCTCACATATTTCCCATGACTAGTCATGTGACAAAAAGAAGAAGAAAAAAAAAAAAGGTTTCCGCGAGAATTTAAAAAACTAAGTTCACAAAGGGAAAAAAATAGCAAAATGAATTAATCACATTGAATTTTGAAATCTTCATTTAATTAGTAAACTAAAATCCCATGGCTTATAATAACATCTTCAATCAAAATTTATTTTTCCTTGTTACCTTTTTCATCTTTCATTCTTTCCTAGCATATTTTTTGACAAATTATACAAGTTTTTGGCATTATAACATTTTAATATATATATATTTGCTCGAGATTCAAAATATATCTTAGTTATATTCCCTCCCAATAGACTTTTAATAGCATTGCAAACCTGGCTACCATAATTATTTTATTTTATAGGTTTTGCAACTTTGTATGTTTTCTATAATTTATATTGCTTGTAGTTCAAGTTAAAGGTTTCTCCATTTCTTATATTTTTCAACAATCTGCTATAATATTAGTATTAAAAATTTTACCTTTATTTCATAATTAGAGTTTATATATTATTTAATGAGTATGCATAATTACAATTACGTACTACATGATACACTACATGCTGTAAGAAAAGGGTTGAGTTATTCTCTTAATAACTAAATTGCTAGCTGCAGATTTTGACAGTTTATCCACCCACACCAGACTATGCATCAAAAAACAAACCCACAAACATCCTTTTTCTTTACCTAGAGATAAAAAAAAAAAAGAAGAAAAGTGGTTATATATATGTCCTTAAATGTTCAACTTTTGTAAATTAAAAGTACTTTAACTTTCAATGAAAGTGATAAATATACAATATCTAGATCATCTTCAGCCTTTCAGTTATAATTGTTAATTTCAATATAAGAGCAAATACATTCACTTTGTTTATTTTTCCAGGAATCGTGAATTTATAACTTCTTGCAAGTAAAAATATCTGATCATAATAAATGTCTTTAGATTTCATCATGAAAATCCATTTTTTCTTTTTATCCCTTAGAAAGTCATTATATAATTAGATTTTTTTTTTCTCATGCAGTAAAAAATTCCTACAAATACAACATTGTTGTTTAGCAAAACATCACAACCCGATGTTGAAAAAAAACTATTAGATTTTTGAACAAACCAGCCATTTTTATATTGTTCTATTTGTTTTTTTAAAACACATATATAACATCCAAATTCAAACATTGCATTTTTAAAATTTGTGATAAGAGAAATACCTATTTATAAGATCAATTAATTAATTGAAATCCCAAATACCTAAAATCCACCATTCACATCTCCCTCACTATTCTCCTTGAAGATTCTACATAATACTTCCTTCCTTGGTAAAGTTAACAAAATGTAGATACAAGGAGTTTGTTATAAATATCAGGTGTATACAATATATGTTTACACGCTTTATATGAATAAGGAGTTAGTGTTGTGAACGATATAGAGGGGAATTAGAGAGGTAGGATAGGCAATCTTAACAAGTATAGGTTCTAATTGACAAGTATATTAGAAGGGTTAGGATTAGGTTCCAAAAACCTCCACTCATAGCTATAGGCAATATTCACATATATTTATAATGTGTAACAAATGATTATACCGCTAGATCTTATGGAAAATTAATGGATAAAATTAATCAAGGTTTAATAACCTTAATGAAATAAATGGAGAAGAATAGAACCCAACTATATATAATGAAATATAGTTGATACCTAAACTTACTGAGAAAAGTTAAAAAGGCGCGAGATAATTAATGAACCCTATCTTGAGCTCACAAATGCAAAACTCTTTGAATCATTCCAAATTAAATCTAATTAGGAGGACTATATCACTAATCCAAATAATCAGTTTAAACATAATATAGCTAATTTTGAATTTAACCTATGAAATTGTATTATACAAATTTCATCATCGACGGTTTTCATACGGCTATAGGGCTAAGGAAGATGAAAAATCAAAATTCGAAATATCATCAGGTCAGGAAGTCATTACCTCTAACATGTCCATGTGAAGCTATTTGCTTCCACCAACAAAACCCAAAATGGCTTTGATCTGAGCGTCCATGTATCTAACACCTAACCTAGCTCGGACTGGAGCTTTTATTACGTCTAGGTGTGTCATTATATTAAAAGATGTTTTCCATTTCAGGAATTCAAATCAATGTGGACATCAAACAAATGAAGAGACACAGGTCAGTGTTCAAAAGAATTGCATAGAGAAAACAATTAAACCCTAGAATCCAGTGCAAAAGCCACGTAAAATATTTTGTCGTGATCTAACTGATTACACGAGCTCAAAATTGAAATGTGGTTGTGCATCTGAAGAGGAGTTACAAGAAGTCATCGCATCAGGTTAAGTGGAGTGACGATCGAATGGACTCTCATTGACGTAATTCCCCGGAGGATCATACGAGCATATAGCATAAATCCCTCCATTGTTGCAGGTTACTTGTGCACAACCAAGTCTAGTTGTGTCTGCCCAAACCACCTGAGTGTAGTGCCCGCAAACTTGCTGTGGAGCGCATTCGTTCTTAGCAGCATCATAATGCTTGTTCTCATCAACCCACATTTTCACAATCTCTGATGGTGACCAGGTGTCAACTTCGCCCCAAAAGATGTTTTCTCCATAAGGACCGTAGGAGTGAATCATCTTGCAGTCATCCACACGTTTAATGGCGAAATTCCGTGAATATTCTGCGAGTTCTTTGTCCCATTGCAAGAGTGGTTCTCCAAGGCTCTTCCTCACCTTGTTGTGAGCATCCAGGAATTCCTCTGGCATGATCAGCACAGTTCCTGGCTTATGAATGGCCAAGTTGCTGGCCCTTGCGCCATTCCCGGCGCCAGTTAAAGGTCGACGAATCCTTGCGTCGTTGGCATTGCTTGAATTCTGTTGATTGGAAGACTCCGCCGGCGCAAGAAGAAATGATGAACAAAATATGAGGGCAGCAAGGATTGGTGCCGCAGACATTGACATGGAGATTGAGACTTTAGTTAGGTTCTTGCCTTCTCTCTCGTTCACCACTGTCATCAATCATAGACCAGTGGCGGACGGGAAAGGGGATGAACAGCAAAGGCTTCACATAGTTTGAATCTAAATATGTACATTTCCAATAGAAACCGCCCATTTCTAGGAAATTCCTTCCCAAAGTAAGATATACTAATTTTAACCTTTACTTCCGTGGTCTCCCATGCCATTTCCTTTTGTCCACTATTTACCAAGGTTTGTCTCTTATGCATCAATTACAGTTAGCCCTCATTTTTTCACTCTAAAAGATATGAAAGCATTAGTCTAAGTTTTGGGTATCTAGGAATTATCTGCACCGGAAGCGAATCGAATCTAATTAAGAATAGAATGCATTTCATTTTAGTATTCTATTTGATTATAGTATATTTGGAATGAAATGGAGTATGCCTATTTTAATATATGTTAAAAATTGTAATATAACATTGCTATATGTGTGTGTGTTATATAGGTATAATATTTATAATTTTATATAATTATAATTATATCGAATACACATATATATACATATATATAAATATATATCTTATGCTATAATACTTTACAGTATATGGCATTACGTATTTGTAAATTCTGGGGATTTCTCTATGTGAAATAGCAGCACAAAATGGAAACCAATTAGACACTACAAATTGTAAATGTATTAGTTTAAATTTTTTTTCCTTTTTGAGTAGGTAAACTTCAGCATTAACTCATCTCTTTAATCATCAATTTAATAATCCAATTGTTATATACAAAAATAATACAAACTAAAGTTGGTAAAGGTTTCTTTGGTGTGTTTAGTATGGAAATAATAATGCTAAATTTAGCCATTAGAAATGTACATCTTAAAGAATAGATTTTGTTTTAATTATTATTTTTTAGTTTAATGGTTAGTTTAAAACAATTTTTAAAAGCAGCCACTCACTAATTATATGGTATGATCACTTTTTTAATTTTTAATTGACCTTGTTTATTATAATTAGAGATAATTTATTGATTAAAAAAAAAGGTCAACAATTGCTTAAAATCTATCAATATTTTCTTTTATTATTAATGAACTTTATTTTTACTGTAATTCAAAGGATTTTATTGTAATTAAGAAATCGTAAAATTTCCCATCATGTAATTATTAGGCTTTTTTTTAAATTTTTAAGCCATGTGGCGCATATAATTCTAAAATATACTTAATAGTGCCATTTAAAACTTAATTTAATGTAACCAACCACATATCAATACACTACTCGTCGCAAATTCCAGCATGGTAGATGGAGACACACTGAAACTTTAATTGAGTGATGAAATTGAAGCACTTAATTAAAAAAATAATCAAAATTCAGATACTAAATACAGCATTAATCCTATTTATAACCTTATATAGAATATAGCATTACATATATATATATATATATATATATATATATATTTAGATATATTTTTTATATTTTAATATAATATATTATTAAGGTATTTACATGTAATAATAGATATAATATTTATAACCTTATACAATTAATATAATGTCTATTACAAATATATATAGATATATTTATTATATTATAATACTTTATAGTATTACGTATCTATGAATTATGGGAATTTCTCCAAGTAAAATAGCAGCACAAAATGGAGAAAATAGTGCAAAACAAAGAATCATGTTTTAGGTTTAAAAAGGCTATATTGATAATTTCTTATGATTGAGGGTAAAATAGAATTATAATTTGATCCGTTCAAAAAGTCGCAATCGATACCCCTTTAAAATTGAAATAGCCAATTTCAAAAAATCGAAATTCCAACATTTTAAAATCCCTTCCCAAAATAGGAAAATGAAAACCAGAATTGCAAAATTCAATTCCAGCCAGGTATATTCTCATGAACCGTAAGTGATGAAATAAACAAAATTTTTGAAACATATGTACAAATACATACGAAGTGAATAGTATACGATAGAAATCTGTACGGATGAATCATGTAATATTTTAATATTATAAACTAAGGTAAACAAAGCAACTGACAAATGAATTCAAGTAGAAAAGAGAATGTAATTCAACATTTTTTGCCCCCTTATTTTGGGTATTATACTTAAAATGGTATCTAGGCCTGAATATCTATACAAAGAGTCTTCCGGGTATGATATGCAGGAAAAAACATGCCACTCTCTGTGCTAAAATCAGAGAGCTCATGGAGGATTTCCTTAATGAGATAAAAGTTTCTCTTTCCTTTGATACTTCATGAATGGTTGGACGGCAACTCCAATATAATCGCCGTCGGCTATGGCTTTTGGGGAGCAACTCAGCAATTTAAGATCAGGAGCCTCTCACTGACCGATTAAACTTTTCTAGCTCCTTGGAACCAGAACCATATATTGCTTTGATGGTGTCTCTACAGCAACTGCAAACCTCTTTATTGAATTTCTTCTCCTCGATTCCATATAATGACAGGAAGATACCCGGCTCGACACGACAGAAATATGGTCGATCTATGAAACAATGTTATCATCAAAACTCAAATAGTGAGACCAGGAAAATTTGCAAATTCACATGACACTAACCAATGGAGTACCCACCGGAGTAGATAGAGCATTTGCGTGTGCTCTTCTCAAAGTGTATGCACCATCCGTCTGGGCCAACCATGCTTCTGTAAAGCTGAAAATTTCGCCAGAAAGATCAAGTACATAAGCTAAATCATCGATTCACAAGATGTCAATGAAATTTTGAGCTTGAGTTATGCGGTAAATTATCGAGTCAAAATTGAGCTTTATAATATTCAATTTGATTGACTTGCAAACCTAATCAAATTTGAGTTAAGCTTAAATGATAGTCGAATTTAAATCCAGATTAGATATCAATAATATTTTAACTAAAATAATAATAATATTTGCTTTTACAAACAAGCTTTATAAGTCAAGCACAAATTTGTTAGATATCATTTAAGTCAAGCTAAAGCTCATAAGTTTAATCGAATTTAAGTTAACATTAAATTTTAAATGTTAGTCGAGATTAAGTTTGAACTTAATTCCATAACACCTCAACTTAACTCATATACAGCCTTAATTTGAAGAAATGAGAGGGTCTTCCATGTAAGTAAGAACAATATTCATGATATACAGGTTATCACTAATTACAAGATAATAATACATTATCTAGAAGTTAAGATTAGATCTTAGTCTTGCATTTTGGTGGAAAAAATATAGGTACTATAGGTCGTATATCGAAATATCAAATAATTACATAACCTTTTATATTCTACAGGTCAATAAATCAATAGAAAATGCATCCGGCTTCTTCACTGCATTCTCAGTGTAAAAGCACAACAAGGCCCCTTCTCACTTGATCATTTCACCAAACACTTTGTGCGCACAAGGAGATAAGAACATGGAACGGGCTGTAAAGTTAGGCGAGAACCTGGACATCATTTGGGTCTTCGAAAATCTCTTCAGGAGAGGCAAAGGCGGGACCTTTGTCCAGCTTACAGCACGCACCACATCCCTCCACGCACCGCCACTTTTCCTCTTTTCTCTCACTGCCAAACCCAGCCGACTTTTGTTTGCTCTGCTTAAGATTGGTCCTCGACACCTGCTTTGTGGAGCGGCGCCTGGACATGCTGATTGTACTGAGACTGAGAGTGGGTAAGAGCAGGGCCGAGGACATCTTCTTCTTTATATCAAAATATTTTATCTGCGGAGCTAAAAACAGTCGGGTAGTTTAAGGCATCTATCTTCCTCAAAAATCGATTCCTTCTGGTACTGTGCGGTTTAGATCGAAAAAAAAAACCCGGAAATTCAATGGAGATCAAATCCTTGCCCGTATCCGTCTATTCGCGGGGGAAAAAAAAAAATCATTATTATTAATAAATAAACAAATGTTAACATCATCATAAAATAGTTGTTATGGAAACTAGTCCATTAATAGCCCTAAATCATATATATTATATAGAGTTATTAGAATTGGATAATAAGTATGATATCATAGCACAGTGAGATATTAATTAAATCAATAAATAAACTTAATAAATTAGAGAGTTTTAAACACCAGTTTAATAAGTAATATATTCAATTCAATTCATCTATTTGAGTCAAACCAACTCTAAAATTTTTTTTAGCTTTTTCACAAGGTAAATTATATGATTGGATTCAAGTTTTTTTTTTTTCTCTCACTTTTTGAAAAAGGCAAAAAGACTAATTTAATTCGATTGGTTCTATGAGAAATTATAATTTACCAAAAACTAGATAAAGATGTGAAATGAAATTAAAGAAAAAAAAAGTTACAGTTGTGGGAAATTTTGAAGCATGCTAACTTTAAAGCCATGATAAGAACTAAGGTGAAAAAACAAAGAGAGAGATATTTTTTCTTAGATAAAATAATTAAATAATAAAAATATATAATTTTAGTTTTAAATATTTATTTACTTTTTTATTTGAATTCTTAATTTTTTTTTCTTTTATTTGAGTTTCAACCCTTTTAAAATCTTATAAAAATAGGATTTTTATTAAATATGTTAAATTTTCTATTCATATTAAGCATATATATGCTTCTAATTAGCTTTGAGCGAGTTGCCTAAGATGAGAAGGGTACACATAAATTTTTTTAATTCATTTTCTTAAATTTAATTATTATTTTTCTATTTTTTATTATACTATATTATATTATTAAATATGTTTAATATTATTTTTTATTATATTAATTAAATAAATATATTTTAATCATCATTTTATTAATTTAATTATTATAAACCAATTTAAAGTTAATATGCACTACAAATTGATGAAAAACTTAATATATTTAAAAAAAGTTCTTTTAATAATAATTTTAAAAAGATAAGAATTCAAATAGAAGGGGAAAAAAATAGAAGACTCAAATAGAAAAGTAGGTAAATGTTAAAAACTAAAATATATTTTTTTCTTAAATAATACTAAAATTAATATATATATATGTAATTAAAAAGTAAGAATTCATAATTTTTTATTTTTTTATCTCTCAACATTTTGTTGCATTTAATACTTTTAACCTTTCATCTTTTATTTATTGTTATTTTTTAAAGGCAAAAGATGAGACGTAAGAATCTAAGCACTTTTTTAAAAAATTCAGGACCATTGCTCAATTTTTAAAGGTAAGCAAATTAAAAGTGTATTTGTGATTTTCTGTATAATCTAAAAATAAGATTATGTTTTAATATGAATCCATCAATTATGTTTCAATATGTGCTTAATATTAAAATATGAATCCATCAATCAACCATTTTCAAGAATATATATATATATATATATATATATATATATTCTTGCTTTTGATTAGTCCAGTGATTAATCCTGTTTGGGAACTTTTGTAAATCAATTTGGTTTTAGGGAGGCAAAAAAAAAAAAAAAAGCCATAATTATATGGTTTTCTGCTGGGACACTCACTCGTATGGTTTCATGGCCATGCAGATCTTGGGCCCGCTGCAGCTTGCTCTGGGCCTTAAGCCCATCAAATATTTAGGGGGAAAAACCGATATATATCAAATTCCATATATGTGATGTCATAATATTTGTCTACTCCACCGATGAAAATCTGTAATTTTTGCTGTAAGACTTATTTACCAGTGGCAGTAATGGCCTTTAGTAGGTAGTTAATACCTCCCGTAAGCCCTCCTAGGGTATCCCCATGATCCAGCCTATACCATGATATCAGCTGTAAGCATTTAATGGTATAGAATTAAATAAAATTTTTAGTTATTTATTTGGTTTATATAATAAATTAAGTCAAAAAAAATAACTTAACATACTTAACAAAACTTAAAAAATTTTATACTATTTATCTTATGATATAAAAATTTATATTTTATTGAACAAAATAGGTGTATTATCAAAATTCCAAAAATAATTTCATATCATCATCATTATCTTTACTATTATGTTTGTATTAAAGTTTTTTTTGGTGAGTTTTTATGTTGAGGCTAAAAATAATCTTATATTATTATAAAAGTATATATTTTATACTATGTACACCAAACATAATGTAAAAAAATTATTATACCGTTTTTTTTTTATAATACTATTCTTTTTATACTATTCAATTTTGATAATCAAATGCTACTTATATTATTATGTTGATGAATATTATCCTGCTTTAACCCAAAAAAAAAACAAATAGTATTAAGATATCATTTACTCACTATATATTTATGATGAATAAACTCGTTAATATATTGTTTAGTTTGTAAAGTAGCCACTATCTAAGAAAGAATGTAGAAGTACTCTCAAGTTCGAGAAACCTAATAAAAGCTTGTGTAGGCACAATAATCTACAAAATGAAAGCTGTAGTCAATAACTTGGAATGGTATCGTTAGAAATTTCGTTTATAATTTGGTAAAATGGTATTTTATATAGTAAATTTTTAAATATAATATTAATTATTAATTTTTCTATTTTTTAAATAAAATTTATAATATTTAGTAAATATTTTTTGAATATGATAAATGCAAAATTATCATCTTTTATTATGATTTAATAAAATAGCATTTTATTTGGTAAAATTTATTATTTTTAAATACATTCCTTGTGTTGACTCTTGAAGTCCCGAAATGGGACTTTACCGTAATAATTTTTCCAATTGCCCATTTACAAGACCGATAAATAATCAATGAAAGCGTGTTTTCTTCCTCTCTCTTTTTAAGGCAGTCGCAAAAATGGGGAAGTCCTGCTCCATCCAAAGGCTCTAGCCCTTCTCGACTTCATTAAACAACGGTTGCGGATTTATTAAGATGATTAGAAGAAAGAAGAACTACTGCATGCAATTTGAGCCCTTCGTCCCTTCCTCAGGTGGGGGATAATTTTATTTTGAATTGTACCTAAAAAGTCCCATCATAAATTATTATATATATAATAAATACATTCTCAAGATTTATAATTAATCCAAACACTGTTCATTTTTAGAGATGCGATAAGTTCGAATCATCCTCCCATCAATTGTGTAATCATATACTTGACATATCATATTGCTAAAGATTGGATCCACGCAAATATTTAAGTTGAGTGGTGATTATAGATTGTCCATCGAGATATTGTTTACAGCTAATAATGGATTTTAGAAGAAAGAATGGCACCATTGAATTGGACAAATATAACCCAGGGCCAAGCAGATCTACAGTGATGAGAGTCAAATCAAATAAGAACCAGACATGATCATATATGGAACTTGGACTCCTAAATGCCGACAACTTGGACTCCTTTGCCTGCAGGTGTCGGAAACCACCAAGGATGAGCAACAATCTTGAAGTGCTTCAAATCTAGAGATGGAAAAGGAAATGTTAAAAATGATAGATGAAGGGGTCTTTATTGAGTGTTCGAAAATCGAAGGCTGCCCCCCAGGGCTTTTTTTTTTTTAAATTAGGGTTTTGGGAAAAAGTGGAGAAGGAAAAGTGAACAAACGAAAACATACGATAATACCAGAAAGCAAGTAAGTTACGACGTTTGATACCAATGAACTAATGCATACATTTCCTTAAAATATATATATAAATGATAAAGCTTACAATTCCTTAAAAAATACAACAATGTAAACCTTGTTGCTCAACTTTTTATGTCCTTAATCAGCTCCTCTTGTTCTTGCTTCCTAACAAAAGAGCAAAATAAAACAGAACCCTGAAGAAGAAGCCCCAAGCAATAGTAATCCACAAGCAATTCCATTTGCTAATATCTGTAATCCCCTGACTCCTCAGTATATCAACTCCTGTAGTCACACAAGTGGACCCTGTCAAATTCATCCCTAGTGTATTTCCCATGTTCGTCAGCAGTTTGAGCTTGAGTGAATCTGGAACAGATCCTAATGGGGTATTATCAAACATCTGGACGCCTCTTACAAAACACCGGACCGGGTCGTCGAACTCGTTTTGCAGTACGCCTTCATAGGGATATTTCACAAGTGATAAGTAGTGGAACCATAACCAGTAGAGTGGAATTCTGTCTCTAGATATGAAAAATCCACTGAACAAGACGAAATAGGCTAATATGGCGACCACAACAGTGAAACCGAGCATAACATGGGATACGACACCAGATAGGAAGGTTACGAATGAGCTCCCTGCCCAAAAGGAAGCCACGATGGCGTAGAAGAAGAAGAGGAAGCCAGAGAAGCCGCCTGCAAGGCCTACCGGCCAATATGTGACCGCGGCGAAAGCAAGGGAGAGGACTATAAGCGAGGGAATGGAGATTATGCAGTGTGCCAGGACATAGGAGGATCGCCTGTATGCATTGTAGGCTGTTTCTCTCATGAAAATGTAGCGTTCCATGAGGAAGACCGGGATGGCTTCTGCGCAAGTGTAGAAGGTGGTTGACATTGCGAAAGCGAAAAACCCCAGACGCTCTTGGACGCCTTTTGGGGAGTCGTCTAGGTGGCGGAATATGGTGGCTAGAATAATCCCTGTGATGAGGACTGCACCGAAACGGATGCCGAAAAGTTCTGGCATCCGTTTTGAGTTTAGCAGGGATCTCTTGGAAATCACTATTACTTCCTTCCATAAGGGATTGGCAAAAGTAGGAACTTTAGGGGAGGATGAAGTTAGGGTTGATGTGTCGTTGGTGGCACCAGAAACGAGTTTTCCTCTAGATACGCTCTCACTTATCGCGTCTATGATCGAGAGTTTTGGATGGATCAAAGCAGAACCGTTCTGGTTCTGGTTCTGGTTCTGGCGGGCTGCTTTTTCAGCCTCCCAGGATCGGTTGAATTCGACTAGACCTCTTGTGCCACCAGGGGTTTCCTCGAGCTCTCTAATCAAGTCAAGCGCAAACTCTGTCCTGTTTTCATTTTCAGGGATAGGATGGCCAAATTTCCCGAAGAATTCAGGCAGGTCGGCGGGCGTACCGCTGAATACAGTGTTTCCATGAGACAGAAAGATCAAGCGGTCTAGCAGACTTAGAATCCTAGAGCTCGGCTGGTGTATTGACATGATCACTATACTTCCACTTTGAGCAATCCTCTGTAGAACCTTAACCACCATAAATGCACTAGTAGAGTCAAGCCCCGAGGTGGGTTCATCAAGGAAAAGCACGATGGGATCATGAATTATGTCGGTTCCGATCGAAACACGCCTTCTTTCACCACCCGAAACGCCTCTGTGTCCTTCATCTCCAATTACAGTCGAAGCAGCACTTCGCAGCCCAAGTTGGTCTATCAAGGCCTGCACTCTAGCTTTTTTCTTGGACTTAGGTAGACTCCTAGGAAGCCGGAATTCGGCCGAAAACATGAGAGTCTCTTCCACTGTCAGCATAGGGAATAAAAGATCATCTTGCATGACATAAGCCGAAATAACTCTCAAAAGCCTTGACTCTAGGATTTCACCATTTAAGGTGATGGTACCTTTTAGGCTTTCTTTGGCAATCCTATTAGCTAGAGCATCGATCAGGGTGGATTTCCCAGAGCCACTTGCGCCAAGCACCGCCATGATCTCGCCCTCCCGAGCCTCCCCGGATATATCATTCAACAGCACCTTGGTTCTCCCTAGGCTTTCAGGAGATTCAAGAGAGCGGTTTTTACAAGGTACCATTGAGGAAAGTGACATTTTCTTGGGGACTTTGACACTATAAGTTAAGTTATTAAAAGAGAGAATGAAAGGAGCAGTAGTAGGAATAGAAGTGGAGGCGCGTGTAAAGTCCTCTGGATAGTAGTGGTTGTTGTCAGGAGGGGTTTTGTCTGCGGGATGTTCCGTGTGCGCCTCCTCTACTCTTCTTAAGAGCTCTCCTAAAGTTGAGGAGGAGCCGTTGAGTTTCGGCTTCTTTGGGTACTCTTGGAGCTCCATTCTTTGGTTAGGGGTAAAGAGGGGTAGGTTGTCACCCGGGACGGGTTCCGGCTTTGCCGCGGACAACATGGTGGATCCGCCTAAAGGGGTGGTCTGTGAAGAAAGGGAATGCATGATGAGAAGCTTTATAGAAAGACAAAGGGAAAGTGTGTATGCATAAACGTTTGGTAACAGCAAGTATCCAACCGATGGCTTGCGTGAGAGCTTAGTAGGTGGAGGAGTTATGCCAATTTCTAGCTTACGGAAAATCTTTCTTTCTTTTTTGTAGATGCACAACTTGCTTGATCGAGAAGTTCTTGCGGTTTTCTAATTTAAGTATGCCATCCAAACATTTGAGAGTTGGTGTATTTTGGTTGTCTACAAAAGAAAAGAGCAAGACCTCATATATATATATTATAATGTCATTACTCATCTCATGTTTGATTAATTGAAGGTACTCCCTGTTTTGTCTTTCTGATTATTACTTGTGTAGTAAGACAAAAAGTTGTCCCCATAATATATTTATGTATATGGGATTATCTTTTTCTGTTCCAAAATTTTGTCTTGATCTTTTACTTCATATGATTGTGTAAAACATTTCAAAATGCTGCTACAGAAGGGACTCTCCCTATTTGTGCCTCTAAAGCCGAATTATTGTCTCGTCCCTATTCTGTGCTGTATCTTGTGAAGATGAGTTTTCATTGACAGTAACATCGCATTAGTCACCACAAAAAATTGCAAGGTCTATATTGATTCTAAATTTATAAAGAAATTCTACAGCTAAGTATCTTGCATGAAATATTAATATATATATTTCCTATAGAGTAATGTTGATTATACGTCAAAATCAAAATCACCACATTTCTTTTAGAAGAGATCTATATATATTGGATTTTTATAAATCCGATTACAAATTATATAATATCTAACAAAGTTTCAATAAATAACTCAAAAAAAAAAATTGACTTACAATTATTGTGTCGAGCAGCTTATAAACGAATGTTAGAATTATTTTTTCCTTTTCCTTAATGCTTAATTCTAACCCGAGCATGCTAAGATCTATTAGTCATTCCGGAAAGAAAGGCGGAAAGAGATTTGTCAAATGGCACAAAAGAAAGTATCCCCACGAGCACTTTTATTTTTCAATAAAATAGTCGTAATAATAGGCTAAAGGTAGCAGTGGGGTTACCAAACTCCCTCTAAGCTAAAATCAGCACGCCTTTATTCCCTTACGAAAACTTAAATATCTATTCTAGTCAATGTAGACTCTATAATTCTTGATTTTTCAAAATAATAATAAGTTAGGTCGACTTGCTCATGTTGTGTAGAGATATAAATGAATTAAATTTATTCATAAACTAATCAAGTTTAATTCAATACTTATGTAAGTTCGATTCAATAGTAGTCATGTTGAGTTAGAGTTTCATAGTACTTCCCTTGATTAACTTGCAATCTTAGTTAGCTTAACTCAAGCTTAAATATTAGTAAAATTCGAATTAAGTTTATATATCAATATTATTTTAATTAAAGATTTTATTATAAAAAAATTGAGCCTAAAAGAGTTTAATTGAGTTAACTTCAAACTTGTTAAAGACTACTTCGAATTGAATTCAAGCTTGAAATTCCAAATTCAATCGAATAATAATTGAGTTTGAGATTTAAATTTTCGAATCTTGATATTCTAAGCTCAATCGAATCTGCGTCGAGTTCAAACTCGAGCTATCATTTCGACTTGACTCCATTATACTTATAGTTGCATGTGTTTTATTCAATATAGATAAAACAAAGAAAATTATATAAATAAATCAGTGATAAATTATTTAGTATATATCTGTTTAATATGTAAATATGGGTACAAATAAATATAATCATTTTAACTATTATTTCTTAATTTTTAATCTTGCCCAAGTTGTATCAGCATTTTATATTAGTATATAACATGCGTAAATTGTTATGCAAATATAAATATGGCATTAAAGTATATACAAATTGCTGAGAATCCGTGCAATCGATGCTATAAAACGTCTAAAGTTTTTCTTTTTTTGGTTATCTTTTATATATATATTTTAAACATGGGACGTCAAAAATCACATGAAAAATAATTATTTGACTGTGAGTAATACTAGAAAGCAACTTGACTTTACATTTGAAGAGGACCCACGCAAGCACTCAATGATATATTATACTTACCGGCTCAAGTAAGGCTATTATACTCAACTTAACACGCTATCCTTTCTCCTATGGAGTTAGGTATGGATGATGTGTCCGCAGAGCCTAAGCTGTCCGGGGGTTCACCCATTATAGACTAAAGTGCTGAGCCAAAAGAAGTAGACTCGTAATTTACCAACTAACCAAAATTACTTCAGTTTTAACGTTTTTGAATACGTCAGTCTTCTCCTTTTCAGTCACGATACCACCAGCATGAATTTCATCCTACTGAAATATTCTTGAGCAACAAAACAATCCTGCCACTTACATCGCTTTCATCAACTTAAAAGTATATTTTTCCTGAATATCTAAGATAAAAATCATGGGATCTTCCCAAACTTACGACTAATTCTTCAGGTCCAGACTGTATCGCGGATGAGTCACCTCAGTCTGATTTTGGTTTCCCTGTTTTTCTTCTATCAGAATTGGCCTTGTACCTTCCAATAAGCTTTAGAATCTCATCGATCAATATTACAGGAAATGCAACAGCCAAGACTAAGAGCCACTCATTAAAGCTGAGAGGAACGATTCCAAAGACTTGAGCAAGGAAGGGCACATAGAGGATCAAAAAGTGGAGGCCAAATGACACCGACATGGCCAGGAGGAGCCATGGGTTGACCCATGGGGGCATTGTCAGCAAGCTGCCGTCCTCAGAGAGCGCGTTCAGGGAGTTGAACATTTCAATTGCAACCAGAACTGAGAGGGATAACGTCATAGCTTTGACTTTGCCATTCTGACTAAAATAATCACATGGGTTATTAAAGTTGATGACTTCAGATCCGGCTGTGAAGGGCGATGCAGTAAAATTTTCCCAGGATGCGCATTGGTCCCAGTTAGCCAACTGGGAGTATGACACGAGTGTGTGCCCATCTCCACTGAGGTCAATGCCCAAGAAGGAACCATGGGTATACCAGATAATGAATACACCAACAGTTGCTATTCCTACATACATTCCAATGACCTGGTAAAGCAATGAAGAACGTCAAGATACAAATTGGGAAAAAGAGACTGGTAATTCTAATTTGATTGCTTCTTAAAGTAAAGTAACTAACATTTATTTCTGGAATAAAGAAAATGGAACATACCAGGTAGCGAAATAAAATCCATGCACTTATGAGTGAATCATCACTTCTACGTGGTGGCTTTTTCATTATATCCGTATCTGGAGGATTAAATCCCAAAGCAGTAGCAGGAGGTCCATCGGTGACAAGATTGACCCACAGTAGCTGCACGGGTATCAGGCCTTCAGGAATGCCCAGAGCTGCTGTCAAGAATATAGAAGCAACCTCACCAATATTTGAAGAGATCATGTACCTGTATATTAATTATTAATCACCACGAATGTTATTCAGGATATACCTAGAAAGTTCAAAGTAGAAGAGACATGTCAAAGTCATGTTAGCTGATAATACTTTGTCAAAAGCAACTCCATGACTTAGATACTCAATGGCTGTTCGATTTGGCCTTTTGGAAAATATGATAATCCTCCAGAGAATCATGAGGTGCCTAGAATAAACCCTCCAGAATGACAACTTAAGACATACCAGGCTACAATCATTTCAAAATTCCACTTCGCCAATCCAGGAACAAAGAAAACTGGAGCTGTTGATAGAATGTGGGCCAATATTTCAGCCAAGAACAAATAAATGCAAAGTTGTAAGCTTTCATTGCTATATATATTATAAATACTCAGGTGAGCAGGCTGAATTAGTACACATTATACAACTAATATGTTACAAGACCATAAATAATTGGAGGCTTTAGGTCTACTAACAACAAAATCAGGATTAGGTGGTTGTTGAGTTTTCTATCCCGCTTCCCTATTTTGAATCACACGAATTAGGACTCATCAAAAAGAGAACCCAACAAACTCTTGGCTAGGTCTTAATTTTAGAGAAAACCTTAAGACCTTTGAAAACTTAAGTTCTGTAATTTTTTTATAGAAAACTAGGCATGTTTTTCTCATTCATTCATTTCTGAATTTATATTTATAAAAGTGGCACTGCTGCTGATAGCCTCCCACAGGTGACTATCGTGCGACACACTATCAAGGAAAACTTCTAAACACAACAGATAGCCTCTAAACAATGACTATCATATGAAACTATCAATAACAAGAGGTAGTTCCAATATTAGATTACCTGAGCTCAAGCCCAGCCGGAGAACCACTCTCTCTCCGCAATAACCAAGATTCAAATACAATTTTTTTATATCCGATTTTCCCTCCTTTCTCCCTTTTAGTCTTTCAGCTCCCTTCCTTCCACGTCAGCCATATTCCCTAACCGCTTCTGTTCTCTTCTGTTTCCACCTACTTGCATATCCACATCATCGTCACCCTACTCCTTTCCATGTCAGCCTTTCTACTGCCCTTACACTTATGCAATATTTACAAGTGTACCACTTACTAATACTATACTACACACACTACTCAAGCCTTACTATATACTATGTAATATCATATAATCTAACTACTATAGTGTGGATATCATATCATTTCCCCTTCCTCCGTTGATACACACTAATCGGTGTGTCTAGCGACTCCCACCTATGCATCGTATCAGTTGCAGTTTATCACCTCAAACCTTATCCCCTATTTTCACTAGTGATATAAACTAACCCCTAGAATTCCTCCTAGCACAACCAACCGCAACCGCAACATCCAGACGACAAATAACTTCTACCATACTAATATAGAAGCTGCAACATAAGGCCTACTCAACTAGACATCAGTCAACAACAACAAACAAACAACATTACACCACTATACACATCACACATGACATATGCACACTCTGCCAACTCAGCCATTAAATGACACACACACCACACGAATAACTGGCCATAACATATTACGCAATTCCTTTTTTTGGGAGGAAACAATATGTAATTCTATTTAACTAATATAGAGTGATCACATTGGCTTCACTTTCATTTAACAATATGGAAATCCGTTCTTCCCATCCTAGATCATAGTAATAAACTATTCTGAAGATATCAAGGTGCTGGAGTACTTTCTAGGGGCTGCAAGGATGATAAAAGACTGAAGGATTTGGGCTTTCTAGTCAGCTCAGCAAAATTATTGCAGAAGAGACAGCATAATGGAAAGTTTTGTGAGATATAACAGAAGACACCTGATGGAGGAGGTGGGGTGTTCAATCTTCAGAGCCCCCTCAATGTCAGTCCTAATTGAGGTGCTTCATTTGCATTTTCAGAAGATATCAGAGACTGAAACATTTTTGGGTAATATCTTCCTCCAACTTCACATATTAAGGTATAGTGATAAAAAATGTTACTGTCTCTGTTTCCAATAAGTGGTGACCATGGATATTTCATTGAGGCACTGATCATAATGCCAAATTCCTCACATCGGTTCATCGCATATTCTACTTCTTTAGGTAGAAAAAAGGTATATCCTCCACTCTTCGTTTTCCTGACTTTCCAAAAAATTTATAATATAATATACATATATATAAAGGACTTTCATAAAGATTTTCTCTATAGAAAAATTGTGAGGAACTAAGCTAATTTCAACACATCCAATGTTTTTTTTCGGGAATGGAGAAAGAACTGAAAACGGTATGTGATAGTTTGTATTCCTTTTGGATAAAAATTTTACTCAAGTCAGTGTTTCATGTTCTAACTGCTGCTCAAGAAAGTTGCTGCTGCAGCATCAGCATTTGGGCGCACCCATCATTTAGATCAATGGAAAAGTTTATTTCAACAATGTAGTTGAAATGTTTGCGATGCTTGCAGGTTTCAAACCATATGTAAAATGCTTATTAGAACTTCAGTTTTATGATTGTCCAGTCAGACCTTTTAAGATTTTTCTAGCTAGATAACATGGGCGATTTGCCATATAACAAAACTAGGACTTCTTCCTGCTTGAAATATTTCATACGATGGCCGTGACATAGCATGATGATAAACTTAAGAGAGTCACAAGAAATAACACTCTGCTGAGTGAATTACGCTGTGTTCAAAGGTTTTTACATGAAAAGGGAATAGTGCATCACAATTCTGTGTTGATACTCCTAACTTAAAGAGGAACACTAGAACCACCACGTTCTTGATAGACTCAATAACAAAAATTGAATTTGATATATGGAATGCATTAGGAGAGCTTAGAACTGAAATAAAAGGCATGAAACACCAAAAAACAATTGACATTATCAAGGGTATTATTATCAATAGGAATGCAATCTTTCATGGATCCAATGAATGGAAGTAAGGACTTGTTGTCCTTTCCAAAACTACACCATAAGCACACACAAATGACTTAACCACAATTGAATGCAACAACAAGGGCTGCATTTGAACTATGTATAAAGGTCCAGATTGCATAGAAGAGAGGATAAGCACAGGATACAATAGGACCATATGTATGATATGGTATATAACAAGCAAACTATGTCTGAGTTGTTTTATTCTTGGAAATATAATTCCAAACCTGTCCTTCCACAAACTTAAAGTCACCATTGTACCCACCCTACATCCAGACTTTTCATCTCCATGATACATGGCAATACAGGATCTAAATTATCCTTTCTAGATCCCTATTGAACATCTAAATAATATCAAGATGTTTAATTGGTTGTAGAATCTCTGCTCACTTGCATATCCAATCAGATCTAAATCTTCATTAGTCATTATTCATTGCTGCTTTCAATTAAAGGGGTTTCTCTGCAGCCAATAAATTTTTTTCCTATTGAAGAAAATATATGAATGAAAAAATAACCTGATAAAGGCCTTCATATTGTTGTAGATAGATCTTCCCTCCCCTACTGCAGCAACTATTGTGCTAAAATTATCATCTGCCAATACCATATCAGAAGCTTCCTTTGCAACCTAAAGAACATTGCAAAAGGTGACAAATGAAAAAAATGACCCAATGGATAATGAAAAAGATTTCAGACAAGTGAAACATACCCATTCAAACTAAACTAGCTAATATGATTCTAGCCATAAGAATTAGTGTATGTCCTTTTTTCTCTATGTATAGGGGCTAACCATGACAAGTATATAACACAGAACAAAAATAAAATCCTACCTCTGTTCCTGCAATGCCCATTGCAACACCAATATCTGCTAGCTTCAATGCAGGAGCATCATTGACACCATCACCAGTCATAGCAACGACTTCACCATCTTCCTTGAGCAACCTCACAATTTCTTGCTTGTGCTTAGGCTCAGCTCGAGAGAAAAGAAGGCCACCACTTTGTCTCAAAAAGTTTTTCTTATCATGCCAATCCATAAACTCTTTCCCAATTATACTTCTCATACTAATATCCTCATTAGGTTCAAAAACTCCAATTTCACGACAAATTGCTTCTGCTGTATCCTTATTATCTCCAGTGATCACCATGACACGGATACCAGCTGCTCTGCAGTCCTCAATTGCATGATAAACCTCTTTTCGAGGAGGATCCTGTTTGGATTATAAGATGTAAATGCAGATTTCTAGTAAGGCAAGGAAATAACTTTAATAGAGGAAGATATAACCCACCCTGAGCCCAACCAAGCCAGCAAATGTTAGATCAATCTCAATTGACGAATAATTCAATGGATCAAGTAAAAGTCTGTGTGCTGGATGATCATGAGAACCATCATAGGTGTCAAAATCAAGAAGCTGATCTCTATATGCGAAACCCAGGCAACGCAATGCAGCCCTTGACATTTCATTCAGCGACTGTAAGATGGAGCTCCTTAGATTGTGATCCAGTGGGATAACTGATCCATCAAACAACTGCACCTTACTGCTTCTTTCCAGTACATTTTCCACAGCACCCTGCAATATGGGAGAAGCTACTAAAATAAAGATTTAAGAAATCAACCCAAAAGAAAAACAAGACGCAACCAGATGCCTCTGTGATGAAGTGAGAAAAACTTAACTAAATAGCTAAATCACAAAGAAGCCTTTCTTTTTAAGGGGATCCATTTCCAAGTGTACAAAGCCACTAACAACATATGCTTGAGATGATGCAAAATGCAAGGTCCAAACTGTATTCAGTTTCCCAATCCTATCGCATGCAACCTTCCAATGGATGTTGAAGTTAGGAGCCCTTAAGTATTCCTAATTAGGATTTACAGCAGCTCTGTTGGAGATTGCTCAACATAAACTAATGTACAATAAGGATGCTACAAATCTAAAAAGTTATGGAAAAGACTTCTGTTTAGAAGAGTATGAATATCCAAGGGATGAACCAGGTCAGAGCATAATATTAAATCAATTATGAAAATGATGGAGTTGCATTTTCATCTTTTACCAATCAATATTTCATGACAAGCAAAACAAACTAGAATTCAAGGGACAACCGGCATTCCAAAATGAATGGAAAAGAATGGTCGATGTTAATAGATGAGCACCTTCACAAGCAATGTCTTATTTCCAGAACGAGAGTTCACAATGACTCCCATGGATTTCCTGTCGCGATCAAACTCCAAAGTTGCAATCCGAGGCTCCCGCTCATTCCACCATTGGCAGCAACCTTAAGAAACAGGAAAAGGTGTAAGCAGTTGACATAATCAAATCTCAAGATTGACGAAATGGAAAAAGAGAGGAGAGAAGATTCCGTACGCAATACGCCAGCACTACTTGTAGAACCATTGCCATCTGACCCATCCGGCAGACCCATCTTTTCAACCAAAACCTGCAGTGTAGGGTGGGCGGAACATAAAAGTAGAAGTCATCTTATTTGTTTCCAACACTACGACTCGCATAAAACAAATTTCTAATAGCATGCAATATCTATCAATCTAATTGTTGTCAAATATATGCAATGGCGTTAAACAGCTTAACACATGACAAACCTTCAGTGCAGCCTCAGTAGGCATCCCATGAGCAACAAACTTATGCTCTGCCTGCATAATACTAGAATCATTGCACACAGCAGCTATCTTCGCAATCATTTGAAGATTAGCATCCATTTGACGACTTGGCCAATCATGTATTTTCCCATCAAATGGACTATAAGTAGTCCCTTCCACCTTAAAACTCCTTAAATCACTACCCCCATGCCCCATAGCCACAAGCTTTGTAACTGCCATCTGATTAGTCGTCAAAGTCCCCGTCTTATCCGAACATATAACAGTAGTACAACCCAGAGTCTCCACACTCGGGAGCTTCCTTACGAGGGCATTCTTCTGAGCCATTTTCCTGGTCCCAAGAGCTAAACAAGTAGTAATCACAGCAGGTAAACCTTCTGGTATAGCAGCAACAGCCAGTGCCACCGCGATTTCAAAATAATACGTACATTTCTCAAATGAAAACTTAAAATTCCTCGGCCAACCATCAACAAACTCCCAAGTTAAAAAGTATTTCACGTTAATAAGCCAAACTAATGCGCAAATTACACCAATAATCATCGTTAAGACCTCACCGAACTCATTCAATTTCTTCTTCAACGGGGTGTCCTCTTCGTGCTGAGATGCCACGTGGATTTGTGTATGCACTTTACCGATCTCAGTATCCATTCCTATCTGTGTAACCAAACATTTACAACTCCCATTCACAACAGTAGTCCCTGCAAACACCATACAGCTCTTCCCCTGTATATCGGAATCTTCTGGAACCGGTTTACTCGTCTTATTAACCGCCTCACTCTCTCCGGTTAACGAACCTTGCTCCAATCTTAACGTGGAGCTAACCAATTCGATAACTCTCATATCCGCAGGGACTTTATCACCTACTTTGAGCTCCACGATATCCCCAGGGACTAATTCCTTAGCCGAAATGTCCGCCTTCCCGTTTCCGCCACGGGTAACAGTCGCGTGCTCCGATTGGATCTCTTTGAGCGCTTCTAATGCCTTCTCCGCGTTGTTCTCCTGCCAAACGCCGACGATTGCGTTCACAATCAAGATCAGGAAGATAACTAACGGCTCAACGAACGCCGTGATCTCCATCTCGCCGCCTTCCTCGCCGTCGTACCAAGCTAGGATAAAGGAGATAACGGCAGCAGCAAGAGGATACGAACGAGCGTGTCGTTGAACTGTTCGAGGATTAAACTCCATATGGATTGACCTTCGTGCTTCTCTAACTCGTTGAATCCGTATTTCTCTCTCTTCCGAACGACGTCGTGATGCTTGAGACCAAATTCCCGATCCGTTTCGTAGTACTTTTCACAGTCCTTGATGTCGCGTGACCAAGCAGGGAAGATCTCGCGATCGGGAGGCTTCCGAGAAACGGACTCTTCTTTTCCATAGTCTTCGCCTCCTTTTCCCATCTAGATCAAGTTCCTCTAGGGTTTTGGAACGGATTCGATAGCAAGAAACCCTAGGCGATGAGTGAGAAGAATGAGTGAGACAAGTGAAGAAGCAATTGTGGTTGATAAGTAATAAGTTATTAAAAAACCAAAAAAAAAAAAAAATTGTGGTAGATAAGTTACGAGGAAGACGTTACGAGTTGGTAATGAGAAAAGTCAGTCAGGTCCCTTGCCCTCTAGATCGGGTCGGGTGAGAAGTTTTCGGTTATATAGAAACAAGGAGAAGGTGAAATAATCAAAGAGAGAAGTATTGGATCCATGGTTGCGTCATCTCCGGAGATCCGTGCCTCATTGCAGTTTGATTTGATTTTGGGCCCGGAGTGCCAAGTCTCTGTGACTCTGTCTACGACAACCGTAACGGCTTTATATTAAAGAAGAGAGGAAAACTTAGCCATGGATGCAATAAATGGGGAAAAGGACGTAGTATCTTCTTTAATTTCAGATATTTTAGTTTTTTTTTTTTAGTAAAATTATATAAGGTTTACTTGTTGTTTAATTTTCCTATATAGTTTTACTATTTTTCTATCATCAATCACTCCAATGTTTAAAAGATTTTTATTTAAGTAATTCCATTTAAAATTTTATTAAGAGTTGACACATGTTAACTTATAATAAGTTTAATAATTGATTGAATAAAAAAATATTAGTAAATATATTAAATTAATTAATACAATAATACCAACAAAATTTTAAAAATTACAAACCCTTTAAAAAAAAATATGATGGCTGCATCGCATATGTTTTCTCCCTTAAGATGAGTGATAAGTAGTCGTTTATTAGTAAGTAGCACAACTCATCTAAATTTAATCGAGAAAAATATTTATATAAATTATTTATCGATATTTGCTAATACATGTGGCAATACTATGGTTTACTTTCTCTATCACCCACTCCCAAAAGTGAAATGTCCTCCACCATTAAAAGAGACACCAAAGGTTGCTATGATTTCGACAAGGCTCCTATGTGCATCTGTTTGTTAAATATGAACTCGTTGGAGATATTAACTATTAAGCACCGTTGAAATCGATGCAAACACTAGAATTAGCACCTTCACACTCTACACATCATTATCTTACTTTTTATGATTACTAACATATTGAGCAAGATGGTATGTACCCATCTAGAATTACACAATGATCCTTGATTGCATTTCCAACCTATAGCTAGCTCCCTTTATCAAGTACTTTGACAATGTCGAAAAACCTCCATATGGTACTTATGGAGGAATTATGTAGAAACGGGGCAGGA
This sequence comes from Laguncularia racemosa, assembly GCA_037954665.1. Lineage (NCBI taxonomy): Eukaryota > Viridiplantae > Streptophyta > Magnoliopsida > Myrtales > Combretaceae > Laguncularia > Laguncularia racemosa. Next base: position 14,542,141 of record JBBMOL010000005.1, read on the forward strand.
GGAAGAAGCCATTACAAACTTTGTCTCCAGCTAGCTTGAAGCAAAAGTGGAATAAACACATACTATTATTATAAAGAAAAATTCATAAAAGCTATATTATAGGGCATAACCTCTCGAATTTTGTAAAATTTATTATTATTGAAGTCAGAGGTGAGGATAGATAGACACTATTACTAGTGGCGGATGATTGCGCTAAACTAAGCGGTTTACCTTTGGGGATAATGTCATGGTCACAATATGAATTTTGTGTGTGTATGGTTTCTTTTTTCTTTTCAATTCCTTTAAAATTATTAAATGATATATCTAATCAAACTTTTTTCTGTCAAATTTTAAACTTAATAAAAGTTGTAAAAAAAATAATGTCTAATTAAATTTTTAATTACCAAATTTACTATTTTTTATCTTATTTAAAAAGATGACATAATAAATACTTATTACTTATCAGTATAAAGAGTATAAGTTTAAATGATCCGATGTAAGCTATAATAATTTTATAAGTAAAATTTTAATTAAGTATGATATTTAATAACTATAAATTTTAAGTATAAAATTAAAATATACCCAAAGTTTAAGTAGTTATTTTAATATTTCCCCTACTTTTTGGTACTAAAATTTGCACAAATTAAACAATAGAGCTAGAATCTTCTTAAATGAGATTTTTTTGTTCATTAGAAATTTGATTTTAATTTATTCCAATGTCAAACATACATATAACATAATATATATATATATATATATATTTAAGAAAATTTTATTATCTTTTTTAATTTGAAATTATTGGATTTATAATTTTTTAAACTTAAAAAAAAAATCCGATTCTATCCCTAATTTTTTCGATTCGTCCGATGTAATTTGCGGCTGGATCGGATTTTTCCGAACCCTAATAATCGTTATCTTCTATTCGGTGTAACTTGTGAAGTTAAACAAAGAATAAAATTAAACTAGATAAGTTAAAATATGATAAACGAAGCTTCCTGGGATTTTCCTAACTCGTATAATAGAGTCTGGTCTCTGGGTGTCTTTTTTTTTTTTTTTTCCAAGTTCCAACTTTGACAGCTGGCTAGTTATAAAAAAAAAAGTGGGTTTAACCGATTTAGGATGATGTCATTGGTTAATGTGTCATCTAATCTGCTTCTTCTTATCTCGTGCTTGACCAGATTGTCCCTTACGAGGGCTGGAGTGGTGACAAGTGGTTCTTTCTTTTCCTTTATGGTCTCTTCCATTTTGAGGTGGGCTCCATAATAAATTGACCTCTTTAATGAATGCCCGAAATGTCTATTAGATAGCTTTAAAAAAGAAAGATTCCATTTTCTAACACATTAAAAATAAATAAATAAAAGCACATAAAAAAATTAATTTTCTTTTTTAACCTTTCATTGACTAATTTTGTTTAGTATACATTACAAATACGTCGAATTATTTTTATTTTATATATGTTTAAATCTCTTATTTTTGAAATCAATGTTTAGATTTTTAAAATCGTAAGAATGTGTTTTTTAATTATATTTTATTATTTTATCATGGGATAAAAGCATAAAAAAACATTTAAATCATTTTTATTATTATTTAACAAATAATAAATTCTTTTTACCAATAAAAAAATTTTAATGATTTCGATTTTGATCACTACCTCAAAACACCATACCTTTTTGAGATGAGGTATGGCAACTTATCAATAAATCTCAACATTGTAGTAGATATCAAACCTTGTTATTTTAACAAATCAAGATCCGTTCTTATCAACTGAGCTAACCATTGTTGCGAGAGATTAATGATTCAATTAAGATTAGTCGTGCCTAAATAATAATAATTTTGAAGATGCCTTTACAATTATTATTATTATTTTAAGCCATATTTTTAAAATTTGCAGGGATCCATCATTCATTCTCTGTTAAAACTTCAACCTGATAAATAGATAGTGGGCTAATTTATCATTGTCGGCCCTTCTCTTTCATTTTTGGGGCCTGGATCAGAAATTATCATTCTAATATTCAAAACCGAAAACCTGGATCAACTTAAGCTTGTCAACGTACTTAATCTTTATCGAGAAGGTTTTTTTGGCAAAAGAGAAAATGATTAGTTACGTGTTAATTATGCTTAAATCATAATATAAACTTACAAAGTTTTATCTAATTTTTTAATTTGAAAATTTAGAAGATAAACAATTTTCTTTGAATAACGAAAAATTGCATATTTAACTATTTTTATATAATCATTTTATATTACCGATGAAATATCCTTGAAAAATATTTTTAAAACTAAGTGAAAATTAGCCATTTTGCATAGGGCTTCTTTTTTATATGTAGGGGTGGAAAAAATACCAACATTACTAAGCCAATCCGCAAACTAAACTAAACGAAACTATATATGTATATTTTGTAAATCGATTTTTGAAAAATTCCCCATCTAAACCAAACAAAAAATTTATAATTAGTTTAGAGATATAAACCAAACTATATCATTTTCAAAAACTCATAATCTTATTTTTCTTGTAATTTAAAAAAATTCTTTTACTGTAACATAATATTTAAAAAAAATAGTTCACATTTCTTGAAATAAATATGTATTTAAATTTTATTATAGTAATTTGGCAAATATGTATTTAAACTGAGTAAAAATTTATACAATAGACTAGCTTTAGGAATAAAATAAGTTGTTAATACACATTTAAATTTTTTTAATTGTTCAAATATTGATTTTATCAATATCTTGTATGATATTAATATATGTTATTATTAAATGAATTTAGTATTTCTTATATGAGATTACATATAAAATAAATATATTTTCTTAGATAACAAAAAAATGATTCAATTCGAAGATCAGAGCAACACTTTATAGTGTGGAAAAGATCTTAAACCAAACCATATGGTTAGGTTTAGCACGGTAAAAAACCAAATCACAATTTTATAGTTTAGTTTAGTTCATAGGAAAAACTAAATTGAATCGAACTGCGCCACCACTACTTATGAGTATGTAGTTAGTCCTTCTTTCCTTTCAATAGAAACCTAAAGGAGCAATATTGAATACTCTCTCTCCCTCCCCTCTTCTCTTTGAACCAATGCTACCTTAACCTCTCTCCACTCTTGCTTATGCTTCCTTGTACAAGGATTATACAACGTGCAACTCTTAAGGTTAAACTCCAATCCCTTCCTATTATAACCAATCTCTTCTTCTACTCATCAATTTTAGGTAATTGATGAGACTAACTATTAATTAGTTTACTTGTCATAAGAAAGTGGAATTCAATATGAACATGGAAAAAGAAAAGAATTATCACTTCAAATCTATAAGGATTTAGCTTTCCTTTGTAAGTCTTCTTCTTTAATTAGTTGAGTTTCTAATGGGATACATTTTAAAGGGTGAATCAATTTGTACAACCTCAATCAAAAACTCATGACAAGGATGAAGACCTATTACCTTAACACTTTAAGGTAAGCCTTCACCAGCTCATTACCTTAGTTTACCTTAGGATAATATCTTGACACCACTTTTTAATCTAAAGCCTAAATAGTAAAACTCTATAAAAGTAATGAGTTAATGGGATAATTAATATCATAGAATGTGATTGAAGATACAAATCCAATAGGAGAAGTAATCAAAGAACATGTATAGAAGTAACAAGAATTGCATGACATGAATATAGGATAAACACATAGTTAGAAATTAAAAGTAATGAGTTAATGGGATAATTAATATCATAGAATGTGGTTGAAGATACAAATCCAATAGGAGAAGTAATCAAAGAACACATATAGAGGTAATAAGAATGGTATGACATGAATATAGGATAAACTCATAGTTAGAAATTACAAAAATTTGGAAAAATTCACAAAAAGAATGAGTTAAGAAGTAGTGCAATTGACTTTTGTGCCAAGTAGGTTGAATGAGCTACCAGGGTTCATGTGTGTTCAACCTAGCCTAGGGCTGACAAATCGCCCCTAAACTTAAGTCAAACGATAAGTTAAAAAGGAGACCAAAATAAATAGAAATAAGATTCGTATGATAATTTATGCTCAAGAATGATAAGAAGACTTAGAAGCTTGTTTCTTCACACGTGTATGACATTGATTAGCTCATATAATGTGTCATAGGATTAAACTTAAACCAAACTTTTATTTAAGTCTTAAGTGTCAACTAAGTACTTGGATTACTAGTTATTTATGCATGTAATGATAGTTGTGTTGTATTGTATGGATTAAAGATAAAGAAATTTCATACACTTTCATATGACTCTTAGGACCTATAGATCAAATTTTAAATGCTGGGATCCACAGTTGCAAATTTAACTCTTGGGATCTATGAATGTAAAGAGACTTTAGAGTTCCATAGATCTAAATTTGTCCCTAGAAGATCTATGAATCTAAATGGACTAAAGGGATTTACTCCACACTTTCAACATTGGACTCTATGCATTCTCTATCCTTTCAAAACCAAACTTTAAGGCTTTACTTTGCACTTTCAATATGGATTTTAAAAACTTGCTCTACACTTTCAAATACAAAAGTTCACAATTTCAAGATGAACTCTAGCAAGTATTATAATGTCTATACTTTCAAAATTGATTCTAGATAGCATTACGGATCCATACTTTTGAAAGCTAACTCTAAGGAGCACTATGGGTCCATACTTTTAAAATAGATGCCATGGAGCATATAAGTCCACATTAAAAACAAAAAAGTGTGGATATTAAAAGTGAGGTTCCATGTGATCGTTACGAGGTCTTACATAATAAAGTTTTTTTGTTGTGAGAATTTGTTTATTTGCTATCTATTTGAGTTGATTGTCTAATCTTGGATTATGTATGAAGTTGATATAAGTTATGTTTGTTGTAGTATTAGTGTGTGTTCATATCCATTTAGTAATCGTCTATTAGGCATTGCTTCTCACCGCTTTTAGGATAATATCCTTTTTAGGATATAATTTCAAGCGGTGAATTTGTTGAGGATGGTTGACTACTATGACTACGTGGATTATGAACTTTTCACTGGTGGTGAGAGCAATGATAGTCAATTCAACACTTTTGGCAACTATTAGAATAATATAGTTTGTGGTAGGCTTTAATGATCATAAGTTGATTTATCTTGTATGAAGACCCAAGTAGTAGGATCCTTATTATTATTTTCTATGTGTAAACTTATGTATTCTATTTATTGAAAATTTATTTAAATAGTTACTATTCGTTTTGAGGTAAGTAATAGTTATTTTGAACCTTATATTTTCTCGTTATAAGTGAGAATATATGTAGAGCGGTTACACATATAAATCAGAAAGTAACAAGTAACATATTCACTTCACAAATGAGTAATTTAGCATAGGTAAAAGACCTTAAAGGCTTAAATGGGATATAACTATATCTACGATGGTTGTTAAAACCACAAGTCAGTTGTTTGATTCTACAAGTTTACAATTTTATAAAGCTTTTTATAGTTAAAATGAATGTAAAATTACTTAGGTATAGACTTTTTGTAAAACTATGGGTTTAGGTTTACAATTTTACAAGTTTTTTATTATATTAGTTTTATACAATTATACCAATTCTATACTTTAAAATTCTAAATAGAATCATGAGTTTGACAACCACGATATTTGCCATTTCTAATCATTTTCCAACAATTACATATTATATACAAAATGAAAATTTAAAAAAAAAAACTCATTAAACATTAACTAATATCGTATCCACATCTTAAGTATGAAAAATGATACACAATCAATCAAATATATTATATATGATATTATTTAAAATCATAAAAAAATATATATATACTTTTTTTTTTAGGGATTGGGGGAGGAGGTTCTTAAGCAATAGAGTTACTTTTATCCCATTTATTACAACTCTTTTCACTGTTTTTCAATTTATTTAAATAATATGGATTTCTTAAAGGGAAAGTACATTTTTAGTTTTCAACGTTTGATTATTTTTTTATTTGAGTCCTCGACCTTGTATATATATATGGATTTTTTAGAATGAAAAGTATATTTTAGTTTTTAACGTTTGAATTTTTTTTGTTATATATATTTATATATATATATTATATATGTATGTATTTTCCAATTGAGTCTTCAATGTTAATTAATATTTACAAATTATGAGTTATGTTAATATCGCTAAATTTTCCATCATAGATGACAATTGGTAGCACCTAATTTGTTGAATAAATAGTTTGATTAAAAAGTATAAATTAAATAAATGATAGAAATTATAAATACAAAAAATAAAAAAAGGAAAAATACCAAGAAAAGAAAAAATAAATCCAGCATTATTAATTAATGTCTTCTTATTCTTAATCTCCATTCTCATAGATATCTCATAGATCAATAACACCAATGAATCCTTATATTTTCTAATCAGAATCACATGGAATTAAGAATTCAGCAAAACAAAATAAACCCATACTAATTCAAACTAAATTTAATAACAAAAAATAACATAGCTTTATAAAAAGCAACTTTAAAGGATCCAAATCCTAATTCTTAAACACCCATAATCATATACTTTGGCAAAGAAAAGTTCTATTTAAAAGCGATTTCAAATTGGGCAATTTAACAATTCTAAAAATCTCATTATTTTCACAATAATGAAGCTGATGAATATAATTCGAAGAGCACTTAATCAATCAAATTATTCACTACCAGAGCATTTAGAGACATCTATGCCATGAACTTCTCAAGCAATTAGCATTTGCATTGTTTCAAATCCTCAAACATACTATAGGTATCTTCTTGTGCCCTATAGAGAGCCTTATTGTAAGAATAAATTTAATGGGTTACAATGCTGTTTCTAGAACCTTTGGTAACTTCTCGGTAGTTGCGACAAAGACTAAAACATTAAAGTTGCAAACTTCAACATCATTTACATGTCTAAAAGTGGACTGATATGAGGACGAAGAACCCATGAATTGAGACTTAGAGGAAATGGAACTTTTACATCTGGATACATTAGGTTTTGAAAGATTGGAGAGAATTTGAGTGTTATGGGGAACATTACATTCTTAGAACATGAGCCATTTTTGCTTCAAACTCTAGTCTAAACGGAAGGAAAAGTAAACGATGATGAAGAATGTCTCTTTTTCTTCTTGTCTATGTAAACAAGAAGAATTTTTTTTCTTTTTAGCTTTTAATTTTCATGTTCTTTTTTATTTTTATTATTTTATTAATTTGTATTCATTTAATTAACCTAGTTATTTAGACAAATCCGATGCTACCATGTGTCATGTGTGGATGGAAACATTGGGGATTTGGAAAAAAAAAATGTTAAAAACTTAAATAAAAAAAGTGATTGAATGTTGATGATTAAAAGTTTATTTTTTCGTTATAAGTGAGAATATACACAGAGCGATCACACTTATAAATAAGAGAGTAACAACTAATATATTCATTTCATAGATGAGTAATTTAGCATAGATAAAAGACCTTAAAGGCTTAAGTGGGATATAACTATATTTGCAATAGTTATTAAAATCACAAGTTAATTGCCCGATCCTACGAGTTTATAATTTTATAAGACTTTTTATAGTTCAAATAAATGTAAAATCATTTAAATATAAACGTTTTGTAGAATTATGAGTTTTGGTATATAATCTATAAGTTTTTAATTCCATCAGTTTTATACAATTCTACTAATTCTATACTTTAAAAATCCAAATAGAATCACAAGTTTAGCAACCATGATATTCATTATCTCAATCCACTTTCCAACAATTACATACTACATCTAAAATGAAAATTAAAAAAAATAAAAAGTCATTAAACATTAACTAATGTTGTATCTACATCACACGTATGAAAAGTGATACACAATCATTCAAATAAATTATACATGAGACTCTTTAAAAAACATAAAATATATCTAGATATATATATATACTTTTTTTGGGGGGGTGCGAGAGACAATAGAATTCCTTTTATCCCATTTATTACAACTCTTTTCATTATTTTTCAATTTATTTGAATAATATGGATTTTCTAGAGGAAAAGTACATTTTTAGTTTTCAACTTTAATTACTTTTTCATTTAAGTCCTTTACCTTAATATATATATTATTTTTATTTGAGTCCTTAATGTTTATTAATATTTACAAATTATGACTTATGTTAATACCGTTAACTTTTCCATTCATAGATAACACTTGGTAGTGCCCAATTTGTCGAATAAAAAGTTTGGTTAAAAAATATAAATAAAATAAAATAATAAAAATAATAAATACAAAAAAAAAAAAGAAAAAAGAAAAAATACCAAGAAAAGAAAAAATGAATCCAACATTATTAATTAATGTCTTCTTACTCTTAATCTCCATTCTCATAGATATCTCATAGATCAATAATACCAATGAATCCTTATATTTTCTATTCAAAATCACATGGAACTAAGAATTCAGCAAAACAAAATAAACCCATACTAATTCAAACTAAATTTAATAACAAAAAAAATATAATTTTAGAAGAAAAAAAAACAACTTAAAAGGATCTAAATCCTAATGCTCAAACACCTATAATCATATACTCTGACAAAATAAAATCCTATTTGAAAGCGATTTCAAACTAGGCAATTTAATGATCTTAAAAATCTCATTATTTTCACAATAATAAAGCTATGAATATTAATAGAAGAGCACTTAATCAATCAGATTATTCACTATTAGAGCATTTAGAGACATCTATGCCAGGGACGTCTCAAGCAATTAGCATTTGCATTATTTCAAATCCTCAAACATACTATAGGTATCTTCTTGTGCACTATAGAGAGCCTTGTTGTAAGAATAAATTTAATGGGTTGCAATACTATCTCTAGAACCTTTGGTAACTTCTCAGTAGTTGCCACAAAGACTAAAACATTAAAGTTGCAAACTTCAACATCATTTACTTGTCTAAAAGTGGACTGATGTGAGGAAGAAGAACCCATGAATTGAGACTTGGAGGAAATGGAACTTTTACAACTAGATACGTTAGGTTTTGAAAGATTGGAGAGAATTTGAATGTTATGGGGAACATTATGTTCTTAGAACATGAGCCATTTTTGCTTCAAACTCTAGTCTAAATGGAAGGAAAAGTAAACAATGATAAAGAATGTCTCTCTTTCTTTGTGTCTGTGTAAAAAAGAAGATTTTTTTTTCTTCCTTTTTAGCTTTTCATTTTCATTATTTTATTAATTTGTATTCATTTAATTAACCTATTTATTTCAACAAATCTGGTGCTACCATGTGTCATGTGTGATGGAAACATTAGGGATTCAAAAAGAAAAAAGAAAAAGAAAAAAAATTAAGAACTTAAATAAAAAAGTGATTGAAAGTTTATAATTAAAAGTGTATTTTTCCATTTTTTATATCATATAAAATACTAAAATTATTTTATAAATTCATTATAAGGATTCCATCAAAGGGTAATTCTAGGCATTGATTAAGGGTTTGTAAAAAAAAAAATTTATATTTTCTAATATTTATTACATACTTAATGAAAAAAAATACTTGAAAGGAGGAAAAGTTTAATTATTGAATTATTTAACAAATACATGTGGTGAGCCATTATCTTTTTTTTTTTTCCAGTTCTTCCTTCATGGGCACAACATTCCTATGCCCCGGGCAAGAGAAGCAAGTCAAAGGATCGACATGACTTCTATTATGTCACCCGTCAGATTCCCCCTTCTACACTTATAATGGACCCCCAAGACAAGCACAAAAGAGCAAGGTGACTAGGTTTATATGGTTTATGTCTCTTGAAGTGTCTGTTGTCCGAAGTCTCGATGCCGTTTCCGGTACGGTTGAAGTGTGAACGTAGACGGCAACACAAGAAGATAATAACTGGCATATTTTTACAAACAATAAGTTGTTCCTTTTGCATGCTTTTCTAAATGAGGGGATATTCCCTCCCACCTCCTTTCTTTTCTTCATTCCAAATAATAGGTATTATAAATGACTACAAAAAGTATGCAGTAAATTAAAACTTTTAAAATTTAGATAATTAATTACAAAAAAATAGATAAAATTCATATATTAAATATGATATTTATCAGAAACCGGATATTAATTACAAAAATAAATAAAATTTATGTATTAAATATGATATTTACCTAATCTATTAAGAAAAAAGCTCATGGCAATGTTTACAACACCCATATATATATATATATATATATATATAGATAAAAAAATTTATTAATGTACTAAATAGTACAAGTAAAAAAGTATTAAAGTTTAAAACAATGTTATCGGAAGACTAACAAAAATATTTAGAGCAATATCAATCAAATTAGACCAGTATCACATATGTTAAAATTGGATGCTTTAGATTACGTAAACAAGCTATTTCAACTTTTGGTAATAACAATAAAAGTTTATGATTTTATGCGATTGTCTTATTCAATGCAACTTTATGAAATAACTTATGTAAAAGATTCATGAGGAAAATACGTAAATTGGTTTGAATTTTAACAAAATGATATTGGTCAATAATCTATAGTGGAGACATTTAGAAATTGTAATTATACATAAAATTTTGGGAGACAAAAAACTATGTAAATTTTGATAAAAAGCAACTCGGTCTCGTCAGGCTCGCTAGGCTAACCATGGGAGTGTCTTGATTAAGAGTCTCAAATTTAAAAATGAAACCATAAGAAGGAGTAAAAGGTAAGTTCATTATTTGAATATCTATTTTTAATGGATGATGTAACATATAAGAGGAAAAACCTTATAAATATGCATTAAAAAATATTATATATTAGATCATTTTTTTATATATCATCATTTTAATAAGAGATATTATTAAAATAAGTATATCAAGAATACAACTATTTATTTATCTACGATGAGATTAGATAAAAGAGGGAAAGCTTCGAACTTAACTAAGTCCAGCTCCAACCTGATTAAAAACACTACGAATATAGGCCTTTTCAATTTCTTTTTTTATTTTATTATTTTTAATGATCTAAAAGTGTTGTTTGGTTGTATTCATATAATAAGATACCGTGCTTTAACTTGAATTTGCTGAGGATGTGAACGGGAGGATAATTAATTATAGTTTTATAACTACCAGCTTCCTGGAATCTGTATTCTTGCTTCCAACCAATCAACCTAAATAACGATTCATTTATATCCAAATGCTCATGTCCTCATAAAACTCTCATTAAAAAGAAACATCACGTAATGCTTTAAGGCCTAGAATTTTGTGGAATTAACCATACAACTCAAAACAAACTTTAAGATAATTTTGTTATACATATATACGATACAAAGATTGTTACCGTTCCATATTACTTTTATGTAATGTCGATATCCAATTACTTTGTAAACTAACTTTATTAAAGTAGAATTAACTTTCTTACATGGTATCAAAACGTATAACATATTACCTTTGAGTATGCTTAACTAATTATGATAAAACATGGTGGGGCAAACACGTGATGAGTTTCCATTCGAGCAATTTCATCATATGATGCCAGAGACATATTAATTCATTACCATATCCATTGCTTTTAAAGCGTTTAACAAATGTATTACACCCAATGCCGAGAACATAGTCATTACTAATGATGCCAAATCATTCCATGCATTACCCACACATCATCATAGGCTCCCACTAAAACCAACCCCCATCATCTCTCTCTTTCTTTCTATCTTTACTTGCAATCTAAGCTTTAAGCTCATGCTGTAGTTTTATATCAAACACTAAACGCGCAAACACACACTAACTGGAACAACCACCAAGAATAGAATGACCTCGGTTTGCATATCAACCTGTCTCAATGATGCAAGAGACCCCCGAGTTCCGGTCCGAGCCACCTACGTGAACCTCTACAAGTGGCCCGAGTCCGACGCGGAGTTCGTACGGTCGGTGAGCGCGAACTCACTCCGCAGCGGCGGTGGAGGACCGCACTCGGGGTCGTTTCGGCACGGCCATCCTAGGGTGGTGGATAGCGTATCTTGTAGGCAAATGTACTTGAGGAGCTATCCTTTTTCTAAGGAGGAAGACTATGCGAATGAGAAGACCAAGTGCTTTGGACAAAGGAAAAACAGACAACATGGGAAGAAGAGATCAGCAAATGAAGGCAAGAGTAAAGGCAGGTGTGTTGGATTTAGGAGAGTGAAACGAGCTCTTTTTAGGATCTTCCATAAATTGCTGTCTTGCTCCACTAGTGTAGATGTTGTGGATTAATTAATAATTAAATTATAATATCAATTATTTTACTATATGTAAGGGCTTGTAAGACTATGAAATATATATAATCACGCATGTGTATTTTAGATTTTATTTTTTTTTGGAAATTTTTTAGGATTTTGATCATTTTTGTTTATTTAGTTCTGCAAGTTTTGTTAAAAAAGAAGAAGAAGGGTTTGATGTGTTTAATTTGAGTGAAATATGGAGAGCTATATGTACAAGCACAACTTATCTAGGGAGATGTTTGGTTTTTAAATAATAACCTAGTAATTACTTTGTTGATTTGAAAAGAAGAAGTAATACCTTTAAATTTCTTTCTTTTTTTTTTTTTTGGGTATAAGTACTACTATTATTGCTCTTACCAAGAATTAGTACTTGTAATCGGTGGTGGGTGATGATGATGATTGTTGCTATCAGACTACAACAGAGGTTGATCGGAAGCAAAGAGTTGTTAACATAATGAATTAAGAGAAGCAATTTTATATTTGTAAATGTTAATCATTTTCAATTGTCTTTGTATGAAGTAAGGTAACTATCATAATAAATTTCAGTTACTATGATTGTCTCGCATACTCACTTGCCATTAAAAACTACTATGACCTTGGATTTTTTTTTTTTAGCTATAATTTTAATTATTTATGGGAGGACCAAGATCTATCCCACGGTATTCCAATAAAAGATAAGTGCCTAGGATTAGACAATTTTAAAGATTAAAACAAATTGTTTTCCGTGAAACATTTACATTAAAGGTTAATTTTTCTATTATTTAGGTATAATTATTAAAATTGCAAGTGATTCCGTATAATTCTATAAATTTATAATTTTATATATTTTTAATAAAATTATAAATTTAAATATATAATAATACTATAAACTTATTATTATATCGATTTTATTTAAATTTATTAATTCTATGTATTCTCAAATCATGGGTGGATATGGGAATTTAATGATACCCACTTTCCACGACGGTATGGACTAGCGCCCGTTTCTAGAGATAAATGATGAAAAAGTGGTGCTCCTGCGTTTGGGATGACTATGAATGCAAGGAAGAATATAGCACCAAAAGTTTGCGGAAGTCGTAAGCTACGGAAAGATGATCATGACTGGTTTAAGATTAGTTAATTCCACGCCTTCGAGTCGAGCAGAAACATGAAATTAGCAAAGCACGTGAATGGAGAATGGGATTCTAGCCAAACATGAATGGAAATGGTACCCAATAAAGATGTGAAGACAAAATTGTAGTCCTTAAAAAATTCTCCAAATACAATAAGAGCTTTGCCTCTTGATAGTAAAAAAGCTGTGAAAGCTATTTTTCTTTTTTAAGAGTAAATCATCTTCTATTATAGTAAAACAATAGCCATTAATAATAAAAGATAACTATATTATATAATTATTTTAAATAATTATATCTATCTTATTTAGATATCACAAGCTTCTCTTAAATATGCTACATTTCTATCGCTTCATCATATAATGGGATGCAAATCTTCCCTTATTGCAATTCAATTTATTTTTGACACCCTTTAAGACCAATATGTTGGCTCTATACAAGGCCATCGGTTTCTGCCTTGGTTCATTCCCAAATTATACACCTACCAATTAGAGGTTTACTTTAATACCATTTGTATTATCTTAATTCAAAAAGTAGTTAAATAATGAAACTAGTAGGTGATCTATGGATATTTTCAACCACTTAGTCAAAAGTTTTCAACTAGTATTGATTTAATATTTACTATTTCAATCTTATAAATTATTACGGATGCTCTCACATCATTCATGTCGAATTTACTCACTTGGAGCATGCATTATATATATTAAAGAGAAAGGCTTTTGTGATTTGTTTGCTTCACTTAAAAAATAATCCAAACTACTCCATACTAAATGTAAATTTGATAAGATTTAAAAAAATATATAGTTTTAATTTCTTTTTTTATTAAATAAATTTTGCTTCATAGGAATGTATATTTGCAAAGAAATTTTCACTAGCTGGCCTATATCGCCCATATTCTTGTCATCAAAAATTATATATGGTGCAAAGCCCAATAATATATCTTAACTTAATAATAAAAATAAGGAGCACTATTTGTATTAGAGAATGTATTTCACTCAATTTGATGGTTTTCAAACTATTCAGAGATTTTTTAATTCTAATACGAGGTTCAAATTTCATAAATAATAATTCGGACTTCTTGCCAATCAATTAGACTATGTTTGGATTGAGGTGAGGAATTAGAAGGACAATAGTCTGAAGAGAATTTTTTATTTTTTCCATGTTTGGAAAATGAAGAAAAAGAAGAAGCAATGAATTTAAGAGAAAAAGTTTTTCCTAGTGCAAAAAAAAATCATTTCCTCCATACTCGGAGAAATTCGAGAAAAAATACAAATACAAATATTATTTGGACTTTAAATAAAAAAAAACTTTCAAATTATGAGGACTTTTATGGTACTTCAGCAAAATATAAAACTATGGAAATGGATCCTCTAAAGTTGGGTTAAGATTTTCTAAAGTTATTTTTTCTAAATTTACATACAAATAATTAAAATTATCTATTTTTTTAAATGTATTATGACATTATTATCATATTATCTCCTTTATTGCAATATCAACCATTGAATAAATCAGACAGTCTCTTAAACCTTCCACTTTCATTCATTCCAATTACTTCCTTATCCAAATAGGGCAATTTATGATTTTTTTACTTTTACTTTCTTCCTTCTCTAACTCTTTCCCTCTACTCTCCGTCCTATCTGATTTCTTCCCTCTTCTTACTGAGAACATTTTAATTATAACATCAGGTTCAAAATTCATAAATAATAGTTCAAACTTCTCTTAGTTCTCCAAATACCTGGTTAACATTAATTAATGATTATGTATTCATTCACTTATTAAATGACTCTTTGCCATATAAAACTTTGTCTAAATAAGGATATTTATACAGTATTTAATTCTACAAACATGTAATATAAACGGAGAGAAAGAGTTTATGATGCCCTGAATCTAACTCAATGCACCTACCTTAATTTACAATTTTCCATCTCATATATTTTATAGGAAAAGTTTTTAGTCTTTTACTATTTTTCTATTTGAATTACAAACTTTTTTTCATTTTCATTGAATCCTCAACACTTGTAAATATTTATAAAATAGAACACTATTAACTTTTCTATCCATAACACACATGCTGCAACTTGATTTATTCAAATTATTAATTTAAATAAAAAATAATTAATGAATATAAATTAGATATAATGATGATAAAAATAACAAAAAAAATCAATAAAAAAACCAAAAAAATTAGTTTCTGATTACCCTTGGGCTGTAAGGTGGTTGGAATGACCACTTACAATTAGGTGGGCTATGACTCATGTACAAAAGTTAGTTGTTCATCCTACCCAATGTGGTGAGAGGAAAAGAAATGAAAGAAACAAAAAAAAAAAAAATCAAAGAAAACTCAATCGGGTCATGGCGCCACTCTCCAAGGGTGGTGCATGGCCACTCACTACCATGACCAATATGAACAATCCCCTTTTTATGTGGATTATGACCCACTTGATTATAGGTAGCCGTTTTATCCACCATCTTTAGATTTTTCTTCTTCTTTTTTTTGATTTTGTAATTATTTGTTAATTTACTTAATTTATCCATACTTAATTATATTATTGATTTAATTAACTATTTGGACCAATTTAGTGCCACCACTTGTTATTTGCAAATGGAAAAGTTAATGGCATTTAAAAAAAAATCCTTATTTGTAAATGTTTATAAACATTAAGAATGCCAATAAAAAGAGATAAAAGTTTAAAACTTAAATAGAAAAATGACCAAATGTTGAAATGACTATCTAGATGGCATTAAAAAAAAAAAAAAGAGTTGCATAACCCACTAATCTATAGTGATAGTGATGGTGGTTTGCAAGCAACTACCTAGATGGCATTAAAAAATAAATAAATAAATAAATAAATAATTGAATTACATAACCCTCTCATCAATGATAAATGGCATCACCACACACCAAATGGTAGTCTTAACCTATCTAAGGCAGTGGAATAACCAAACCATCATCATGGATTTAAGAAAAAGGAAAACAATTTTTTTTTTTAATCAAAAGAACCTCATTTAAACCAAAACCCAAAAACTCCATCAGTATTTCACATAGAGATGGCAAGCAAGTTCAACCACCTTAGATGGATTGCTAGCATCATTTAGTGAGTGGCAAAGCTACCCATACAATTAGTGGATTACACATTCCACCGTAAAAATGTTGCAGCCTTTCGTTAATCATTTTTCTTCTTTCATATTTTTTAAAATTTTATTATTATTTTTCATGAAGGATCACCTTCTCCTTTCTAACTAGCACTTTACTAAAAGCCACTATTAACCGTAATCTCTCGATAACTTTATGAATATTAGACAATTCTAAAACGTTGTGATAAATACCCGGAAGAGGAAACAAAAAAATAAAAATAAAGAAAGAAAGGAAAGAAGAGAATTGTTTTTCACGAAAAATGCAAATCCAAACTTCGATTCCACATTTCCGACTTTCAACGAATAAAACAAAGACTTAGACAATTTGCCAAGTGAGAATTTCCTAAATTCAACACTTGGACTCACAACATAATTTATTTTGTAAAAGCTATACCGTTTGGACCTGCGTACAATTTATGCAGTCTTAATGACAATTATAGTTTATCTTACGATATATTGAAAAGGATTTGCAATTAGGGTGTTTTAAAAGTATAATAATACCTTTTCTGCACCTGTTGGGTTAAGATGACAGAGTGCCAAACAAAACAGTCATTAACGGAGACTCGACGAAATATAGATTACTAAACAGTCGTTCAATTGAGTATTGGTTGTCGCATTCAAAGAATTAAGGTGAGTGAAACATCAAACTTGAGATAAATATTTCAGGCACTTTTATGGGTTTCAATATTCAACAATTAATCAAATAATCCAGAATGTCCTCAAAAGGGAAAGAATGCTAAAGCCTTGTCAGATCGATGCGTGCCAATGGTTTGTTCAGCTCAGACATTTGAAGATACGAGGATTCTCGTTACTATAGCGCCATAGAAAATACCGTTGCCCTAGGCATGCTTTACTTAATAAAGGAATTCTAAATGTCACTTAACAAGAGCTCTTGAATACAGCTCCCATGTGGCTACTGGAGCTTTCAACTAGAAATAAAGTCAAACAAAGTTTTAACTAGGAAACAAGATTGGCCATCGACAACTACACACCAAGGAAACTAAACTAGGTAAAAATCAACGTGGATTCTTTTCAAAAGGCTGCGAACTTTCCTATGGAAGAAGGTGAAAGATAAAACATCTGACTGTAACCTGTGGGAGCCAAATAAGGCATCCTTCAAAACTTTTTGAGCCATGTCCAAAAAAAAAAATGAAAACTTCTTAGACGCCGACATGGTATTTCTGAAGCTTCGAATGCTGTGCACAAAGCTAAGCGAGAGTGAATGACAATGCTAGAGGAAAAACCAAGCCTGCTGTCTTTCAGTTCTAAATAGACAAACTCATTAGTTTCCCATCCTACTATTGAGTAACAATGTTGAGTACATAAATCTCAACCACCCAGTATTAGTAGTTATTTCTTGTACTCCCACTGCCTTATAGCCAAAGAAACCAACATTTTATAACATTGCCAGAGGAAGAGGAATCATCTTACTTGAATCAAAATTCATGCCATGCCACATCATGCCACCCAAACTACACTATTGTGACAGCAATGTTTGAACCTCCGATGGTTAGCCTTCTGATCAACAGCACCATCTACTCAAGCAAGACTTCCACAAAAATACATCACACATTTATCAGTTGTGCCAAATGGAAACAAAACATAGGATCTATATGTAAGTACAGTGACAGAACAAACCGACTTCCCAAGCCCGATTAAGACTCAGGGTTGAGCATTCAAACCTGTGAGACCTTAGAACCTATCAATCCTGCATGGTTGGGTTGGTTCCAAGTTATGTATTATATGTCACAGAATATATTCCAATTCCAAATTTTGGATCCTATATTCAAGCGATAGGGTACAAGATATGACCACGTACCTATCCTAGGACTTGCTTAGAACCTGTACTCTACACATAATAGGTCCTAAGTTCTAAGGAAAGCCATAATTTCTCAATTTATATAGTGTTGTAACATGATGTGTACATACATATAACAATTAGAAAAATATAATAGTTTAACAATGTCGGTTTAACTTATAACCTATTAACTTGGGCCACAACTTGGTTATATCTAACATCTATCTAATATTTCCAATCTAAATCAATAAAATAATTTATGTTTGTTGTATTTTGTTAGTTTTTTATGTTTTTATTGACATTTGTTTATTTGCTATAATTGACATTTAAAAGCAATATTAAATTACAATTTGGATGTCATGAATTCATTCTTGAATAATTAATAGGTTAAAAAGAACCTCACAGTTTTCACGAGCATTCTATGAGTTGCAGATTTTACTTGATACAAGTTTAAAGATGGATCTAGAGGGTTGTACAATAAACTCCAATACCAAGTTGTTGGAACATGTTCCTACAAAGTAAGGTATAGGGCAAGGATCCCTACCTCCATCCACCCTATATCCATTTACCCCTATTAAAACTAATATCACCCCCATAGGGTTTGCCTAGTGCTTGAAGGCTCAAAAAATTTTCGCAACAACTCGTATAATTTCTTGCATTCAAATCCCACCCAAGACACTTCTTATGGCTATCTACATAGTACCACCAGTGCATGGGTCTTATAGGCTAGTTTATGTAACCAGAGACAGCCAGCCATGCTATCTATGTCCATGGCCTTCTATCACAGGCAAGAAAAAAGAAAAGAAAAGAAAAGAAGAGAAACCATCAGAAGACTTACACATGAAGGCTAGACTCTTAAAATGCAACCTAAACTCCTAAACTACCAACAGTCCTAGCCAGTGCTCTGCATGCACATGCTTCAAGCGGCCCAATTCATATCTAAAATATGCTTGAGATCCTCACTTCATATTTCTATGGGCAGCTATACTAAGACCATTAAAAAAGATCATGATACACCTAATTCAACTCTAAAAATTTATACACCCACCACCAACATCAACTCCATTAATCCAAAATAGAAGAGCACCACAAGATTGATGATTCCTGCTTACAAAATTCAATTCCAAGATCATGATACACCCACTGCAGACATCACTCTTACAAAAAGAGGGAGTGCGTACAGGTCAAAAGAAAAGAATAACAAGAAGCAAAACCAATCATCTGCACAACACTCTTGAATCTTGCGGATTAATATTGCTAAAATAATAAAATTACAAATGAAGTTGATCATCAGCAGTCTTGCTAATTAGTAAGTAAATAGTAAGATCCATAGATTCTAATGAGTAAAGATATACTGAAATATCAGAGCACTAATGGTACCAGATCCCACTATGTGCACAAAGGCATCAAAATTCCACCATTAAGAAGTTAAGTAAATAGCAAAATTTAAACCTAATAAAACAAACAATGAAGAACATTGAGCAGCAGCAACTGCATTTACAGATATACTAAGCACATGTTACAGATTCAAATATTCAAATCCAGGGTAAATTGCGTTGCCAAAATCTCTAACCTCCTGAGCCCTGGGTCCTCAAAGCTCGAACTCCTCCTCTTTAAGAGCCATCTCGGCCTCCTTCTCTTCCTCCTCATCGAGAACGAAGTACTCATTCTTCTCCACCGGCCTAAACATATAAAACATCACCCCGTAAAACACAACGCTAGCAATCTCCTCAGCTGTATTGCTAACCCACTGGTACTTATATGCTGCGATTGTCTTCAATGCAAACACAACAATCCTCGTAAAATACAAGTACCCGATAACCACAATATAGAACTGTCTAAACAACTGTAATTTAGCCAAATTCCTAGCGGCCTTCCCATCAGTTTTTGACGTCTCCCTCAAAGATCTAATCGACCAGACGATAGGGAAAATAATAGCGCAACAGCAGATTATATCCACCAACAAGAAGACCTGATTCCAAGTCACCCAGTCCTTAATAAAAGGCCCAGTTTCGCCGATTACAACCGAAGCTATATTAGCTAAAACTTGCAACGGTATTACAATCATCAGAACTTTCTTCTCCTTCTCTTGAAGGAATGGCTTTAAAAACGACCAACCCGTACCAATCAACACGATAACAGTAAACAACAGCACGACACGAATAAATTGAAATATGTAGAACAAAACATCCCAACCGTGAGGCGTACCGGTCACCTTTATGAAGTGCTTGTCCTCTGCGGCGCAGATCAGGTTAAGCGCCTTCATGAGGAGGAGTCCTGCCATTAGGAGGTGAATCCTATGCACCGATCGCTTGTTTTGATAGCAACTATAGACCCAAAACCCAAGAAATCCGAAGTAAAGGAGAGAGAAAATGAAAAAGAGTGCCGGAAGTTGAGTCTGTCCGGCGGAGAGATAATCCTTCGATCCGTCCCGATCTAAGTTGTAGAGCTCCGTACGAACGTTCATTGAGAATCGCGTTTCGGGGGCGCAGTTGGCGAAGAGGAGAGAGTATTCGTTCGGGGAGGTTACGGGGTAGTTCTTGGTGAAGGAAGCGTGAGGTGGGGGAGAGAGTTCACGGAAACTAAAGAGAAGGTGTACGTAACGAGACTCGAGGACGCAGAAGCTAGGGTTCTGTTGGATCTCGAGGTAGACTTGGAGGAAGGATTCTTCAGAGAGGAGGAAGAAGCCGAGTTGGGATGGGTCGGTTGGTGCAGCGAGAGGAGTTGAGACGGAGACGGAGGAGACGGAGATGTTGACATGGCCACTGTGCGTGAAACCGAATTTTTCGAATTGGATCATGGGGCGGGAGTCAGCGGCTATCGTAAGGGTTTTGATTTCGCCAGAGACGAAGGAGAGGAGGGTGCAGAAATGAAGAAGGAGGAGGGAGAAGGATCGTTCCATTGTGAGCTGCAGGTGAAGAGAGAGAGAGAGAGAGAGAGAGAGAGAGAGAGGTAGGGAGTGGAATATAAAGGAAGAGCGGAATCGGATCGAAGACGATGACCGGCGGAGTGAATCTTACGATTATACCTTAGAGAGAGAGAGAGGGGTAGGGAGTGGGGATGGGGGATGGTGGGGAATTTATTTCGTGTACCCGGTGCGTGATAGACTAAGTGTGTATACCCTTAGATTAGTGGAATAGTATTACGTGAACGTAAATCTAACGGTTGAGACAGATTGGTAGACCATAGCAAGAATGGTGGTGTTTCATACCGTCTATGTAGAGCGTATTATTCAATTAAAAAAAATGCTATAATACTGAAAATATAAATGCGGTCTCGACTTGAAGAAAAGTACAACGCAAATAATATCATCGAATAATATGATATGATTATAATATAAATAAATTTATAATTGTAGGAAAAATTATTTACGACTTTAGTCAAATTTTAGGTGCTTTATTGGTGTTTATTGTGTTGTTGAGGAATACCATTCACGTGTCTTGACTTGAGTGGGGGACGGGGGGAGATCTTTCGCTTATTTTCCTTCCCCCTTTTTAACTTTATCCTCCTTTATTGTTTAATTCATAATTAAGTGAGCAATTGATGGGCTAACCAAACTATCATATGGATAATGGATCTAGAGGTTTATTTACAACTAAGTAGAACTAAATGCCCAAACTAAGTTAATAAGTATTCGATAGAAAGAAAATGAAGTTCTAACTACACATAACTACAACTACTTTATGGCTTACGATGAGCAGCTGTTTTCATTTTCTTTAACTTTTTTAATTTGTTGTTGCTTACAAGATTTGATTTTATATTTCTTTTAGAATTTATAATACACGAAAATCACAAGTACACTCCTAAAACATTAAAATATTGACCAAGTGTGATGTATACTCTAAATATTTTTTTTAAATGTATGCATATATTCTAAAATATCATTAAAATGCCAAAAATATCATTTAAAGTGTTACTATTTATTTTTTTAAACAAAAATCATTTTGAGATGGGGAAGCAAAGCTACACTTCAAAAATTTAGGAAGTTTATATGCACCATCAAAGATGTATTTGTAATTATCCTTCAAATTAAACATAAAAACAATAGCACATACTAAAAATGGGCAATAAAAGCCGAAATAAGAAAATTGTAAATAGTTTTCACATTAATAGTCTATTTGCTTCGAGATAATAAGGAGAGAATAAAATAATTATTTTTTTCCAATTGTCCATTAACTTATTTGCTTTGAAAAATAAGAAGAGAATTTTAATTCCTAAGGCATTTCTATTTTCATTTAATCAAGAATAAATATTACCTAATAAAATATAGAATTTTTTATTCATTTTACAATAGAAATAAAAAGTTCAAATATTATATCCGTTATACCTTTATCAATATTATGATTAATAACTAAATGGAGATAAATTCATAATTGTATCTATATTCCCAGGTTAATATTGTAATTAATATGATAAAGTAAACACTTAAGTGGGCATTTTTTGCAATAAAAAATTACTTGAAGTGAACACTGTAATAAAAATTCATAACATACTCCCAATAATAGTTATTGCCAAGGTATAATTTTTTTTTATTCTCAATCTATTCCATTTCAACAAATAAACAAGCTGCAAGATTTTTTTTTCAAGATAAAGGTGGGTGAATAATCCTATTTTACAAAGTATTTATCCATATCTTACTCGATCAGATCGATTCTAAATAAGTATTAAAAACTACAGGATAAGTTTTAATATAAATTTTTTAAAACTTACTCTCACAATCTTGAAACTTGTGCTTTAAGGTATATAGGTATAGGTTCCAATATACCATGTACCCACTCTATAAAAAGTATTAACTAATATTAATAAATAGATAATAACATTATATTTTTCAATCAATAGATATTTTTGAAATGCCTTAGAAAATAAGCTAAAGGTTAGGACAAGTAAGTAAATTTCTCTTATAGCCTTCTTAAGTGAAAACCTAACCTTTATCTTCTATTTTTTTTTAATGTAAAATTGAATCAAAAGGTCGATCATGCCCAATAAATTGATTTTAAAAAAGATGCTACTCAAGTGCAATCATGTAAACTATAAATTGCTAACCTATTCTTATCTATTAGCCCTTTTATATCAAAAGCTTCTTCTTTTGATAATGATTTCCATCAATTAAAGAAGTCCACATGGTTAGATCTCACTTTTCTTCCCCTTTCAAATCGCCATTGTTTTAAGATTTGTTGAGCCATATGATTAAATACTAAAAGTTTATGATTTAGGACAAGTGATAGCAATAAGAGTATTGGTATAACAGGTAACAAGTTTACGTAAGTACTTTCCTTATTCCCCATTGTTAGGTTTGGTTAAGATCTTTAATAAAATTTTTATTGATTGGAAAGATCTATGATTTGTGATGTTAATTGATGAAGGGTGTGTGCATATTACCATATATGTTTTGTTAAGACCCATCGAAAGGAAAGATCATTCAATCCACATTTGGTTGTTGGTGAAGATTAGAGGATTTAGTATCATAAAATATGCTTCCTTTATGTAAAGGTATTATCGAGGATTCATAGTTAATATAATATGAATATGTGATGGATTGTAGAAGAATAGATCATATATTCATGTAGATTTGACAAGTTTTGGTAAATTAGTTATGCTTTAAATTAAAAAAGAAAAAAAAACTTATTAATGGTATTAATAAATGTTTCAATTGTTTTATAGAGTTGAAATAAAGTTGTAATTTTAATTCTTGAAAATGTCGAAAATAATAAGGTTAAATCATTCATAGTCTTGGAGATAGAAATTGTGATTTAGGATTTTATGAATTATTTTGTAGTTTTTGAAGATAGGATTATTAAATTTCAAATGATTTTGGATTTTAGTTTTGTATGGAATGTATAGTTTTGATTGTTATTGATAATATTGTTAACTGGCGATGAAGTGGGTAATTTGTAAGATGGAATGAGTGAATTGTTAAATTTTATTAATAGATTTGTTAAGGGAGAATTGAGATGTGTAAGCGGTCCACAAAATTATAAAATTTAAAAGCATCAATTTTATGACATATTGAAGTTGTCATTAATTCTTAACGTATTAAATTATTTTATATTGATATAAGGAAAATGAAAGTGTTGCTATAAGATTGGTTAAAGAAGAAGTTGTTTGGTTAATGTTGTAGCAAGTTATTCATGTAATGAAATTAAGGTATTGATAAGTGTTATTGATAAATTTTGTTAAGGATGCTTTTGGAATTTCGTATAGTGATCTCAATGTTACCAATGGTAAAAGCATCAATATTGAATTATAGAAAGTGATGGTAATTGATTTTCACAATTAAGTTCCTTATAGAAACCAATATTATGATTTAACAGGAACTAAGGTTGATTTAAGACAAATGAGTTGATTCAATTTTCCAAATAAAGTTTTTGGAAAAAATTATTTTTCAAATTTTAGAATCATTCAATGCTAGTTATGGTAAGTATAATATATTATAAGTTGTTTGACGTTAGATAAAGATAATGTGATAGATGGAAAATAATTATTTTTTATAACCAACTTATAAAAGGTTATGATTAACTTATTCTATTGAAGAATTGGATAAAATTTATTTTAATAAAATATTAGATAAAAGTAAGATGTTATAACTGACCTTTAAACTTATTTTACAATCGACTTATAAATTATTAAAAAAAGAAGAAGTTAAGTAAATGTAATAGAAAAGTTACAAAATTGACAATAAAATTAAGGAAATGTTCCTTATTTGTTATACTCTAAGTGCTTTAATTAAAATTGGGAAATTAATTTGTTCAGTTTTATGCTTAGATATACACATGATTCGTAGATGCTTTTATAAGGCTACATGTTCAAGTGAATTACAATAGACCTTTAGTTCATACAATTGTAATAGGTGGAATGAAATATATGCTTTGACATGAAGGAAACAAATCCCTCTTCTTTAAATATGGCTACATAGACCATGTGCAAATCAAATGTCAAGAGGGTTACAACCACAAGAAAAAAAGGCTGAGTCCTTTAGCCTATATGAGAATATAGAAAATAATAAGACCCACTTTGATGGAGGCATATATCCTTGAACAAGAATGTTGAGGAAAACTATCATTAGTTAGTAATTGGAAGTTATAAGATAACGATACTAATTCTAATTCAAGTCAAGGGGACTATTTTGATCACAAAAAGTTTTATGGTGACTAGATACTATTATAAAGGAACAAAAAGAAAAATCTAACAAGATTAAGATAGTTATCAATGATCCTTCCTCTTAAAGATATGGGGTTGCAAGCTACCAATCCTCTCTAAGGAGGTGGATAGATCTTCTAAAGGTCTACACCTAAGTCATGAACAAGGAAAAAAAAATAGGGAAAGGTACATTTTTAATCATTAATGTTTATTTACTTTTTTATTTGAATTATTGATTTTTTTTTTTAATTTGAATTCTTAATATTTTCAAAACTTTACAAAAATGTGATTTCTATTAAATATGTTAAAATTTTTTGTTCATCTTGGATATATGTATTAGCTTCAAATTAACCTTGCACTTATTGGCTAAGATAGTTAGGGTGTACATAAATTTTTCTAACCTCTTTTCTTTTTTTTTTAATTTTTAATTTTTTATTTTTTATTATATCATATTATTATATATATAGTATTATTTTTTATTATATTATGTAAATAAATATATTGGATATTATTATTTTATTAATTTAATTATTGTTAATTGATTTGAAGTTGATATGCATCATGAATGGATAAAAAATTTAATAAAAGTTTTTTTTTTTTGAGATTTTGAAAATATTAAAAACTCAAATCAAAGAAAAAAAATTTAAAATTCAAGAAAAAAAGTAGATAAACATTAAAACTTAATAGTGTACTTTTCAAAGAAAAAAAATCATTAGGCCATGTCCCATCAGACAATGATTCTCAAAGATTTAAGGCAAATAGAGGACACAAATGCCTCTTCTATTAGAGACATTCTAACTACTACTTCTGATCTCCTTTTTACAACAAGAGGGGACCTAAACAATCCAAGATAGCGCGTACTCTAATTAAAATTGCAAGGAATGCCAAGCATGGACCAAGTACTCTAATTAAAATTGGTAAATTAGTTTGTCCAGCTTTACACTTGGATACATACATGGTTCATGAATGCTCTACAAGGCTATCTGCTTAAGTGAATTGTAATAAACCTTTACTTTATACAATTGTAACAAATGGGAATAACTAATAAGATATAAATTTTATCATGAGGGAAACAAATCCCTATGCTTGAAAAATGGTTGAATGGACCATATGCAAATTAAATGTCAAGAGAAGTTACAAACACGAGAAGAAAAGGCAAAACCCTTTAGCCTTTCATGATATGATAATATAGAAAGTAATTAAGCCTCGCTTGGATGGAGGAAAATAAGAATATTGAGAAAACCTATAGCAATTGAAAGTTAGAAGACAATGATGCTAATTCTAATTTAAGTCAAGGGGACTCTTCCAATCACGAAGAGTCTTATGGGGATTGGATATTTGTCAAAAAAAAAAAATAGAAAGAAAAATCCTATAAAATCAAGGTAATTATCAACAAACTTTTCTAGCCATTTTGGTACAAGGTTTGATTTTCTCACAATCCTTCCTCTTAAGGGTATGAGGCTTATGAGTTGCCAATCCTCTTAAAGGAGATGGGCATGCCTTCTTAAGGTCGAAGCCTTAATCGAGAATGAGGAAAGAAAAAAAAAAAAACATTTGGATCCAGTCCCATCAAATAATGATTTTCAAATATTAAGGTAAATATTTTTATTTAGGTTTTCAACCTTTTTTTATTTCTTATATTTAAGTTTTTAACGTTTTTAAAATCTTATAAAAATAACAGTTTCATCAAATACGTTAAAATTCTATTCATCTTAAACATGCATCGACTTCTGATTAATCTTATTGAAGATGGCTAGGGTTAGTTGTCTAGGTGGCTAAAGTATACACAAAATTTTTCAACTCATTTTCTTAATTTTAATTGTTTTTTACTATATCATATGATTACGTATATTTAACATTAATTTTTCATTATATTATGTATATAAATATATTTAATATCATCGTTTTATTAATTTAATTATTGTAAATCAATTTTAAGTTGATACGTATCAATAGATTGATAAAAAACTTAATAAATTTGATGATTTTTTTTTCTTTATAAAGTTTTGAAAACGTTAAGAACTCAATTTAAAAAAAAAAAAGATTGAAGACTTAAATAGAAAAGTAAATAAACGTTAAAGACTAAAAGTATACTTTTCTTTCTTTTGTTAGAGACATTCTAATTCCTACTTCTGATTTCCTTTTTACAACAAGAGGGAAACCTAAAAAACCCAAATTAATAAGATTATAAGGAATGCCAAACTTGAACCAAAAAGATCCTTTATCAAAGTCCAATCTATTAACTTGGTTGAACCAACATTTTTAGCTACTCTATTTTCCCTTTGAAGACACTTGGAAATTGGTGACAATAAAATCTCTAGGGTTAATTACATGGACCATCTTTAAAAATTATTATAATTGTATAGATACTATTCTTTTTTTAAAATTAAGTACTTATACTCTTGAAATAGATGTTGAAGCCCCCCTTTTTTTTAAAAAAAAAAAATTTATGTAGCAATTTACATGTTTAACTTGTTGATGTTAAAAATATTATAAAATAAATAATTTGCAACATCATCTAAATGTTGGCATAGTTTACATGTCATCGATAACTTTTTTTTTGTATTATAAATATAAATTATTGGAAAACTTATATTTTACTTTAATCTTCTTAAAGTATATATTTTTTCTATTGCTAAAAAAAAAGAAAAAGAAAACTATATATATTTTGAGCAATGCTACTTAGAAGTGAGAAAGAAAAATAAAAATAGAATTACATTAATCCTTTTGATCAAAATGGAATTTGAAACCAATTTCTTAACTTATTAAGCATAATAATATATTTTATGTTTTTCAAAAGATATTTGAGAAGGGCTTCAATTGATATCCATTAATGGCATTGTTAATGTACTTCTAATGGATATTGTGAAAGTTACTTCTTGAGTTGTTTTTAAAACACACCTCATTAGAAAAAGGGGAAAAAAACCATAAAATAGGGATTGAAATTGAAAAGCAAGTTAAACACATGCATCTATTATATAATTTCATTCATGTATGCATAGATAATTATTAAAATGAAGAAACTATATATGAATATTAATTTATATTATTTAAGTGAAAGTGTGTATGTGTATAATATGACAACGTGTACTTAATTTTATCAACTAATAGTAATCAAATGTTTAAAAATTATAAACTTAAAATAATTCTAAATATAAAAAATTACAATTTAATTATGTGTATACCATGTTGGCATTTAAATAATGTGACAAATTATTTATTTTATAATATTTTTCATATTAACCAAATAAACATGTAAGTTACCAAATAATTAAAAAAATGGATCTTGTATCTATTTCAGGGGTATAAATGCTCAATTTTTAAAAAATGGAGTTGCCTATACAATTTCAATAGTTTTTAGGAGTGTTTTATGCAATTTACTCGAATTTCTTTAATATTACAGCCACAGACAAAGCTATGACTCCAATTGATCAAGTGGCAGTCATTATTGTCATAACGATGACCCTTCTACTCATTAATATTGGAGTACATATAGAACCTAAGAAGGAATTCAATATCACCATTCCAACTACAATTCAAAGGTTTAATGCATCAACTCCTCAAAGTATATATATATATATATATATAATGACTATAACAAATGTATTCAATTAGATCAAATACATATACATAATCAACGAAAATATACTCAAGACATAAAGTTGAAGATAATAAATATTCATTCTACTAATGATAACTTAATTCTTGCCCATCTAGGCCACTATAGAGGTTGAAAGACTAATCAATAAAAGTATAGGGTAGTTACAAACTTATTTAATAACATGGATCAAAATCACACCACTTGACCCATGAAAATCTTATCATGGAATGTTGAGGGAGCTAACTTCCCCACAAGGTAGATAGGGGAATTCAATTTTCAATGAGAGTAGACATGTATTTTTACCTTAATACAATGAAAAATGAATAAATATATAAAAAGCTTTTTTATGTTTGAGGAAAATTTTAATTAAGATTTATGTTACTTTTAAGTATCTTCACCACTTATACCCACAAATATAGTGCATTTATTGCATTCTATCATAAAATACAGGGAACTTAATACATGCTCAATGAATATACCTTGAATATATATAAAATAATAGAATAAGAAAACTATTTACAATAATTAAAATGGAAATTCAATTTTTTTGATTTTATCTCTGCATGCTCAATGATAAAATATTGATTACAAGTTAATACTCTTATAACTTAATAGTATAGATATAGATCTTTTAAGTTGAATAAATCAGTTTTGGTTTTTCATCCCGAATTTAATTAGTGGAAAAAGAAAATTTACTATTATCTATTTCATTTTTACAACCTATTTGTATTCTCTAATTACTAATTTTTAAAAACTATATATAATGAATGCTAGAGTCAAAGAAACAGTTTTAGCTTAATAATACAAATAAATAAAATTTAATTCAATTTCTCCACGAATAAATAAGAATTTTTCTATTTGAATTTGGGACTAAAACGTTCAGGTGGTTAGTGAAGATGCCAATGGGCTGCCACAGAGAAGGAGCAGGTGGAGGGCATTGTCGTCCATTTGGCCATAAGTCGCATCCTCTCAAACCCTCCGCTTCAAAGCAGCACCCCATCCCGAGGTAATATCAAATTACAAAAAAAAGCCACTCTAGTTCTATGGACTCCGCCAATGTCTTGGAAACCGGCATTATGGGAAAAAGGTTTCTATGCCATGCAGAAGATTTAATGTCGAGTAAAAATACACAAAAATTTGATATGTACACAATGTTAAAAATTGTTTATTGTTTAATATTTTCAATTTTTTTTTGTTCATATCACTATTAATGATTTGCGATATATTGATATTTTTTTATTCTCAATAGAATTTGAATCCTCTAAATTGTTTTTTAAAATTTCTAAATTTATTTTAAGATATTTTACACATAATTAATAATTGAGATTACAAGTAAAAGTGGACACGGTTTGATTTTGTACGATTCATCTCTTGAACAAACCTAAATGTATATTATGGTTCGTTTTTTTTCCTCTATGAACCTAATTGTTAGTTTGATTTATAATTTTTTTGAACCTAAAGAAATGATTTAATCTTGTTTGGTTCATGATTTGAATTATTTTTATATGTGTTATTATTATTTTTTATATAAATTAATAAGTTATAAAAAATTATATTTATCATCATTTCTCTAATATTATTCACCATATTAAATATCTAATCCATATGTTTAATTAAGTTTCATTCTCTCTCAAGGTAAGAACTGTTTCTACATTAGTTCAATAAACAAAAATATAAAATAAAAAGGATGAGATAAGGAATTGAATAAGTAATATAATTTTTTTAATCATATATTATCCAAAATTTTAATTTTTTTTTTTTATTCTCATGATTCAATTCAATTTTGTTCATTATTTTTTCTAACATAAAAAAATTAGTTTGATTTAATTTGTAATATTTTCAAATACAAATAAATAATTTAAATTTAATTTATAATTTGGTTTGGTTTGTTCCGTCTTGATTCAGTTGATTTTTTTTTTCAGCTCTAATATAAGGAAAAAAAAAGGTCATATCTTATAGAGCATTTTAAAGGTCCAAACCATTAAAACTTTAAAATATTTTAGAGAAAAACGAATTTACAACGCATTTCCATCTCGATATAATCGTCAGCACGACTCACGACACGAATACCGGGCGTACCTATTTATTGCTTGCCCGCACGGCCTCATCATGCTTTCGACCTTGTCTTCCTTCTCCTCATTTTCATTTTCCCTTCTTTTTTTGTCCAAACCCAAACAGGCCCTCCAAGGATCTCCATATTACTTGATTGACACAGCACGACACAATACACAAAGCACATCGTGTCACTTCCAAAACAACGTTAAAGCCATAAAAGAAGATTCAATTGTACAATTTATAGCTCATAATTTTTTTTTAAACAAAAGACAAAAAAAAAAAGAAAAGACAGACAAAACCCTTTTTTTCTTCTTTCTCTTCTTCAGCTAGCAAATTATTCGATTTCATTCAACACACTTGGTTTTGCTTTTGTCGGATCTTGCCTTGCCGGTGAGTGTAATTTAACCGTTTCTATGGTTTCTTCATTTATTTCCTTTTTGCATGCAATACTTATTATTTTCATTTTAGTTAGTTTATTCTTATGTTGGATTCAGTTTGTAAAATGTTGTAAATTATTGGAATTTTCTTGAAATTATTTACTTTCTTGAATCGGGGTTACGTTCATCATAATGGTTATATGTTGGTTTTATTATGTGATTGGTTCTTTTTTCTGGGTATTGAAGAATTGATCAAAAGAAGTAATTTGAATGAATAAATCTGTTGCTTTGTGAAATAGTGCAATGGAAAGCCACTAAGGTCTGGGTCTTGTGAGTCTCTGAGGCATTCCTGTGGATTTCTTTTATCATCAGGATTACTGGATAGATAGCAGTAGTGAGTACTCTGCATAAGTCATTTCTTTTGCTCGTGGGTAGTTTTATCGGCGGTTGGCATTTGCTTGCAGATGTAAAGATAGATTAGCAGTTGAGAGAAAAGTAGCCTGACCTTATTGGGGTTTTGGCTTCTTCATTCATCGGAGGGTGGTTTATATGAATTCTGTTGATTCTTTGTTTAAAGGCTGGAATAAGGAGAGATCTATCTGGGTAGGGATTTCCTTGAGTTTTCTTGGGAAAGCAGTTATTGTGTGACCAAATGAATGTGGTGGGAAAAGTTGGGAGCCTTATTTCTCAGGGTGTTTACTCTGTTGCAACCCCGTTTCATCCATTTGGTGGTGCTGTAGATATTATTGTGGTTCGGCAGCAAGATGGCACATTTAGAAGCACCCCCTGGTATGTTAGGTTTGGGAAATTTCAGGGTGTACTTAAAGGTGCTGAAAAGATTGTTCGTATTAGTGTAAATGGCGATTGAAGCCAATTTTCATATGTATTTGGATAATTCAGGTGAGGCTTATTTCATAAGGGAGGTTGATCCAGATAAAGAAAGTAAAGCTGATGAGTTCTCAAAGGAGTCGGGTAAATCAGGGACTCCAATGCAGAATGAGAGTAACACGAGGATAGGCATAACCATTTTGTTGACAATTTTAGACTAGAACATACTGTCTCTGATTCTGGAGCTATGCAGTTGTCTGTTTCTTCAGTGGTTGGGCACTTGGATAGGTCAGAGTCTGACGGTGATAGGAGATTCTACGATTTTCAAGAGGAACAACAGGAGGATTCCATTGGTTTATCAGAATATGGCTCTGATAGATATGAGAGCCTGGATGGTGAGAGTCTTTCAGAATCTCAAGTTTCAAATTCGGAAGTGGTATTGGTCAGTGTGGATGGTCACATACTTACAGCACCACTCTTGGCATCTGAAAAGAATGCTGAGAATGTTCAGCTAGATACACCTCAGTTTCATTTGGGCCCTGGTGGAGGAGCTGAATTTTGTGAGGGCAGCGAGGAATTTGCTTCAGGTGAAAATACATGGGCTGCTGATTACATGGGGGAGTTGAAGGCATCCACTTCCCATGTTGTGTCTGATAATGTTGATGCAATGATTGATGGGCCAAAGGATTCTAGCAAGGACCTTCGAGTTTGTGAGGGAGATGGTGAACATTTATGCCAAGAGGAATTGACCGAGATTGTTCTAGAGCAGGAAGTAGATAATAACATGCAAAGTGACTCGCTCAATACTTTGGAAAGAAATAGGCGAGAGGAAGTTTTCAAAAGCTGCTTGGAGTTGCCTGATCTGGCACGACAGGAGGGGACTGTGAATTCTGATTATATGTTTCCTCATGTGACATCCAAAGCAAAGAGAAACCATTGGAGTCTCTTGCTGCTGTTGATGAAACTGTAAATGGCCTGGGAACAGAAATTAGGAATAGTAATGAAGACTCTCCTAGTTCTGTTGTTGAAAACACATGTGGAAAATCTAATATTGGGCATGATCCGGATAGCACAGATATCCTTGAACCAGAACACAGAGGCTCAATAAGCAAGTCTGACCGTTGTTATAGCTTTCCAGAACCTGAGAATAAACAACTAGGAACATCAGAAGCAGTTGAAACTCTGGAAAATGATAATGAGACACCTCAATCTGAAGATGGAAATGATGAAATTGTGATGGCAGAAGAACCATCTGCAGCCTTGAGTGAAGCACGGACTCCTTTGAAATCAAGTAAGCAGTTTAAACCCTTCTTAAACAATATGACAGATTAGGTCAAAATTATCTAAAAGAATTTTCATTTCCTATTTTCAAATATTCCAGGATTTGAAATATCACTCTGTAGAAATGAACTTCGTAGGGGCATGGGTTTAGCCGCAGCTGCTGAGGCTTTTGATGCACACCGTGTGTCTGCAGAGGAGTTCTTAGGTTCTATGGCATCAATTGTGACGAATGAAAGCCTTGTTATTAGATATGCTGAAAGGTACCTCACATGGGAAAAAGCTGCACCTCTTGTTCTTGGGGCTGCTGTATTCAGTCTGGACTTGCCTGTTGACTCTATGGATACAATCCCTGTAGAGCAAGAGGAGAAGTCTGTTGAAAATGATGTTGATGCTACTCCAACTTCTGGCAGTGGCCGATGGAGGCTCTGGCCCATTCCTTTTCGAAGAGTTAAAACACTTCAGCATGAAAATAGCACCTCATCAAGTGAAGATGTGTTTGTAGACTCTGAGTGTTCTTCCCAGCGTTTGCATGCTGGACCAGCTGTACCACCCCACCACGAGAAGTGTCCCCATAAGCAACTTGTCAGGACAAATGTTCCTACTAATGAACAAATTGCATCTTTGAACTTACAAGAAGGTCAAAATATGATTACTTTCAGCTTTTCAACCAGGGTTTTAGGAAAACAACAGGTATGCTGTCAAACTTATGCTCTATGCAGATACCTTTTGATAGGAGTGAGTTGTTCTTGGAAGTTAATTCTGTTTCATTAAACAGGTTGATGCGCATATATATTTGTGGAAGTGGAATGCCAGAATCGTGATTTCAGATGTTGATGGGACAATTACCAAGTAACATTTCTGGTTCATTTGTTTTGATGCTTTAATACTTTAATATATCATGCTTCACAAGTTGCATGTGACTTGGTAATATTTGAAGAAGTTGCTGCATATCCAACTGCTATGAGGTTCATTCTGTGCTTAATACCATCTTTACCTTTTGATATATCCTTTGGTTCCTTTCAACTTTTCAATGCACTCTAGCTTATTTCTCCTTTCTTTTTACACTTTGTCCCACGTTCCCATTCTTATAGATTTCTTCTTTTGCACTAGCATACCTTACAGTTTCTAATAAATTCAATATATAGAAAATATATGTATTTCTTGGTCCTAGATTGTTAAATTTGATTCTGTATACATCAGTTTAATGCTCTCCCACATCAACTTTTTGGGAGAAAAAATTGTGGCTGATCGATAAACAACTTTGCAGGTCTGATGTTCTAGGCCAGTTCATGCCTTTAGTTGGCAAAGACTGGACACAATCTGGAGTTGCCAGACTTTTTTCTGCCATCAAGGTATGCCTATATATAACTTTAGAAGTCTGGTCATCAAAATGATTTGCCTTCACAATTTTGGGGAATGATTTCTGGAGATTCTTCTAGCGTGTCTTGTTAACTTGTCCTTAAAATTGTATTGGCAGCATGGAATTGGATTGCTTCGAAATCTTTATATCTCATGACTTCTGAGCTCCATACCTCTTCAAATACATAATGTCATGTTCTCCTTTTCTCTCAATTTTT
The DNA here is from genome assembly GCA_037954665.1 of Laguncularia racemosa. Classification (NCBI taxonomy): domain Eukaryota; kingdom Viridiplantae; phylum Streptophyta; class Magnoliopsida; order Myrtales; family Combretaceae; genus Laguncularia; species Laguncularia racemosa. The sequence continues at coordinate 14,577,196 of JBBMOL010000005.1, forward strand.
TAAAGTAACTGATTCTGTTCTATTGTTTTCATTTTTAGATTTTAAGGACAAAACTTAAAATTTTCAGTAAAGAGTCTAAGTCCACTATTACGGCCGGAAAAGGGAGTCCATTTGTACCTTAAAGGTGGTTTGCAGTGGGAATAGCAAAATAAGTATTTATATAATGGTTGTGTACTTTGAATGGTGCAATTTTGGTTTGTGTTTTTCCATCCCTGTTAAGAGGGATCTGAAAAGACCTTAATCATAAATGAATAGAACTTCTCAACTTGTTTTCTGCACGTGTAAGTAGAAAAAGTGCGATTCAGACTTCTAAATTCAGTTCCTATTAATTTGGCCCCTAAATTGTTGGAATGGTTGATTGAGATGCTGATATGTGAATATCCAAATGTAAGGTGTTATGTATGAAGAAAAACAAACGTTCAGGAAGATTGCCTGACAGTATTTCTGCCCAACAAAGTGACTAAATGATGATTTGAAGTTTTTCAACCCCAGAAAATCATCTGTAAATATCTTATGTTTGGCTGATACTTTTCTGAAGGACTAGGATCTTAATTGGACCATTCAGCGACTCAAGTTTTAACTTCTCAGTTTAGGGCAATGTTATACTTCTGTGATACAATAGAGGCTTATAAATGAATATAACTTCTCAGTTTAATCACAAATGAATATAACTTCTCAACTTTTTTTCTGCACATGTAAGTAGAAAAAGTGCGATTCAGACTTCCAAATGCAGTTTTGGATTAATTTGGCCCCTAAATTGTTGGAATGGTTGATTGAGATGCTGATATATGAATATCCAAATGTAAGGTGTTATGTATGAGGAAAAACAAATGGACAGGAAGGTTGCCTGACAGTATTTCTGCCCAACAAAGTGACTAAATGATGATTTGAATTTTTTTAATCCCAGAAAATCATCTGTAAATATCTTATATTTGGCTGACACTTTTCTGAAGGACTAGGATCTTAATTGGACCATTCAGCAACTCAAGTTTTAACGTCTCAGTTTAGGGCAATGTTATACTTCTGTGATATAATAGAGGCCTATAAATGAATATAACTTCTCAGTTTAATCACAAATGAATATAACTTCTCAACTTGTTTTCTGCACATGTAAGTAGAAAAAGTGCGATTCAGACTTCTAAACGCAGTTTTGGATTAATTTGGCCCCTAAATTGTTGGAATGGTTGATTGAGAGGCTTAATTGTATTTTGGCCCTATTATAAGCTATAAATTAGTAAATTAGGATATTATTATTATTAGATATATATTAGTCCTAAAATGGAGATTTGCTTTCTTTTTTTAGTTTAGTAAAATGTGTATATATGTGTAACCTAAGACTTAATGAAACACATGTAATTTTTTCCTCTTCCTTTAAATTACATGGTATCAGAGTAAGGATTTTTGAGTGTTTTATTTATTTTTACATCGAGAGTCTGTCGTCGGAGTTGGGATCGAGCATCCGTCGTCGGAGTTGGGATCGAGCATCCGTCGTCGGAGTTGGGATCGAGTGTTTTATTTATTTATTTTTTCTCACCACTAGCCTAGGGAGACGCGCCACCCGCTGTTTAGAGCTTCTGAAAAGTTGGCACCAGAAATCGCCGCGCGTGACACACACGTGCCACCACACAGCTCGCCATCAATCTCACGCACTGGCGTGTGAGAGCGCGTGTAGCGTCGGTTTGCTCTCTAATTTCGTTGAAAGCCTCGCCTGGTATATATATATAGCCCAGGTTTGTGGTTCGTTTGACTAATACCTATTTGGGTGTGAGTTTGTTAGCTTCGGATTGCGATCCTTTGTTAGATTATTGCCCGTTGATGTTAATCTGTCCGCTGTTGGTGTTAATTTGTAGAGTGTTTAGTCCTTGTGTTTGTGATTTGTTAAATTTGGCGTATTTGGTAATTGGAATTACTGTTGGTATTAATCTAGTGTGTTAGTGTTAATATGGTGTGTTAGTAGTTGGGAATAGGTTGACGTACATGGGATTTATTTCATCTTTTGGAGGAATTTGGGTTCAAATTATGAATGAAAAACTGGAAACCAAATCTGTTGTTATGTCAAATGTGGTACCTGTAATGTCAAAAATTACAGGACATAAACTTAATAGTTATAATTATTTGAATTGGAGTAAAACTGTGAGACTTTATCTGCATAGTATTGGTAAGGATGATCATTTGACTAAAGATCCACCCACAGATGGTAATTCCAAGCAAACTTGGCTTAGAGAAAATGCTCGATTATTCCTGCAAATACGGAATTCGATTGATACTGAAGTAGTTGGATTAATTAATCATTGTAAATTTGTTAAGGAGTTAATGAAATATCTGGATTTTCTGTATTTTGGAAGGGGAAATGTTTTCTGTATTTATGAAGTCTGCAAGGCATTTTATCATGCTAAGAAGCAGGGTAGATCTCTAATGAGTTACTTTATGGATTTTAAAGGGACTTATGAAGAGCTTAATATGTAACATTTTAGTCCTGATGTGAAGGTTCAGCAGGCTTAAAGAGAGCAATGGTTGTGATGAGTTTTTTAGCAGGACTTCCATTTGAGTTTGACACTACTAAATCTCATATTATTTTTGGGTCTACGATCTCATCCTTGCAAGATGCATATAGCAGGATTCTACTTACAGAGACTCTTTAATCTGTTTAGTCTAATAATGCTCTTGTGAGTCGTCGGTATGAAACTAGAAGGCAACAGTACGGGAGTAGTGGTAGGGGAGTTGATACCAGGGGACAGAATTTATACCAAGTTGATATGCGAGGACAGAGTTTTGGGGGCCTTGTATGTTATTATTGTCATAAGCCTGGGCATATGAAGCGTAATTATAGAAAATTACAAAGTCGGAATCAGGGATTTTGATCAGCACGAGTTGCCTCTTCCAGTGATACATCTGGAAAATCTATCACAGTTTCTGTAGATGACTTTGTCAAGTTCACACAATATCAAGAATCATTAAGGAATTCATCTACTTGTGTTAGTGCCATTGCTGAATCAGGTAAACCAAACACATTTCTTGTCTCTTCATCTTCCAAATGGGTTATTGACTCTGGTGCCACAGACCACATGACAGGTAATTCCAGTCTATTATCTACTTTTCAATCTCATATCTCCTGCGCTCCTGTTACCTTACCTAATGGGTCAACCTCTCATGTTCTTGGGACTAGCACATCAAATCCAACTCCATTAGTTTCTTTGTCCTCAGTCTTAAACATACCTGATTTGTCATTCAATTTAATTTCTATCAGTAAACTCACTCGTTCCCTTAATTGTTGTATCTCATTCTTTCTCGATTATTGCCTTTTTTCAGGATCTTATGATGAGGCAGATTATTAGTAAAGGACATGAATCCGGGGTCTTTACATACTAAACACAGATATACCAAAGTCTGTTGCTTGCTCTGGAATTTTAAACCCGTTTGAAGCACATTGCCGTTTGGGTCATCCGTCTCTCTCTTTGTTGAAGAAACTTTATCCTCAGTTTCATAGTTTGGAGTCCTTACATTGTGAGTCGTGTCAATATGCTAAACATCATCGTGTTAGCTTAAGTCCTAGAGTCAATAAACGAGCAAATGCTCCTTTTGAGTTAGTCTATTCAAATGTATGGGGTCCTTGTCCAGTGACATCTAAAACTGGATTTAAGTATTTTGTTACCTTTGTTAATAATTATTCTCGAGTGACTTGGTTATATCTCATGAAGAATCGTTCTAAATTGTTTTCTCATTTTTGTGCTTTCTTTGCTGAAATTAAAACTCAATTTAATGTTTCTGTTCAGGTGTTGTGAAGTGATAATGCCAAAGAGTACTTATCTGAATTTTTTCAATCCTACATGATTAAGAATGGCATTATTCATCAAACTTCTTGTATAGATACACCATCTCAGAATGGTCTTGCTGAAAGAAAGAATAGGCATTTGCTTGAAACTGCTAAGGCTTTGTTGTTTCAAATGCATGTCCCCAAACACTTCTGGGCTGATGCAGTGTCTACAGCTTGTTTTTTAGTTAATCGTATGCCCTCAGTTATTCTATATGGTAAGACTCCTTATCATACTCTTTTCCCGAGTAAATCTCTGTTTCCTATTGATCCTAAAATATTTGGTTGTACATGTTTTATTCGAGATGTGCGTCCTCAAGTTATAAAACTTGATCTTAAGTCATTGAAATGTGTTTTTCTTGGGTATTCTCGTGTTCAAAAGGGATATAGATGCTATTGTCTTAGCTTTGATAGGTATTTGGTATCGATTAATGTTACTTTTCATAAAAATATCCCTTTCTCTCCATCCTTCAATTATATAGGCCAGGGGGAGGATGATGATCTATTAATCTAGATAGTTACATCTACCACTTCTACCCCTAAACCACCTCTTCAGGTCTACTCTCGCAGGCAGCGTGATCCTAAGCTAGCTTCTAATGCATGTCCTGAGCTAGCCTCCTCGTCATCAGATTCAATCTCTAGAGACGATCTTCCTATTGCCCTTCGTAAAGGTAAACAACATTGTACTTACCTTTTTCTTCGTTTGTGTCTTATGACCATCTATCAGCCTCTTCTTGTTCTTTTATTACATCTCTTGATTCTATCTCCCTTCCTAAAACCATTCATGAAGCATTATCACATCCAGGATGGCATAGTGCAATGGTAGAGGAGATGAATGCCCTTGATCAAAATGATACTTGGGATTTGGTACATCTACCTGCAGGGAAAAAGGCCATTAGTTGTAAATGGGTTTTTACTGTTAAAGTAAATCTTGATGGATCTATTGCTCACTTAAAAGCTCGTCTTATTGCTAAAGGATATGCTCAAACTTATGAGATAGATTATTCTGACACTTTTTCTCCTGTTGTTAAGTTAACATCTGTCAGGTTATTTATTTCCATGGTTGTGGTTTATGATTGGCCTCTACATCAGTTAGATATCAAGAATGCTTTTTTGCATGGGGATCTTCGCGAAGAAGTTTATATGGAGCAACCTCCAGGATTTGTTGCTCAGGGGGAGTTAGGGAAGGTTTGTCATCTTCGTAAGTCCTTGTATGGTTTGAAGTAGAGCTCCTGTGCCTGGTTTGGAAAATTTAGCCAAATAGTTGAAAAATTTGGAATGCAGAAAAGCAAATCTGATCATTTTGTTTTCTATAGAAGATCCACGACTGGTATTATTCTGTTAGTTGTATATGCGGATGATATTGTTATTACTGGCAATGATACTACAGGTATTTCGACTGTCAAATCATTTCTTCAAAGTCAATTTCAAACAAAGGTTTTAGAATTTTGGAATATTTCTTGGGTATTGAGGTAATGAGAAGCAAGAAAGGAATTTTTCTATCTTAAAGAAAATATGTACTTGACTTATTGTCTTAAACAAGAAAATTGGGTGCTAAACTATGTAGTACACCAATGGTTCTTAACTTGCAACTGACAAAAGCAGGAGAGTTGTTTGAGGATCCTAAAAATACAGACGGATGGTTGGTAAATTGAATGATCTTACTATAACTCGAACGGATATTACATATTTGGTCAATGTTGTGAGTCGGTACATGTCTTCTTCAACAGTTGATCATTGGGCTACTGTAAAGTCAAATCTTGTGACTATTTAAAGGAGCACCTGGACGTGGTATTCTATATAAGAATCATGGTCACACTAGTATTGAGTGTTTCACAGATGCTGACTGGGCATGATGTAAAGAAGACCAGAGATCTACTTCAAGGTATTGTGTTTTCGTTGGTGGAAATTTGGTTTCATGGAAAAATAATAAGCAGAATATTGTATCTCGATTAGTGCAGAATCAGAATATAGAGCTATGGCATAATCGGTATATAAAGTAATGTGGGTATATCAACTCTTAAATGAAGTAGGGTTCAACATCTCACTTATTGCAAAACTATGGTGTGATAACCAGGCCGCTCTTCATATTGCCTCGAATCCCCGTGTTCATGAACGGATTAAGCACATCGAGATTGATTGTCATTTTGTTCGGGAGAAATTCAACAGGGTTAATTTTTAAGGTTTGTGAAAACTGGAAAACAATTAAGAGATCTTCTTACAAAGCTCTAAATGGGACTTGGGTTGACTATCTATATAACAAGCTGGGCATGATTAATATTTATGCTCCAGCTTGAGGGGGAGTATTATAAGCTGTAAATTAGTAAATTAGGATATTATTATTATTAAATATATATTAGTCCTAAAATAAAGATTTACTTTCCTTTTTTAGTTTAGTAAAACGTATATATATGTGTAACCTAAGACTCATTGAAACATATGTAATTTTTTCCTCTTCCTTTAAATTACAGGCCCTTTGTCCATGATCTTTTCTAATGCTCAGCTACATTGAGCTTATATCAAAACTGGCTTGTTTACTGCAGGAGAATGGATATCAACTACTTTTTCTGAGTGCACGTGCTATCGTTCAAGCCTACTTAACCAGAAGCTTTCTGCTTAATCTCAAACAGGTTAGAGTTTAACCTTTTTGGTTGCTATTAGTACACTGATTAGACATCGAGTTCTTTGAATCTTGTTCTAGAGCTAGGATTAGATTCTTTTATGCATGAAACTTTGAGTTATAGTACAAGTGTTAGTGGAGGTTGCAGTATTCCTGAAGTAAAAATGTAGGGAAGAAACAGAGGGAGAGAGAGTGCCTTATACTGCTGTATGTATTGACTTTCTTATTTTTCTTTTGTTATGCACTTGACCACTGACTGGAATTGGTTTTACAAGTAAATAGCTGATTTCTTTATCCGGCTGCAAATTAACTTCTTCCTTCTACTTCCAGGATGGAAAAGCTTTACCCAGTGGACCTGTTGTCATATCTCCTGATGGACTCTTTCCATCATTGTACAGGGAAGGTGAGGAAGCTTCTCAAGTTTCAAATCTTATCTGTTATATCTTTGGTTGAATTTGGTTGCTATTATTTACAAAGAACTTACTTCCGTTTCCAATTTCTTCTTGTTACCCAAATTGTGACAGTAATCCGGAGGGCTCCTCATGAATTCAAGATTGCATGTTTAGAGGTAAATTCCAAATTTGCTAACGTTGGATTAGATCTGTATTTTGGTTATTTTGAATGATACATCATCATTTCCCTCGTCACAATTGTAATTCTGGGTAAGATGCATTTTGCAGGACATTAGAGCTCTATTCCTTCTGATTACAATCCATTCTACGCGGGATTTGGTAATAGAGATACAGATGAACTGAGTTACCGGAAGATTGGTATCCCGAAAGGAAAGATCTTTATTATCAATCCAAAGGTAATAATTGCTTCACAACCCTGTAATTTATGGTCTTCTGCTGTGTTTTCGTACTCAAGTTAGGTGTTTGACAGGGTGAGGTGGCCAATTGTCATCGAATTGATGTCAAGTCATACACTTCTTTACACACTCTTGCCAACGACATGTTCCCTCCAACCTCATTAATTGAGCAGGTGCGTACGACAAGTTCTTGTGATAAAATCAGGTCAACGTGCACTGCTGCTGCTGCTATGACCAGTTCTAGTTTTCTTCTCTAAGAATCGAAAATTTTGCAATGCAGGAAGATTACAATTCATGGAATTACTGGAGAACACCATTGCCGGAAATTGATATGTAGGTATAGCTGTATAAAACCCCTTTTAATTCCCTTAGAGTTGCTGCTGGCTGTTCTCTGTAGAAGATTCATATACCTTGAATTATACTCTGCCTTGAGAAGTGCTCGGAATTTCTTTTCCCATTGGTTCCTGGGAGTGCAAAATTTTCAGTTCTAGTTTACGGCTAGTGGGTCATGATTTCTAAATGCTGTTGCCTGGACTGTGGAGTGTGGACCATTGCACCATCTTCTTGTAACACTGGTTTAGGATTTGGAGACTATGACCTGACTTTTGAAAAACATGCATAGAAAATACAGGGCATTGGTTTTTTTTCCCTTTGATGTTTTTGACTGGGTAAATTGATGGATTTTAGCCAAAACTCTGGATGATGATGAATAATAGGATAGGTATATAGGTGTAGAATTGGAAGGTTTTCTCAGGGATAAGGACAATTGTATCAATTTGATTCAATTCAATAACATCTGATTCTGTACCTGTATGAATTATTATTATTATATTTTTTCATATTTTTTTTTTATTGGTCCGTCGAGTTCTAGTAATATTTCGTTTTTCTGTAGTTTTATGGGGGATTGTTTCTCAAGCAGAAAGTACATATAAGATCAGTAAAATTGAATACTCATAGAAATCGAATTCTCATAGAATTGTATAGTTAAATTTTTTATAATTTATTTTAACTATAAAAAATTTATAAGATTGTGAATTCATAAAATCTTATATAACTTGTAATTTTAACACCATGGTCTTAATCGTATCATTGAACTTTGATCTTACAAAAACAAAAGAAAAAAAAAAACATTTGCCATCCAATTTTGCAATCTTATGAAACGGTTAACACAATTGGTACAATTTGAATTCATAGAAGACAGAAATGATGAAAGGGTGCACAAACCAAATAAAGAAGAAGTGGATCCGAATATCTAATCCATTTGAGGTTACAAATTATAAGGAATTTATGTTCCTTTCAACAATCCGACAAAGAGGGTAGAAATTAGGCACTCTGATAAAAAAAAAATACCCCACTTAAGGGATGGGATCCCCATGGCAAAATATGCAGTTAGGTTGGGTAGGATAGGGTGGAGGGAGAAGGCTAACAGTGAGAGTACAAGAGTGTTGCTAACGTGTTAACATGTAATGGTTATACGTAAAAATAGATCTGTTCATATTTTTATGCATACATCCCAATATACAAAAACGAGACAATAGAAGATATGTGCACCAATTATTTAAGATGGATCATATGATTTTTGGTATATAAGAAAATGATGTCTGATTGATTTAACTATTTTGTAAATAGCCTAACTCATTTTCGCTCGAAATAATAAACAGTATTTTGCTATATATTTATGTTTCATTACACTAGTAGCAACAATTAACTGAACTATGAATGTAAAACCATCTTCAAGTACATCAATACAAATAATCTAGCATTTTTTTCTTTTAATTTCTCATTTCATTTATTATAGTTATGTTATGGCATTAAAACTTGAATTATGTGATATATAAATAATATATTTGTGAAATAGGGTATTGTAAAAATTATTCCAAAAATTAGTTTTGAAGACCGTGGATCCGACACTTTTGAGAAAATTGCTTGAAGGCGTAAATCTCATACACATCTTCAATTTTGAATTTTAGAAATAAATGCGCAGATAGGATAGTAGAAAAAATAATTTATTACCAGATGCAAAGAAATTATAAAATTGGAAATATTAGTATACAAGAATCATCAACATCCACAAAAGTTGTCCTTCCTACTGCGTTATAATTGACTGGATGAAATAGTTGAGGCTTTATCTAATCTGTATAATGAAAAGAAAATATTAGCATTATACAAGTAATAATTCAATATGATAAACGTGTAACAGTAAGCTAAGATTGAATTAATCATGCGATCGATTATGCAACGTTTACCGTTATCGTGTCAATGTGGGCACATTCTTCTATTAGGGCCTTTCTCTTAGCAAAGTCCATATGTGATCTTATCTAGATGCTCTTTAATGTCTATCTCCATGTAGTATCTTTTTCCTCTCAGCTTCCCTTTTTGCCATGCAAGCTTTGGTCTTGGATGGGGTGATGGGAACTATACCGACTCTCAATTGAGGTCATCGTCTATTGGCAAGAAGTGAGTTTTATATGTGAGCTTTTGGTGCTTCCACTTATACCAATCCGGTATAAATATGGAAATATCGAGCTTAATCGAAGCACTAACTACATAGGCGTAGGAGCATGGGATTCGGTATATTTGCCACTTTTGGTAAATACATGTATTGTGGCTAAAGTCAACAATATGCGTTTGGCCTCCTCCCCTTAACTTGCTTACTGTACGATGACTACTAGTGAGGACTTAAAAAATTCTCTCCTACCTGCTGTACTCGATGACCTTGTAGTTGCTAGCTTGTAAACTCTATCCGTCTATCTTTTTGGTGGCATATTTGGTGAAGATTCTCCCATTTGCCATATTCTTAAGACCTTTAAATGCTTCTTAATGAAGCACTCAATGCAATTGTAAAAGGTTTTTTTTCACCAAAACAGTCATAAGTAACCCCCAAGCTCCTTTCAAGATGGCATTGTAACTTTCAATAATGTTGGAGGTCATGTAGCTAAACCGAAAGCAATCGCCATGAGCTAGCATCCACTTTTTGACCAACACATCGTCAAACCATGTCGAGGCATTAGGCTTAATGTTCCCCACTTGGTCCATCAAATAGTTCAATTTTTGAGCTTGTGCTTGCAACCCAACATTGTAACTAACTTCTTGCATTGCACATTTTGTGTACCTTGTCGAAGTTGTTTGCAACTGTGTCATAAACAAAATTCTCATACTGCAAATGGAGGGTGTCATCCAAGGTGTTGGGCCTCAATTGCCAACTTGATGCCTATGTATCTGTCTGATATGAGGTAAATGAGTTTATGACATTCATGATCACTAATGATATGCTCTTTCAAATTCCTCAAAAACCAACATCATGTTTCAGCATTCTCATTATCTAACAGAGTGAATGCCTGTAAGAGTATATGGTTGTTGCCATTGACGCTACAAGCAATCAACAACTTGTGCGTGTACTACTAATATAAAAAGTTTTATTGATGGTAACAATTGGTCTAAAATGTCTCTAGGCTGCAATACATGGCCTGAATGCCTAGAAAACCTCACTTAAGAATGGAAACCTCAAGGATTGTCGATCTTTTCTACCCTCAATCAACTCGTGTTACAAGATTTGTAGTTTTTATGGCATTTAGAAGCCTAAGGAGCTCATAGTAAGACTTCTCCCAATTCTCGTAGATATGCTCGTAACTGTTCTTTGCCCTCCTATACCCATTGCCTTTGATTTTATAACTAAACTCCAATTCGACGATAGAAGCAAGCTCCGCAACCTTCATGTTAGGATTGTCCATGATAAGCTTTACAAACTGGCCTGCAAGAAAATTGTAGTTCAATTGCGGGTGATCTTGACTTATAGTTGAGTTGATCATATGTGTGAACCCTCTATTCTGATAACTACGAACAACCCCTCCAACTTCTTTTTTTAAGCCCAAAGCCTCAACCGATAACCATCTTTTCCTTTTGAACAATACATAGACCAAAGTACCAAATTAGATTCTACAATAGAAAAGTAGCAATTGTTTTTTACATGGTAAGCCTCAACTACTTGAACCACTTCTATTTTTGTTCTGAATCCATTCCTTTGTAGAACTCATTGCTACTGTTGGATCTACTACACATTGCATTTTACTCCTGCACATTGCATTTTGCTTGAAGGCGCGGAACGCTATTCGCAACTTAAAAACCTATTTTTAGAACAATTTTTGCAAGTACCCTATTTCACAAATTAAAAAAAATGATATTATTTAAGTATATTCCCCTACCATAGTCATTTTACATCTATATTCTATTATTTCAAGAATAGAACAAATTTTTGTTGCATCCTATGATTTCAACTTTTGAGAATTTCTCTAACCATTTTCATACTTTTTTTAGCAGACTAAAGAAGAACAAAAAAGAGGAAAAAGGGCTAGAGTGAGAATATTCCATTTAATTCTTGTAGACAATACTAGGAAGTAAACCATAATATAGTGTGTCAACTATCATAATATGGAAATAGTGTCTATTTATTCTTGCCCAATGAAACTAGCAACTCACTTCACATAAATTTTAGGTAAAAAGAAGAAAGAAAAGAATAAACAAAATTTCACTTTCTCTATTAAAGAATTACAAGTAAATTACACTTTATATATTTGTATCTTCATCTTTTATTATTTTGCACATCACACTTTGTATACTTGATATCTCTATCTATCAACATTAATACATGTCAATTTTGATTGATCTACAATAATTTATTTAATAAAATAACATTATTAAATATATTTAATTGAATAATACAAGAAAAGGTAAATTACATTATTACCCCTCAAAATAATGGAAATTGCACAAATCCTTATCTTTTTTTAAAGGTAAGCACTAAACCCATGGCATCAATCTCACTTTTATGTTGACTTGGTAGTTAATGTGCCATTGCAACTAACATGGACATTAATGTGGCAATTTATTCTATATTATTTAAATATGTTTAATTAGTTAATTAAAAAACTAAAGAATGCATAACATCATTATAAACTCATTTTCTACTTTTCTTTTTTATTTTAGTACTTTTTTACATGAATTAATTAAATTTATTTAAAAATGTATGAGAAATTGTCATGTCAGAATCTATCATCACCAATGATTTACATATAAGCAATCAAGCTAGCAAAAAGGTGGGGTCTAAACATGCTCCAGGGGGTTAGTGCCAAATCTTGAAAAGCCTAAGATTTATGCATTTTCTAAGAGTAGTACATACAAAAAAAAAAGAAAAAAAAAAAAGCAAACAAAAAATAACCCTTGACAGTGTCAATCATCCCAAGCCAAGAGGATGACTAGTTAGTACAATTGGATTGCAATGCACCACTATAAGTGGATCATACTACTCAATTATGACTTTACATTTTTTTTTTCTCAATTTTTTTCCTGATAGCAGATTGCATGACCTACCTATGATGGTGGGTCGTGACCAAATAATGTAAACCAATCCTTTTTTCTACCATTTCTTTTTAAAATTTTGTAATTTTATCATTTGTAATTATATTATTTAATTAAATATATTTAATAATATCATTTCATTAAATTAATTATTATAAATCAATCATAAGTTGACATGAGTTCATTAATTAATATCAATAGATAAAATAAAAATAGATACATAAAGTATAAAAATGAAAACATAGATTTGTAAATTGTGATTTACTAATTAAAATTTAGATAGTTCATTCAAAAAGAAAAAAAAAAGATATGTTATATAACAACAACTTTTACTTTTGCAGCTCTCTATTAGATGTAATGAAACATTAAAAAATAAATAAAACATTTTGTCTATTTTGTTAGTGATTACATATTAAAAATAATATATATATAATATGGAATGCAAAACTTTAAAACTAATATAGGGAAGGGAAAATTTTGGTGTGATATTTAAAAATTTTAAATTAGCTCCCTCCCTAAAACATAAGAAGTTATTATAAGAGATAGTTATGTATTAAATTCTTTATAATTTGAATTTTAAAAAATAATAATGAAAGTTTTTATAATTTTATCTAATTTTGTATCTTAAAGTTTTATAGACAATTATAATAAATAGGTAACTTTTAGTTTTATAATTATTATATATATATGTAACAGGTGTGTGTCAAATTGTATCATTTTTATTAATAATTTCGCATATAATTGTTTATAGGTATTGCCGGCTAAGTAAATATATATTATAAAAAATAACCAAATAGATGTTATATAAAAAAAAGGAAAAAAGTGTTTATTTTAGTAATTGGGCAGCATTGGCTTGGCGCGAAATTGCTGGCGCAAGACTCGAACTATAACTAAAATCCCACCTGAAATAACGGCCTCCTCTTCCTTCTCCTCTCATTCTCCCCCCTAATTTCAAGCACAATCACCATTCGCACAATTAGGTCTTATGTAGATTTCTGCACGCGCAGAGAGTTAGATCGAGAGAGAGAGAGCGAGCGATATGTCTTGGATCAAAACAGCGGTGAACAAAGCGGTAGAAGTAGGAGGAAGGAACAATTTGAGCAAAACGGTGCGCACTTACGCCGATACGGTTGTACATCAAGCCGGTTATGCCGTTTCTGAGGGAGCTAAACTCCTTCACGATCGGATCGTAATTCCTCCTCTCTGCCTAATTTAATTCTGCTTTGATCCTTCGGGTGTGTCTGTTTAGTGGAAGATGTTTGACGTATTTCTTTGACATTTGTTCTAATTGGAACTTTCTAGTTGTCCAATAATATTTTAGTAATCTCAACAGATGTTAATGTTATTTTTTTGTCTTTGCCGTACGCGGTGCTGGAAGGTTATGGCATTGGCCAACCAGAAGTTATGGTGATCAGAATGCACAGTTTTCTTTAAGGGAAATAATTTATTTCCCAATTTTCATGATGCCTCACAATCACTTGTTGCTAAAACCCTTTGCTGTTCCCGCACATGCTAACTTTTTCTACACGGTCGAGGTTGTTAAAGATAGCTCTTTAAATAGGGAAAGGCTAAGAAAAGTAGACATTTTAAAATTTTTTTTCTCCCCTAATTTGTTCCTTTGCTATTTTAACTCCCGAATGCAATTGACTGGAGATAGCATTAGCAGTGATTACTAGTACAATTTAGGTTGATTGTCCATTTAGGGGCTCATTCAAATATTAGATCCTTTCAGGTTCTCTTTTTCGAATACCATTGATTATGGTCTAAAAATACATTTAATTAAGCCTTTACGCGTAAAATGAGCATTAAAGAAAAACTTGTGATTGACTAAAATGGCAACATGGTCAATTAATGAATTAAATAGAAAAAAAATCTTGTAAATTGTCCAAAATGGTTAGAATGACATGGGCAATGATTGACTGCTAGTGGTTCACCCAATTGAAATTTTATAAATTGCACTGAAATGCCATAGCAATTTGACTTTTACTTTTGAGCTTTATCTGAAGTACCCTTTTGAGTCAAAATTTGAACTTACAATTACAATGTGTGTTTCCCACTTACTATTGGTTCGGGTAGCCTGAGAACAGATTATCAATGCACATTGTTGTGCTTTCTGGTGAAGAAATTGAGTATCCATGCTGTCTATCACTTTCTTTCTACAGGGGTCCAGAAATGCTCAAAATTTCAAGCAAACCGTGAAAAGATTGGAAGAGGTTTCTGTCTCTTGTCGAGGAGTGGAGAGGGTTCAACTATTGAGGAGGTGGTTAGTTGCACTTAAAGAAGTAGAGAGGATATCTGCAATGGAACCTGAGATTAAAGATGGGAATGGAGAGCATATCTCTGAAGAAGCCAGGGATTCTTCTGAAAGACCTGTCTTGGTAACGGTGTCATGCTCTGCATTGTAATTTAAATCTATCCAGAGATAAAATATACTTATCTGACTTTATTTTTTAGTATAATATCAACGTTGTCTTGCTTTCAATATGAGTCCAAAGCTCTACTTCCTTTTTACAGTGCAAACCAAGGTTATCATGTAAAAGGAACATATTCATTTACCACATAAATACATCTGAGTTTACTGAATTTGAACTGAAATAATTTACTACAGTATGCGTTTTCTTTCTGGAGGGCGTAATTCTTCCTTCATTGATGTTTTACAGGTTTATTACTATGACATGGACAATGGGAACAAACCTCATAACTTCCGCGATGTTTTTCTTCATAGTCAAGCCCTTGAAGGCATAACTCTGAACATGGTAAGTTTCATATAACAGCATGAATAGATGCAATCAATAAGTTTGTGCTTACAGTGTCTTTAGTTGCTTTTGTTTTGCATTTACTTTATTTGCTGTCCCTTGAACAAGTTGGTGACATGGACCCAGACCTTTACTTAAGTCAAGTCATGATTGAGAAGCATTCTGGTACACCTACCACTGCATGCTCGATTTGTCTGCTTCACATGCATTATTAAGGAGCTTGTCACTTCCTACAGATTATGTTGGTAGGGTGTGGGAGGGACCTTACAAAAAAAAAAGCAGCTCATTTTTCTTTTATACCTTGATATAGAAAAAGATAAGAGTAAATTGTAAATACAACTCCAAAACTATTGGTCAAATGGAAATGGAACCTTTAAACTTCAAAAAAGTGCTTTTACCTCTATAACTTTTGAAAAAATGCACTTTCCTTCCAAACCGTTGCTAAAGCCTTAGAATATTGCTATTTATGACCTTTTAGTGATGGTTTTAGGGGCTTCAGCAATGTTGGGGAGGCAAGTATCCACTTTTACAAAAGTTATGGGGAAGTGAGTATGTTTAGGGAGTTTGGGGGCCTTTATTCGCACTAACTAATAGTTTTGAGGGTGTATTTGTGATTGACTCAAAAGATAATTATATATCTAACTATGTAATTGATCCTGATCATGTTTTTCCTGATGGAACATATTAACCTCAGACTAAATGCTATACTACTTTTTCCAGTTTTTACTTTTAATTCTAGCATACATCTTCTTATATTTGCTGATTCATGGAGTTTAACCGCAGGTTAACTCTTTTGTTGATTCAGATTCTCGAAGCACCAAATGAAGAAGAAATCTCATTGCTCCTGGAACTCTTTGGGTGAGTTACCTCACTTTTATAGTTTTCTTTATGGCATGCAATTCTTTTTTCTTTTTCCTTTTTTTTTTCCCTTTGTTGGAGGCCCTCATATTGCTGGAGCTATTAGGGCGATTCCTCCCAGTTTTATACATATTTTTATGACCTCGGATTTTCTTTTTTCGCCTCTTAGATTGAGGCTCATGTTTGTATGCTAACTTTTGCTTTATACAGGCTTTGTCTTAAAGGAGGGCAAGACATTTGTACTACAATATTGAGCAACATACAAGATCTAGCTAAAGTATTTTCAGGTTACCAAGAAGAAGTACTGGTATGTCTGTGCTGAATGCATACTGAAATGCTCTCTAACTGCTGGGTTTTATTTGTCAACATTTTTAGGCCTCTAGAGTCAACATGCACGAGGGACAGCCAAATAACCAGTGTTTGATGTGGCATATACCATTACAATATAACCTTGTTAGCTTTGATTGATGGAATGTCTTGGTGATATTTCTTATTGCTTATTCTCTTACATTTATATCCAGCACTCTGCTGATGTCAGGGTTGCCATTGAATCTGAATGTTCAGGTTGAGCTTACAGTTGCTCAAATTATCTGTATCTGTGATACTCTAAACATAAATTTGTGATAAGCCTTTCTTTTAAGCTTGATAATATCACAAGAAGCAAGTGATCTAAATGCACGAATTTGCCTACTGTAATGATGTAATGTGTGATGGTGATTATATGCCATGTAAGCTCCTTTGTGGCTGAGAGTTGGTTGCTCTACTGTAGCTTCTTTCCAACAGAGAGCTCTTACTTTTTTTGTTGTTGTTCTAGAAGGATAATATTACTATGCTGTTATCTCAGAGGGTAGTAACTCCTGGACATTATGGTGGTGACTAAAACCTTGGGTATTTTCTGATGAATTCAAATTATGCTTACTGCATCTTTCTTCAGATAAAACGAGAAGAATTGCTCCACTATGCGCAAGGTGCTATTACAGGAGTCAAGCAAAATGCTGATTTTGCTAGGTACTTGAGAAACATTCCTTTATCAGCCCCATGACTTATGATTCTGTTCGTTGCATTACTATTTTTACATCACAAGTCATCTGCTAGTTGATGTGCTATAGTATTTTGTTTATTTGATTGTCCAATATATATTGCATGCAAGTGCATGGTGCTTATAAATAATATTAGTGCGTCATCTGGTTCATCCTAATGGCTTCTCTACTAAGATTTTGAATCTTGTGACTGGCTTTTAACTTTTTGTATCTGTGTTGAAGTTATTTTTGCCTTGTTCTGGTTTCACAAGAGCTTGCAGCTCAACTGTAACACTCCTTTTTAAATCCTGAAATGCTCGATGCATCCCTTTTAAGATTTGGTTCATCTCATGTGGTTCTGTTTGACTTAGGTATTCTAACAATTCAAGAGTCATGGCTCTTCAGCAATAACATAACCAGTTCCTCTAATAAGTAATGTCTTATGAATCTAACTCTTGGTTTCCTGTTCAATTTCGATACACTATTGAATTTTTCCATATATGTATGCCAAAAGACCTTTATTTTTCTACTAAAATTCAATTAAGTTCTCTATGATTGAACTAAGTCATTTAAGCCATCTATTTTATACTAAAATTCATTTAAATCCTATATGTTTCAAGTGAGTCTTTCAGACTTTTATGTTTGTGCCATTGCACATAATAAGCCATTTATATTATGGTCATAGATAGATCATGGGAGATGCTAATGAAGGGAATTGATTGGTAAAAACTGCAAACATAAAGGACTTAAATGACTCACTTTATAAACATAGAGTACTTAATTGAATTATGGCACAAACATAAGGACTTCTAGTGTACCTTTCCCCATTCTTTTGGCTTTCTTAGATTGTTGGGGATTGTAAAATTTTTCACATGGCATGCTTTATTCTTCTCAAGTCAAAATTGATGAACATGCCTTTTAAGCATTAATTCAAAAACCTTCATTTCTTTTACGATTTGTTCCTTGGCTCAGGATAGATGCTGAAGCACTAACCCTGAAGGAAAAACTTGATAAAATGGACACACTGCCAGACTTTCTAAGTGAAGTTAACAAAAAATCAACTGTTTCAACAGAAGAGGTTAGACAAACTTTCTGGGATATGTTTGTGAAGCATACACATAAAGCTTCTGGTGTCACTTGCATGCTTATCGTTCATGATGATAGGATGATACTTTCATATATCTCATAAGATCATTAATTGTATTTTCAACTTACATTCAGTGGTCTTTATTCATTTTGATTCTAGCCAAACTTTTGGTAACCCATTAAGCTTCCAAAGTGTATGGAATGATGCATTCCAACCTTTCTTTGCTTTTTCTTTGAAAAACGATGAACAGAGTCAATCCATAACATATATGAAATTTCAAAGTTGAGGGATAATTAATCATTTTTCACTTCTTTGTTCATAGGGTTTCTGCCATATGGAAGTTAAGTTTTTGCCTATTCTAAATATATTTGGTCTCATAAGTGTTGAGTACTTAAAATATCCAAAGACTCGAAATAAGACTGTATGCTGAATGTTAGTTTTGAGAAGATCAAGCAAATTTCACATCCACAATATTTTTGCAGTTTTATGAACTTTTTCTCTGAAATGGTATCTAGGTAGTTGAAAAATTAGTTTTACACGTTTATATGGGCCCTTGCATTTACTTGATTTTTTTTTTTTTTTATCTTTTCATTTTTGTCTATGCCACAGTATGCTTCACTTATTGTTGAAACCTAACTTCTTTGACTGTGCTTTTTTTCTTGCACAGGCTTTAAAGGAGGCATATAACCAAAGTCAGTTATACGCAACAATGGAATTGCTGTTATGTAGAAAGAAATCTATAAAAAGTGGGGATCCTCCTGAAGTTCATGCAGGAAAGGTTAGTTTTTATTTTTTGAGCACGATTTTGGCCTCATATGATAGCATTCTTTATCTGGGGTCAGATATTTGGAAATTTAGAACATAATTTACTGGTAGAAGTTCCACTGAAATTGTCTACCTTATCCACATTAACATTGGTAATTTACAGGCATTCCTCAATTAGATGAACCACCATTAATCTGATGCTTACTCTGGGGTTAAGGAATTTGGTTGTAGTATATAGTGATCATGTAATTGTTTATCTTATGCATCCATTTTATTGATGTAAAACTATTTGTACCTAATGCTGCTGGGGGCCACTCCTTGGGACGAAATTATAAGGAATGGTTATAGCTGAGCCAACGCAAGCACTGTTGCTGCTTCTTCTGCAGCTAAGATTGCAGTAATATTTTGCCACCTGAAAAGGTTGTTCTCGTCGAACTTCAGATCGACTTCTTTGGATGAACTGCACATGGATAAGTTGGTTCAGCTATTTTCGTCTCCATCCTTTAGAGCGGGAAGACTTCTTCTGCTAGGGAGGATAGTGAAGGGACATTATCTTGGATAGAAATGAGGATATTTGTAAACTGCAGTTTCATAGGGTTTTACTCTATTTCTCTGGGTAGCATAAAGACAGTAATTTGTATTCTAGTTTGAAATCGTATTACAGTTTTGGCAAAGAGAGATAACTGTTTTTAACTATTGTTGTATGTTTATTTTAATGGTCTCTCTCCTCTCCTGGTTTTCTCTCTCTGCTTTGGTTAGTGGTTCTGGTTTGTGATTTCACTTCTTAATAAAATTTTATTGATTCATTGTTGTCCGCTTCATGAAAAAAGTTGCATTTGTGCAGGTTGACAAGTTGAAAGTATTATCAGAATCTCTTGTGAATTCTTCATCAAAAGCTGAGAAACGCATTTCAGATAACAGGTTTGGTGACATTCATTTATGTTTATATTTTTGTTATTAGCAGGAAAGAACTTGCTAGGCATAATCAAATACATCTCATTTGACCTACACGTGGCTTGATAAAATAATTGGATTAAGCATCTATGAAATCCATATCTGTTAATATTCATATTTTAGAATTTCATGGATATATATGGAGAAGATGCTGGGAATGCTTCCTTGGCAACTTTTTGACAGTATTAAAAAAAAATAATGATGTCACAATTATTAACTAGGATCAGAAGGAAAACATGGGGGGATGTGAGATTCCACACTTGACATAGTAACATTTACAAAGAATGAAGTATCCAAAAGCTGTACATGCTCACAGTAAGTATTTATCAAACAATTTGGATTTATTTTCCTTTCATAATATACTTCTCTTCACGGGGAGAGCAGATAGTTGCTGAACACTGCAACATTCTAGTGGACCCTGGCTTTGTATAGGTAAATATCTTGTCAGTGGATATAATGAATGTGGACTGTTTTGGCTTCAATATATCCAACATTGATGTTCCTTCATTTACATATTTTAGCAATCAGTCTCCATTAACAGCCTGAGAGACAATTTGCATAGGAGTTTATTGTGGGTCATGTTTAAGAAAATTTTTACTTTTTAAGGCATGTCAATGGAGAAGGATCTAGAGCTAGGTAGTATGATATTAAAAATAAGGTCATAATCAGCAAATTGAGCATTTTCTTCAGAGATGAATGATAAGCCGCAAAATTGGAAGTGGTAAATGTTCATTACTTGTGAGCATATAAATGCAGCTCAATGTCCATAGGTTTCTCTGTCCAATGAAATTAAATCATGCGATGAGGCTCAGCCCATGTTCTTTACAATATTGAGAAAGTAGAAAATGCTTTTGAGATAGTGATTTAACCAGCTTGAAGATCCATCTTGACAGGTGATGCTTGTAGATGGATGTAGGGGTTTGATAGGTTTCATAAAGCTTCCTTGTTTCTAATACCAGATTAACCTCTATAGGCCAACACAAATGTGTGATATCTTATTTGACCGTATCATTTTCCAAGTCTATGGATTGGCATAAAAAATAAAGGGACATGAGTGCCATTTTGCTTTATCTTGTGATGTAGGTAATGGTGCTTCTATAAATACGAACGGACTGGTTTGACTTATAAATCTAGCAGTGGAGAAGACTTTTATGCTTATAATTAAAGGATCTTGCTTATAGCATGGACACTTGGCATGAAGGCCAAAATTTAGGAAATTAGAAAATTATGAGTTCAGCATGTGTCTCATTTTATACAAAAACTATAGGAATAAAGCCTTTTGACTTGTTATATTTTGTTTGATAGTTTGTCTCTTGGTGATTTGTTAAATTAATGTTTTGTAATTGTAAATTAAATGAAGGCCAAATTGCTAAAGAAATACTTTAGCTTTACTGCAAGTAATGGTATCAAATAGAAGATGAATTCAGATTTTATTGCAATGTTTTTCCCAGGTTAGTTATATGATTCAATTATGGTATGTTCTCACAATTGATTCCTTTTCTCCATTGATTTGGTGAGCCAGCAGTAAAGTGAAACATATAGAGCAAAAGAAGAAATTTCCTATGCAGTATTAGGATTCCTCAGCCCTAACAATGGGTACTTTCCACTGCCTTATCAATCAGAATAAGAAATCCATCTATTTTTATACACTATACACTCATATCGCCATCATAGCCTCTTAGTATTATTAGTTATACAGATGGTTTAGTCACCCATCCACATGACCATTCTTAACTAGACAAAACAAGTAGGATTGGGGGTAAACCACTAACTAGACTGAAGTAGCATCCTTCTCAACTGGGGGTTGCAAGAAGGGGCAACTTGTAGTCTAATATCAACTGGATCTGGGGTTAGGGATGCATCCCCTTCATGGAAGTGGGTGCTCATTGGGCTGGTTGCCAGCCATCCTTGTGTTGTTGAATCGTATGTACAAAATTATTCCATTTTGCAAACTGTTTAGAGTTTTTCTAATTTGAATATTTAATTTAACATTCTATAAAGTTGAATAATTTCATTCCAGTATCAGCAGCCAGCTAATTCCATATCGATATCGGTATCATCACATCACCAAGTATGAAAAATATATCATGATGAAGGGGTGCTGATGTGTTATCGCTTGCTCAAAGCATTTTCTTAGTGAAAGTGGAGGTTTATGCTAAATAGCTATGTTCTTTAAAGTTATTATGGTCTTGTGTATCTTTTCCTGCTGGCCAATAATGCTTTGTGCTTCTTGCTTATTAGAATTTACTTTTTGTTGATCTTTTTGTTTGCTTTCCTAATTTCTTGCTTCCTGTTTAAGCAGATCTCAAAAGGAAGAAGCACTCAATTTCCGTGTTGCTAAGACCAAAGAAATTATCCAGATGGAGAAGGTACGGTTTGAAGGCAAAAGCTTTTTGGGATAGATTCACTTTTAGTGCAACAATTTGATCTCATCAATGTTTATTGCCTGAGTTCCTCTTCAAGGAAATTTTATCTCACTAGGTGTATTTAATACTCATCAACCCTCAACAGACTCTAGGTCTTCGAGTTCATTCACAATGTCTCCTCAGTCCTCATTAAATAGTTAATTCTTCTAACAAGTACTGTTAGCTTTCTCAGAGCACCTTTCCCTCCATGCTGCTGGGAAATGATACTCATACTATTTTACACCCATTGAAGAACATACATTTATTTTTATTTTATTTAAGCTTTGACTGCTGATGCGATTCCTAACTAGATGCGCATTCGAATGAATAAGGAACACACTTATGTTAAATGATTCAACCATGGTGGTATAGATGTTTCACAGCATAAAGATATCCAAGTTGTCTTTACTGGTGAACCAAAATCTTAACATTCAATTTTCTGATGTCTTTTGGCTATACAAGACAAACATCATTATATTTAGGAATAACAGATTTACTGTGAGAATGAAATAATGCAAACAATTTACTTTCCTTAAACAAGAATTCCCGTTCTGCACTAAAGTCGATGTTATGTCAAGATCCCGTTATGTAAATTACATAGTATTTTCCACCAATATGGCCATGGTCATCCACTTTATGATTTGGCATCTAAACAAGGGGCTGGAGAAGTAGAACTGTCTCTAACAATCATACTCATGATAGAATTGACACAAAAATTGTTGCCTTTCTCTTGGTTCTAGAAAATGATTATTTTACCAGACATGTGCAACTATTGGATGTAAGTTCCAGCAACATGATTGGAGTTACAAAGGCTGAGTTGTCGTGTGTTTGCAGGAACTTGCAGTGGAGATTGGAGAACTTGAGAAACAGAAGGATGACCTTGAAGCTGAACTGAATAGGGTTTGTTGTTCATTAAATTGCATTAATTTTATTAAGGGTTGGTTTCTGATATTCTAATTCTGCAAGAACAGCAACAGCTTGGTACATTTACTTTTGTTCATCACAATTGCATTTAATTGCCACTGATGGGTGAAGAACAGTCTTTATGATTTAAGTTCTATGCCTCACTTCTCTGCAGGTTAATTCCACTCTTGCTACTGCTCGTGCACGCCTTCATAATGCCAAGAAGAAAGAGAGCAGTTTGATGAAGCGAGTAATCAGATCCTTGTTCACTTAAAGTCTAAGGTACACTGATTTTTTAATGTAAATGTGGAGACAAATTTAATGGTTTTGGGATGAATTGAATGTTTTATTGCACAATATGGATTTTTGATATAGGAAGATGAGCTTTCAAGATCAGTTGTTTCATGTAGAGTGGAGGCAGATGTTGTCAATACATGGATTCATTTTTTGGAGAATACTGGACCCTTCAAACCACCTACTCCAAGAAAAAGGCTAACGACATTAAGTATGATGAAAGTGTATTTTCTTCAGTGAATTTTCTCTGATGAAAGTGTGGTATCTTTTTATAGCATTTACCTGCATAGTAACGTTTGTTCATATTGTGTAGGCATGAATTGGAGAAGTATGGAGATAATTATGTGAATTTGGTCGTTGGTCTGCTCTCAGCTTACAAGGTGTTCTTTATCCCATTCCCACTTTATTTCAACTTACATAGGATTTTAATATTTCTTTTGTATGGCAATTACATGGCATGGTGTTGGTGTCCATAATTTTTTGTATCGTACAGGACACTATGGGTTCTTTCGGTCTCATCTGTCAAAAAGTTTTTGGAGAAGTTGGGGCAGAGTTCAAGGTTTGTCTTTCCTTTCTTTGAAAAGTACGTTAGAGGTTAATTGAAATTTCTTAATTATACATGTGAATCAGGTCAAGAATAACGGATAAAGATAAGAATGAAAGCGTGAAAGGTACAGAACCAAGAAAAAAGTTTGAAGAAGAATATCTGGATCTTGAAGCCACGGTAAGTTATTGTTAGTATATATATATATATATATTTTATTGGTAAATTCAGTAATTTGTCAATGCTAGTTTCTGTTACAGTAATTTGGCTTTATTCAGAATTCTCATTTATTTACTTACTTTAGGAGTTTATTGATTTTTTTTTTCCACCCAGGAAATATGATGTAATATTAGCAGAAAAACAGAAAGCAGTACAAAAACATCAATCGTGCCTAGCAAGCATATGGCTTCCAGGAAGTTTAACAGGAGATCTAGTCTCCCCACACAAAACAGAGCTTAACAAGTCTCTTTTACATAGGTTTAAAGCTGCATTAGGCAGAGCAAAAAGAAACAAGTCTTTGTCTTCGCTGCCATCACCTGGCCTGCTAGCAAGTCTGCAACCGAGTTTACTTCCCTAGGAACAGTTTCCACATTATATTCCTCCAGCTACTTGGCCTTTTCCCTGCAAGCCATAATGATATTCATGTGTTTTTGGCCAAAAAAAAAAATGATATTGATGTGTTTAAATTTAACGATTACATGGTAATCACAGCCAAAGAATCCATGTTAATCTCGACTTTTTTAAGGTTCATCATAATGCAATACGAGAGACCAGAATGTAGGCCCCATAATTCAGTGGACAGAATATCTAACTTTCCCAGTTTTCTTGCTAAACCAAAAATCCTGTCACCTTTTTCATCTCTAATGACAGCAACAATGGTGGCTTGACCAGTGGAAAGAATTAAGGAACCGTTGATGTTTAGTTTCACCCAACCCAGTTTAGGAGGAGTCCAAGTTAGGTACTGCCGGGAAATGTTGAATAACAATTGCTTTTGGTGGGTGTAAAGCAATAATTCTTTTTTCTCTAGGCTGCAATTTGTTCTCATCCATGCGTTGAGGTCAGAGATGTGAGTTTGAAAATTGAAATCTTGTGATAAAGGGAACAGAGTGCAGGACAGGCTCTTAAGGCATGATCTAGATCCTTGTTTGGATTAGAGCATCTAGGGCAGACAGAGTTAACTATAATGATTCTCCTTTTCAAATTGTCAGCTGTAGGAAAACTATTATGAACAGCTCTCCACAAGAAAATTTTAATTTTTGGTGGAAACAAGGATTGCAGATCCAGTTCCAATCTTCCTTATGCCTGTTGTTGATGTTTTGAAGTTGTTCATTTATCTCACTTAAAGAGGGTTCAAACCTGCAGTTTCTTGAGCGGCTCCTGAAATCACTGCTTTGTTTAGCTAAAGAGATGGAGCCAATTAATCTTTTAGCAGATCATTTGTTGAAAAACCAATCAGGTCTTTGTTCCATTTGCTCTTAGAGAGCCAGCACTCACTAACTACAAGTGCTGAAGAGACAGGAGTTAGGAGGTCTCTTGAAAGAATAATGTTAACAAGTGCTTGAATGCATGTTTTGAGAAGCTCAAAAGAGAAACTTCATATATCCATTGCTTCTTCGTAATCAATATTCTAGATGGTGAAAAGTTTCCCATCCTGGTGCTCGTTAATGGGACACAAAACACCAGTCATGCTCTTTCATGTAGTCAGGAAAATTTTTTGTATTCTTTCAGGTTTTGAACACCATGAGTAGAGTGGACACATTGAAGAAGCAATTCTACAATGCATCTGAAGGCATTTTCAGGTATACATATGTTCTTTTCCCCCCCTCTTGTTTGGCTCCTAATCCAGTAACAACTGTGGTATTCACCATTATACAGGAAAGATATTGAAAAGGTCAAAGAGCTCTTTGATGCTCTTGAAAAAATAAAAGGTGAATTTCAATCCATGGAAAGACCAACTTTTGAAGCTAGACCCCAATTGAAAAATCACAATATCCACCCAGCGGTAGAGACCATACAAGTGCTTTTCCTACCTCTCCTGATACCAGTGAGGCTGTAGCTTCTGAAAAAGATGAAGCAACGGAGGGGTCCTATACCTCGGTTAAGGACACACTGGATACTGAAGTTGATATGGCAAAAATAGAATCAGAATTGGAGAAGTTCGAAAGTGACAACTCAGAAGAGGAAATTTGTGATTGGGAGTTTGATGAACTTGAATAGGAAGTCAAAATCAGTAATTGATCACCTTCAAGATGGTCTTTGTTATCTCATCTGGTCATAACATTCCAAAAAGAGATGGAAATTCAGGATCTCCACTGAAGGTTGAAAGTGCTTCAAGTGAATGTTATTCATTTGAGTTATATTGGGAGTTTGGATGAGAAAAGGCCGAATGAAGCTTGAAAGTGGGTGCAAAGGTAAAAAAGAATTGTTAATTGTTGCTGTAAATTTCTTAGACAGAAGAGGCACATGTAGATAATAGATACAATAAATTAGTTACATGTAAGGTATGTTCGTTGCACATTGTCAAAGGAATCTTATGTTAATTGGCTTTTGTAAGGACTTTAGTCTAACCTTCGATTACCTTGATTTTCACGTTGTTTCTCATGTTGTCTGCCTAGGTATCATCATTATTGGAGAAGATCGAAATTAGGTTGTATAATATACTGTTTTTACTTTCTTTATTTCTCTAGCCACTCAAAAGCCAAACATTTAATTAGCATTAATAAAAAATTAAAAATGGCCTTTTTTGTACACTCACTTTTTCATAAAATAGTCATTTTTTTTCAAAATATAAAAAATTATTTTTCTTTAAAACTTTAATAAATACTCATATACCCCTTGATGAAATCCTTTTTTCAATTCTTTATCTAATGATAACTGAACCATAAAAAGGTGTATTTACGAAGCGATAGACTTTTTATGTTTTGAAATATTATCCTTTCAATCGCATTTTATTATCTATGGTGCATATTTAATTTGTATTTCATTTTTTTCTCTTCATATATATATATTATATAATGATATTAAGAGATCGAAAGGAATAAATCGGTCCCATTTGAGTATAGAAAAAAATTTGCGCATGGTTCAATCCTTTCTAAATGATCATTTTTATTTCTAAATGGAACACATTGGTGTGAAGTGAATATCACCACTTCTTTGGAAGAGTATACTATAAGAGTGTTAATATAAAATTATAATAAATTTAAACTTTTTATTATTTTTAATATATTTTTTTATTTTCAGATAAGTAAAATAATATAACACATATAGAGTTGGAATATAGAGCGGACAATCCGCCCAACTTACAAATTTTTGTGGGGGTACGTCAGGAAAATTTGGCCCACGGATGTGCGGGCTGTTTTAACTTGTCCCGTGAGTTGAGGTGGCCACGTTGATGCAGGCATAGGTCTTCCCACATGGCCCTCACAGTATTGAAAAAAAAAACAAAGAAAATTGAAAAAATAAAATTGAAATCACCTCAACCAGTTGCCTCTTTCAGTCTTTCTCTCAAGGGTCATGCTTACTCTCACATTCTCTTTCTATTCATACTCTCAAGTCTCATTAGATCTCACTCACTGCACTGTCTACTGCATAAATGTCTTCCTCTTCTCGTTCTGGTCTGGTCTCGGTCTCTTTCGCTAGTCAGCACTTGGTGTCGGCAGTCGCTCACGGTGTCATAGGTCACAATATAAGCACAAGCTCATCTCACTCTTGTCTCAGTCATTCTCATCTCGGTTTCGGTAGTTAGTACTCAATAGTTGCTCACAGGTCACAAGTCTTTAGTCCAATCGTCACAGTACCAGCGTACTAAGTGCACGTATCGGTCACTTGTAGTCTTCTCGTCAGTCGTCGCAGCCTCACAGGTGCACGCACATACCAGATCCATCGTATCGTTGTCACTGACTCACCATCTCCTCGTCGTTGTCGTCTTTGTCGTCAAGCGTGGTGACCTCGTATCATGCTGTACTTGTTGTTGCAATTTTATTTTTTTTAGTTAGCCAATGTTTGATCTATTGGTGTGAAGTTGCAGTTTAGGGGCTTGGAGTTGCGGTTTGGGGTTGTAATTGTGGTTTGGAATTATGCTACATCAACTCTTGGGGCATCAACAAAAGTAGCATGCTCCGTTTTTTTTTTGGTGTGCAGGGCAGGTCAGCCTACGTTGTCCTGCGGGGCGAGGTGGGGAGAGTTGAGTCGACTGCTTCAGCTGGCATCATGTATAGGCCATCGTGGGTCGGCCCACTTCAACTCGTGAGCTGTGTGGATCAGGCCACTGGCCTATTCAGCTTTCTTTCCTAACTCTAAACACATGCCACATCATTCATAATTAATTAACTTTTTGATTCAACAAATATTTTCCATACTATGGTGATATTTTTGAAAACTATTATGGTTAGTTTATTTAAAGGTAATAGAGAAATAATATAATAGTCATTTTTTTAATGTTTATTATTTTATTTAATTAGAAAAATAAAAAAGGAGTTTTAAATGGAAAAATTTCTAATTTATTTTTAGTAATAATTATTTTCAAGGTATAACTTTTTATTTCCTATTATTCAATTTCAAAAAATAAATGTGTCATTAAAGTTATAAAAAAAACTTTGAGTTTCTAAAATATAACACTAACTCCTTCAAGAATTTTCAAATGGAACAAGTTTTTATTTGATATAATAGTAAATCTATCTTCTATATTGTAGATATGGAGTTTCATTGGGATGGTTATGTATGTGTTGTGAACAAGTTTTGGGCTACACGTGACTTTAGAATAGTAATGTAGAGATAACATATAATGAGATGACTTAAGAGAGTATAGGGAGGAGACAAGCGTTTTCAGTATCTCAAATGTATAAGTGACAAATAAGAGAGCTTAAAGAATCCTTAAGCATTAATCTTGCAGCGTATGCAATTGAGATGTACAATTGTTTGAGTTGCTTGCTTAATCTTGAGAGTAAAACTATACACTAGAATGTCGTTTCTCTAATTTCTTTAAAAAGTGTCAAGTGAGGAGGAGTGGTTTAATATTATAAGTTGTTGAATTTAACGTTATCAGTTTGATTATCTTGATGATTAATAGATGAGATAAATTTGCTCAATTTATGATTATTCTAATGAGCTTACTAATGGATCAAAACCAATAGTTATCCTCATAAGTGCATGAACTTGCTTAAAAAAGGTTAGATTTGGACAAGTGATTCAATGATCTTTATTCTAGCCTACTAAGTTAATTCTTCGTAAGTCATCTCAAGTATTAACCGCACTCCTTAAGCTCTGTCACTTAGTCCAAGAGTTAAGCTTTGTCATTTAATCTAAGAAGTTAAGCTCAATAATAATTTTAGCCCTCTATAATATTAATATACAATCGCAATTATTTTTTAAGTTGAGTTATTGTCTAACTTGGACTATATTAAGAAAAATCTCAAATTAGGTGAGGATTTAGCTTAAAAAATGATGACATGTATATATTTATGTCAAAGAATGCTTTGCTACTATTATGGATGAAAAATTTTCCAATCTTAAATTTCTTAAAGAGGTTTAAGTATTATGCTTTGTAAATTCAAAATTCTAATATAGTTTTAATAGTTTTGAGAAGATGTCGCCATAATTTAATTTTTAAGAATGACAATATCAAAGTCTACAAGGACTCATGAATTTGATGGAGACTTTTTTTTTTTGTATCTTTTTATTTATGGTGTGGTATGATGGATTTAGGTTTTTATAAATTTGGAAATCTTAACTTTCTAGTATGTGAAAACACTGTAGAAATATTTATTTACATGCACAATTATAAAGCTTTCTTGAACTGGTAACGTGCAATTTTTAGTGTGGAAGCAGAGTTAGCAGGACTTGAACACACGCACCATTTTAGAAAAGCCAGCATGTGGTTGCGTTGCATCACCATAATTTCAGTAGATGGGGCTGGGGCTATCACGTGGGTCTTCTCACTTTAGATGGTGATTATGTGGTCTGGCTTGGACACAAAACAGCTTAAAACTTGCGAAATAATTATTAGGAATTATGTTTCATGTGTAGCAGCAGTCAGAAATCCAAAGTTCAAATATGCTTATGGGCTAACAAATCATTGGGATATAGAAAATCTATTGAGTAATCATGTGTGACACTCAAATCTGACAATCATACTTTTTTAGGAAGAGAAGAGTAAAAAAAAAAAAAAAAAAAGTGTTATAGGGATCTATATTAATGTATAAAAAATGTTTTATTAAAAGTGATATATCATTTAAATTATTGAATGATAGATTAGATATATATATTTTTTTATAAAAATCTTTTTTTTTTCTAATATATCATGTTTATAATATATAATTCATGAACAAAAGATAAAATGACTAATTGCAAACAATGTATTAAAATTTAAACCAAATCCATCTTAATATTTTTCCCTAAATATGTATTAAGTTGAAGCTTTGTATTTAGGACAAGTTGGAAATAAACAAAAAAAATATTAATTAAGTATGAATAGTTTTCAAATTTTTCATGTTTGAAAAATTTTGAATATACATACTTATCTCCCAAACCATTACTATTCACAATCCTTTTTATAATGGTTTTGGTTTTTTTTTTTGCAATTATATAGGATATGTGTATTTTCTTTTTTTTTCTTTAAATTATACGAATATAAAATTATGTTGTAAAATTTATTTATATTCAATCAATAATTTTTTGGAATGCATTTATAATTATCTCATATGGTTACTGATTAGTTTACTAAACTTTACACTTCGATGGTCACTTGATTGTTGAATCAAAGCAAGTTCTAGCAGCATTATTTTAAAATTTAAAGAAAAAATCATGATGATTTTATGTTTTGATAAAATGTAATACATGTGAAGTCGTACCTTGAAAACATAATTTCATCAAGTTATGATTTGATTTAAAGTACTTCTGTAAATTTCTTTACAAATGCTGTATTTTGGAGATTTTATATTTTCAAGAAAGGTAATATTTTTATTTTATTCCCAAAAGTTGGCCTTGAGCTTTTGAGTGGATTAATAATTCTATTCTTGGATTTATCTCATCATTTATTATGAGACTCACAGTTGGCACTTTCTGTGGTCAACAAGGTCAAAGATTGTAATTTCCCAAAATAGGAATAAGATAACGACAAAGAAAGCTAGGAAACAAATGTGTAAATTTAGTTTAATATTAATAATGGCTCTGTCTCTGTCGAACTCTGACCAAGTCAAAATTGCTGGAATCCATGCATGTTTCATCATAACCCACTGGACTGTTCTCATCTCAATCACCCATAAATTACACGACAGGGAGAACATGAACGTGAAACATCAACAGGGGGAACATGTGGAGTCCTCTGAAAACACACAATGTGTGAAATGTTGCGTGGTTGAAATTCAGATCATATAAACACTATTCTTTTTGGATATATATATATATATTTTATATTTTGAAGATGTTAAGGAATGACTAAGGGAATTTGTTACAAGGTAGAAAGGAAATTTTTTTTCAATCCTTTAATATATTTACCATTTTATAAAATATATATATAAAAGTATAAAATATTTCTTTTGCAAATTACTTTTTGATAGGTGCTTTGGCAACCAGACCACTACTAATAAAATCCTCATTAAGAAGGAGGATAAGAAAGGCTTAAACAAATACCACCTAAAAAATTAATGAAATGAAAAAAATGGTGGTTATTTAATAATTTATATGTTGATTATTACACTATATATATAAACTAGTAAGAGGTGCACCGTGTTTAGTATATTTAAAATAGAAAAAGAATTAATTAATAAATCACCAAGATAGCCAAATAAAATATGAAATAATTTTAAGAAAAAGAGCTTCAAATTGAATTGATCTAGTGGGGGTATGGTAGCTTTTATGGTGGGGTGGAGAGATGTTAATTAGGTAAGAGAAAAAGTTAAAAAAAAAAAACTATTACAAATAAGACATCAAAGAGAGTTCTTGTCCTTTAATATTATAAATAAAACTGTTATAACTTTAAATTTTGGATTCTAAAGGAACTAGCATAAGTTTTTTTTCATGGATTAAAAGTCTAAGAATATGACAATTGTAAAGGTCTAAAATTGACATTACGTTTTAAACCTATGGATAGAGTGATGTGGTTTAGAGAATCAAGTTTATAGATTTAAAATGACTTTGGCATGATGGGTTTTAAAGAAGAACCCTTAAACTGGTATATCTATTTTTCAACCTTTTTAATGGAGATTTATACACTTAGAGGGGCTTTTCGTAAGCTTAGACTTAAGAAGAGCCCATTGATGAATTCATCAAGTGAGTGACCCATCTCGGCCATTTAACCACTAGTGTAATCCAATAGATAGCCACTGGTGAAATCTAATAGATGTTGTCGATTGACTCATTATTGCACAATGGTGTGTTGCACATTGTGGAAATGCTTGAAACTACTTCAAATGGCGGAAGTGTGACTATATTAGATGTTGATGTTGCAAAAGAAGTTACAAGACATGGTGATTTACAACATTGCCTCTTAGGAGGTAACAAGCGAGTTCTATGACCGAGTTTCCTAAAACCTAGACCCTAATAAATTTTTTTCTTAAATATCTTAAAGCCTATCCTAAACCCTATAGGGTATATTGAAAATGTATCCATAACACGGTTAGCAACTTTATAAGATACTCAAAATCTACTTGAAATTGATCTATAAGCTAATATAATATTATGAGGAATTTTATGCTTCAGTCATTCAAAAGTGACTAAATAGTATAGTCACTTCTTCCAATTATAGTAAAACTAAGTCGATTATAGTAAAATAAGACCCATAAATAATAAAAGAATCTATCAACAGTCTTTTGGAGATTGTTGACAATCTCCTACAAATTGTTGATAGTTTCGTCAGAGTTGTCGACATTTTTTTTAATAGTATTCACCCATGATCATAGTAAATAAGGATTGTTCATAGTAAAAAGTGATTATATTGTCTAATTGCTTTTGAGTAGTTGAATCGTATAATTTCCCCAATATTATTAAAGTACTTTAAAATTTATATTTCAATGTTAAAAATAAATATTCTAAAAAGTAAACTATTTGAACAAAAACACGAAACAAATTAACTTAAAATCTCACACACTATCATGATATATTTCTATGATAAAAGTAACTTTAATAAAAAATGATCATGATTACTTGAAATTATCATTTGGCTTTATAGTATTATAGTATTATTATATGTATTAGATTTAATCATTTTAGTAAGCAAGTAATCTTATTATATACAGTATCTACTCATATCCTGTTTAATTATGTACGTTTTGAGTAGGTATTATGGATCATATGGAAGGTTCCAAATGTAGATTTTTTGGAATTTGCTCTTATAGGATAGGGCATGGGTATAAAGTCTTCCCACCCTATACTCACACCTATAACATGTACTTTAAGGTACACAAAGTATAGGTTTCAAGGTATCTTATATTATCGACAATATTATATATTTTTTGTAATAAATATTTGAGTAAAAAAAGGAAAAAAAAAGAGAGTTTAAATCCATATGTTAATAACCCTAAACGATTAAACTTAATATTGCCTCTCTTTCTTTTTCTTATTCTTTCCATTTTTTTTCTCTAATTTTAGGTTTTCTAATCTTTTGCCTTATTCTTTTTCATTTACTAAATAGTAATATCGTAAAATTTGAAATAATTAAAGTAAAAAAGTTGTTTTTTTTTTTTTTTAATTTCACATAATTTATTATAGTTTCTATAAATTTTGTATATGAATAACTTATAATATTATATATAAATTACTTTTTGAATATCACATAAAATTGAAATCTATAAAAGGAAATGTAAAATTTCAGGTTTCATAGGATATCGTGTACCCTTCAAGTTTTATAAAGTACATAATATATGATAGTTTTTAGGTGTTATAGGGTAGGTTTTGATTTTAAGATTTAGAAACCTATATCTTACAGATTAAGATACGAGTAAAGTCTCATGTACTATATACCTTGTACTTACTCACCTCTATGCTAAAGAATTTTAAAATACTTGTAGAATCTTACATAAACCATATAGGGTTCTAATTGTATGTGTAAGGATTTAAGTGCGAGGGTCACACACGTGTTGCATGAGAATGTGCTACACGTAGTTTAATAAGGGAAGTGATATATACAATGATGATAAGAGGTGAATGAGATGGGAATGAGGAGTAGGCGATCCCAAATAAGGCTTAACACTTTGGTGATAGATGTGTGTATATGGGTGAATTTTGGTTTCGATCTTTTTGTGGAAAATCTGGCTGAGTAACCATATTTTTTTTTCTAAAGAAGTGCCCCTTTTCAATGAGGAGATATGAGGTATTTATTGTATCTGGTCATGAATCTCGGATAGCAACGATGATCAATGATTCTAGGCAAATAAGCCCTTATATGGGCTTTGTATGGGTTTAGTCCCATTAGAAATCTTTAGTACATGTGTTAGCCTTATTGAGAAAGATTACGTCAGATGAGCCATCCTAACAAACCTTATTCCAAGCCCACTATGCCAAATCTCCATTAATCATTCCAAAACATGGACTTTACTCTCTGAGCCTTATCACCTTAGCTCAAAGAATTAAATCTATTAAAATAAGGGCCAAAAGCTCATGAATTAAATTTAGCTTGCTACACTAACAAAATTCTCAAAACTTATCCCATACTCTATTGGGATATATCTCTTTGATTATTATATCGAGTTTCGTTGGCTTAGGTATCTCATATCACCTAACCTAATTGATCCCTACTTGCATTTAATCTAAGATTGAAGAATGCTATCGTAGACACTTAGCCTTGTAAGACATTTGTGATCTTAGATGATACACATACCAAGTAGGACACAAAGAAGCTTCTTTGGAATCTATTATCATGGCTGGTTCTAGTAGATACCACAATTCAACAAGTATTAGAATCAAATGACAAAATATTCAAACTTAGGTGTAGAAATATTGTGTACTTGAGTGAGAACATTATAGTAGGACATCGTACATCATTTAAAGAGGAGTATAATTTTAAGATGTCTAAATTACCTTGCCATCCAGAAACTTAAAGATAAGTTTTTTTTTTAAGTAGATGGTAATAATTATGACTCGAAATAAAAGATAATATACAATAAACTAACTACAGTATCAACTTAAATTAAAGATTTGATATCAAGTATTAGGCAAGAATAACGATTCATAAGTTAGATCAATTTGACTATGTTTCGATTATTTTTCCAAACTTAATTGTATTTATTGATGAAATATAAGATGTCTTGTATATATTGAAAAGATGGAAGAGAAACATATAGTAATATTATACAAGTATCATTATAGATTTTAAGTGAATACCTGAACATATGTTATAATTACAACATTGCCTCTTGGGAGGTGATAGGCAAGTTTTAAGACTAAGTTTCCTAAAACCTAGACTCTTCTTTTTAAATGTCCTAAAGCCTATCTTAAACCTTATAGGCTGTATTGAAAATGCATCCATAACACAATTGGCAACTTTATAAGATATTTGAAATCTACTTGAAATTGATCTATAAGCTAATAAAATATTATAAGGGAATTCTACGATTTAGTTATTCAAAAGTGACTGAACAGTATAATCACTGCTTTCGATTATAATAAAATAAGACCCATTAACAATAAAAGAGTTTATCAACAATCTTTTAGAAATTGTTGACAGTTCTCTACAAACTGTCGATAGTTTCATGAGAGTTGTCAACATTTTTTTTAATAGTAAATCACCCTTGATCATAGTAAATAAGGATTATTTATAGTAAAAAGTAATTATACTATCTAATCACTTTTGAGTAACCAAATCATATAATTTCTCCAATATTATTAAAGTACTTTAAAATTTATATTTCAATGTGAAAAATAAATATCCTAAAAAGTTAAACTATTTGAATAAAAACACGAAACAAATTAACTTAAAATCTTACACACTATCAATGATATATTTCTATGATAAAAGTAACTATAATAAAAAAACAATCATGATAAATTGAAATTATCATTTGGCTTTATAGTATTATAGTATTATTATTTTTAATCTTTTGTCCTAGTAAGTAGGTAATCCTATTATATATAGTAACTACCCATATTTTGTTCAACCAGGTAAGTTCCAAGTAGGTTTTGAATGTAGATTTTTTGGAACTTGCTACCATAAAGTAGGGTATAGGTGCAAAGTTTTCTCACCTTGTACTTACCCTCTAACATGTACTTCAAGGTATACAAAATATAGGTTTCAAGGTACTTTGCATATATGCTATAAAATGTTATTAAATAATATTAAGAAATGAATAATAATTGAAAATATTATAATATTTTTGTAATAAATGTTTGAGTAAAAAAAGGAAAAAAAAAAAGAATTTAAGTCCATAAGTTAATAACCCTAAATGATTAAGCTTAATACTACTCCTCTTTCTTTTTCTTATTCTTATTCTTCCCCCCTTTTTTTTTTTTAATTTTAGGTTTTCTAATATTTTGCCTTGTTTTTTTTTGTTTACTAAATAGCAATATCACAAAATTTGTAATAATTAAAGTTATTTTTAATTTCACATAGTTTATTATAGATTCTATAAATTTTGCATATTAATAATTTATAATATCACGTATAAATTACTTTTCGAATATCTCATAAAATTGACATCAATAGGAGGAAAGGTAAAATTTTGCATTCCACGGGATACCATTTACCCTATAGGTTTTATAAAATACAAGGTATATAATAGTTTTAAGATATTATAGGGTAAATTCTAGTTTTAAGATTTAGAAATTTATATCTTAAAAAATAGGATATGAATAAAATTTCATATCTTATCTATCCTATATTCATTTACCTCTATTCTATAGGATTTTAAAATATTTGTAGAATCTTATATCCATCATACAAGTTTCTAACAAAATTCTCAAAACTTGTCGCAAACTCTATTGGGATATATCTCTTCGATTATTATATCAAGTTCCGTCGGCTTGGGTATCTTATATCACCTACCCTAATCGATCCCTACTGGCATTTGACCTGGGATTGAAGAATGCTATCGTAGACACTAAGCCGTGTAAGACGTTGGTGATACACATACCAAGTGGGACACATAGAAGCTTCTTTGGAGTCTATTATCGTCATTGGTTCTAGTAGATACCACAATTCAACAAGTACTAGAATCAAATGACAAAATATTCAAACTTAGGTGTAGAAATATTATGTGCTTGAGTGAGAAAAATATAGGAGGACATCCTACGTCATTTGGAGGAGTATAATTTTAAGATGTCTACATGCCCTTGCCATCCAGAAACTTGAAGATAAGGTTCTTTTTTGAGCAGATGGTAATAATTATGACTCAAAATAAGAGAACTGGTAAAAAAGATCATAAAATATATTAATGGATTGTTGGCCACGTGAACTCGTTTGTTATAGAGTTTTTAGTCTTTAGCCAGGCTAAACAGTAGTTGAACAATTGGTTTGGCCTTCAGCAAATTCATAGATTGACTCTTATTCTAAAAAAAAGAAGTCATTTATAAATTGCAAATGAAATTCTCTTCACGTCACCTCATTTCATATCACATAGACGAGACTTTTCTGCTTTCTTATATTCTTTTTTAAAATTTTTATTTTAAATCTTAATAGTGGAGATAATAAGGTGAATAGGATAAAGATTCTATTTTATACTCATCTTATAAGCACAAGTTCAAAAATTTAAAACAAAAAATTTGCTTGTAATCCTTTGATCTATATCCGGTCAAATCTAGAAGTTTTTAGAGTATTTTGTAGAACTTTGTGGCTTTTTTCCCCCCCTCTTTTTTCTTTCCAAGTTCAAGTACTATAATTTTTTATGCCTAAACCTTAATATTAAAATTGCTAGTCAACACTATTCTTAAAATAAATGATAACAAATATAAATATAACCAATTGAAATTTAAAAATATTACAAAATAAAAGACAATAATATACAATAAACTAACTATAGTACCAACTTAAATTAAAGATGCAATACTAAGTAAGTTCATAAGTTAGTTCGATTTGTTACATTTTGACTATATTTTGCAAACTTAATTGTGTTTGTTGATGAAATATAAGATGGAAGAGAAACATATAGTAATATTGTACAAGTATCATTATAGATTTTAGGTGAATATCTAGACATATGTTATAACTGTTGACAATCCTTCAAGAGTAAGTTTCGAAACTTTAAATCTGAAATTTACTCTCAATATCCACTCTATAAACTATCCGACGACACAAAGTTGCAACATGTTTTAAGATCTGAAAGGATGAATGCAGAACTCCACTTTCCAATGCAACACCGGTGAGGAGAATCAAGTCACAAAGGACGATAAAAATAATGCAATGGATGTAATAATCTTAACAAGACAAAAGGGTTAAGATAGAAAGGTGTAGGCCACATGGCATGGGAAAATTTATATATAGATGGATTAGACTGATCGTTGGTGATGCAGCACCACAACTTTGAATAGCATCAATCACATATCACCAGATGCATGCTCTTTCAACTTCACATTGTACCATGCCGATGTTGCCTGTAATTATCGTAAACCAAAACATGAAAAAAGAACAAGAACACCCGTCAACATCTTCAACCAGGTATGATCGCACTTCATAGCACTCACCGACCGATCAAAGCAAACTCCAGATTCATGGTACTGCGAGCTGGAATTCGAAGCATCATAGGCGAAGTGTGCGAGCCGAATAGCTAGGTATATGATAACTACAATGTCACCATCCATATTTGAGGAGATCGATATCCATATATATACGGTTTATATGACTAGCAGTGTTTGCTTGAAGGGAATAGATGTTTTGAAAACATAAACGGTTAATGATAATATTATAAGCAAGAATAGTAAACCATGATTTAGTATTCTTTGGTAAATAAAGAAATCAATACAAAGTAAGATAGAGGGATTTTTATTATTTATAACTTATAATATAGAACACAGATTTGAATAACAACTGTTTTAATATAGATTATGCCGCTTTTCAAAACGGTATATACAATGTTAGGCGCCTCCGCATGGAGCTTTCGATCATTTTTGGCTAATCGCACCGAATT
Organism: Laguncularia racemosa; assembly: GCA_037954665.1. Taxonomy (NCBI): domain Eukaryota; kingdom Viridiplantae; phylum Streptophyta; class Magnoliopsida; order Myrtales; family Combretaceae; genus Laguncularia; species Laguncularia racemosa. The sequence goes on from JBBMOL010000005.1 coordinate 14,616,425, forward strand.
GGTCAATTTGTACAAATCCATACTGAGCCAGTAACGTAACTCCTGGTATAAGATGAATCCATCCATTCGTCGGATACTTAAACTCAAGTTTAATTTAACATTAATCAGATTGAGTTTGAATAGTTTATTAAGTTGAGATTAAATTTTATAATGTTTGGTTCGATTAATTCATAAGTCTAATCAAGTTTGAATCAAATTTAAATATTACGTGAATTCGAGTTTGAGTTTAAATATTAATATTATTTAACTAAAAATATTTTTTAGATGAATTGAGTTTAAACAAATTTAATTAAATCAAGTTTAAGCTCATCTAATATCATCTAGAGTTGAGTTCAAGCTTAAGACTCTAAGCTCAATTAAACTTAAATCAAGTTCAAACTTAATCTTACTACTATATTATCTTAGTTCCATTTTTTTATAACCTAACCATAACAATTAACAACCCTTTCAACAATAATGTCCTTTTTTTTTTCCCCTAATTTTGTAGCTATAAGTCGGACCATTTTCAAAAATATTCTATTCATCAAAAGCACGTGTAATGACTTTTTAAGTGAAACTCAAATCTTAATCAAACATAGATTAATCTACGACTAGAAACCTCAAATCCGATGGCTATTGAAATTACAAACTACTGGACATTGATTGGCGGATTTTGCACTCAAAGAAAACTACTGACGTGTATCCAATTACTTCTCCATTAATTTCAAATCAACAGTATAACCCTAGGATGAGTTTTTCTATAGGCTAAAAATCTAATATGTACTTTTAGTTGCAACTTGCAAGCAGTCCTGCCTAATGCTTCTTCTTTTTATTTATTTATTTATTTTTATTTAATGCTAGAATATTCTATATCAAGAGCTTCTTATCAACAATAAAAATGGAATTATTATTAATTCCTCATGGAGGCAAATTCAAAGGATCTAAATGGGTCATCACAATCGTCCTTAAAACTATCACATAATTCACTGGACTTGTTATGTAGGCTAGGCAGATGGGAATTGGGTCCAGCCGTCAGGGAGTGGCATCTCTTCAGTTCAGTAATAGCAGCTAGAATCCACAGTTGGTTTTTTGCATTTTACTCCTTGGAAGGATCCACCCTTTTATTTTCGGATTTTTTTTTTTTCGTAGGGAGCGGGCCTGCCCTATTAGAGCAAAGTATCCGTATTATACAATTTTCTTTATGTGGAATTGGTGTATATGAAATCTATTAAAGTAATGTAGGCGTGCTACGGGATGGATAGTAAAATTTCCCCATTTTACAAGAAAGGATTCTTTAGAAGTAACATGTCATATATAATTACTACCGGTCGGAACGATTAAGAAAATTTGGATGCTTTACTCACTTTATTAGAGTAACTATCACCAATTATGTATCAAAATTTAGTTTATTCTTACCTATCCCATCTTACTCTTACACACAAAAAAAAAAAAAAAACTAGGAAAGATCTGACACTTCCTCAGCAACCCAAGCTTTATTATTTACCTTACAATCTTTTCCCTCATTTGGCACCATCCCCTCTCTTTAAAAATTGCCCTCCCTCTCCATTCCTCTCCTCAAACTCAACACACACATGCATTATACACACACCCACAACAGATCCAGAGAAACAGAGTTGTCAAAAGATGGCAACAGGAAATGCTTCCTGCAGCCAAGCAGATGATGATTTCATAGATATGAATTTGAGTCCTCACAGCCACTCAAACCTGCTATGCTTCTCCATTAACTCTCCACCACATAGCAGAGAGTTTGAGTTCCAAATGTGTACTTCGCTTTCTCAAGGCATAGGACCAACAGCTTTATGTCCAGCTGATGAACTCTTTTATAAAGGGAAACTCCTTCCTCTTCATTTACCTCGTAGACTCCAAATGGTCCAAAACCTCCTCCAAACAAACTCCAATACCACCAGACCACAGGAACAAAAAGATGACGAAAGCTTTATTGCTATTACCCCATCATTTATTTTCACTTCCTCCACAGCACCATGCACTAAAACAAACACCCCACTTGGTTCCTGCAACATTTCACCCACAGAATCACGCAGAGTCAGCTGTGAACTTAACCCAGATGAAGAATGCTTCTTCGACTGGTCGACTGAACTTAGAGGTTTCGAAAGCAACACTACCAATACGAAGGGATACTATCACCATTACTACTCATTTTGGTCAAAGAAGTTGAAGCAATCTTCCATCTGCCAGAAGCTCAAGGCTTCTAAGACATACTTGAAATCAGTCTTCAGTAAGTCTGCTTGTTCTAATGAGTGTTGTGCAAAAGCTTCCTCATGGGTGCATGCGGAAGATGCTGCAAAAACCCAGAAATATACGAGGGTTTCCGGTAGAGCTCCTTTTGCAAAAGATGATGGAGATCGGTATATTGGTAGGGATCTCTATGAGAGCAATCACAGGAAGTCATTTTCAGGTGCAATTCATAGGCATTGCACAACTAAGTCGTCACCGTCCTCATCTTCTAAATCTTCCTCTTCATCTTCATCTTCTTCATCCTCGTCGTCTTCATTTAATTTGAATGGTTTATATGACCTCCAGTTGCTCAGGAGGAGCAGCAATGCAACTTCAGATTTGGAAAGTTCGATTGAAGGAGCAATCGCTCACTGTAAACAGTCACATAGCTCTAGACAGGTGATGAATGAAGAGAAGAGAAAAACTGGTGGGGCCACTTGAAACTGTTTCATACAGTCGAGGGATTCAACAATATTTGTCTAAATATTTGTATGATTCAGAAAGATAGTCATTTTGTTTGATGACAAATTGTTGAGGATTTCTACAATGCAGTCGAATCGTCAGTTTAATCAGTTATCTAACTGTTAAATTAAATCAAACTGTCGGAATTTCAATGAATTTAGTTCAACGATTAAATGACTGATTAGATGGTCCAATCGACTGGACGGTGGAATTTCCCCTGATTATTTGGCTCCAATTTTATGCAGAAGATTTGTATGAAGGAAAAGTCCTTCTGTAATTGCAGAATTGGTAATCTCTCCATATTTCTATTGTTAATCTTCTCCTCTAACAGACAATTTTTTTTTTTTTAATTTCTTGTCCTGTTTAATATGATTTTTTTGAGACATTCAAACATAGTACACAATTCAAAGGAATGAATTTTTTAAAAGGTTGGTCTAACTGACCAAGCAAGAATAATTTAATGGTATGTGAGTTCCATAACTACAAATAGCTGTGGTATCAAAAGGACACTCTCATTAATTGGTCAAATAAAATGAGAATAGGATCCTAGTTTTAACTGGCCAAAACAAAAATGGTCCTAGTTTTAATGACATAATAAAGTCCTTTCCTGCCACTGGACCATAGTGTAAGAATGAGCAATAAGGAAATTGATAAAAGAGGAATTACATTTAGCTGCCCTGAATTGGTGCTCTCTTATCTTATCCTTAGTAATTACACGTTAATAAAAATATTAATTTAATTATTGACAGCATGTAATTAGTAAGGATATGGAGAGGGACTGAATTGAAGGCTTCATTGTAAGTTTTATAAGATTTGTAACTCTACTTATAATGTTGTAATAGTTATGTAATGTCAAATTGATGCATATGCAACATGCACCTAGATCCAAACCTTTTTGATAGGTCTCATTGGCCATTCCATTCATATAGGTTTTTGTTAACGAGTGCCATGCATCGGAATATATAACAATTCTTGTTTCAGATCTTTTATAAAATAAATGCAAAGTAGCAGGCACAAAATATAAGCGCATTCCTAAGTACAAGTTGTGAAAAGAAATCCGTATAAAGGCTCTTTCTATGTGTTAAAGCTGAAAATTCTCCAGCCTGGCCAAGGTCAGACTCAGCACTAAAAGAGAGGAAAAGATTCACCATTCAAAATCTCACAGCCCTCAATGGAGATTTTTCTTTCTTTTTTCTTTTCACCATACCTCAATGGAGATTAAATTATCAAAACCATTTTGATGTATAACACATTATTCAAATAAATTAAAAAATAAAAATAAAAATCAGCAAATGAGGTAAAGAGAAATTACTTTATTATAACGATTTATCAACATGTGTTGGCGTTTTCATTTTAAACAGTCCAATCTCATATACTATTCAGTAATTGTTTACCATTTCTCTGAGCACCCGTGAAGCGGAAGTGGCTGTAGAGTTCTCAGTGCCATTGGCTTATATTATGCTTATTTCTTTACTTCTTGCTGTAAATTCTTTTTATAGATATTTCTGAAGCTACCGTACTCACGGTTCCAAAAATATCAGAAGTTTGTCCCATGAAGAAGTTCCTTGTCTCCAAATATCCTGAGCAATCATGCAATTTATCTTACTGTTCAAGTATGACTACTACCAGTGCAGTATTTGACCAACATGATAGGGAACTCAAATATGTTTCCAAAGGTATTTGCGCCACAAGTTTTCTTAGAAGTCCCCTTCCGGTTTTGACACGAAAAGGACATGTCTTTAAGATTTTTTAACAGTAGGCCTTCCGAGAGTGCAAGACAAACATATAAATTCCGTCTCGATGGTTTGGTTTCCAAGCTAGTTTATTTCATTTATGGTCCTGTTTGTTTCATGACAAACGTTCTATAGCTTAACAAAAAAAATCTAAAAGAAAGGAAACAAATGCAATGATTGAGAGCTTAGAGAAACATTAGATCTTGGTATATTGGCAAAGATATCATTGCTGTGGCTCAATTTTAATGATCTGTTCATGTAACCGAATTATGATTGTCAGTGCAAAAGCAGTTCCCAATCTCACAGGAATAAAGTAGAAAAACTAACATTGAAACTTTGGTCTGGAAAATTAAATGTGAGAAAGATGAATGTTTAGATTCAAGACTAAAATTTTTGGTATTATAAAAAGGAGATGAACATTTATTAAAAGTAATATAAATAAAAAACGCTGATTATATATTGCTAAAGTGGCATGAAGGTGCCAAAGTGGATGCTAATTATTTACACCACTTTTAATAATATTTATCTTCTCATAGTACTATTCTAATATCTTTATATATCTATTTAAAGTTGAACTCAAACATTTGTTCTCTTGTTGTCCAGCAGAAGTTAAGGGAAAAAAAAATTTGCATTGTTGATTTCATACATTTAAAAGGGAATAAAAATAAACATAATTGTCTATGATCTCATCACATAAACCTTGTTGCATGAAGGGTCCAAGTGTACCGTGAGAATGAGAGCACTCTATGTGGCAGGTGAGCAAGTGGTGCATGTGAGTAATGTCAGGAAGGATTCATGGAATCGATAAAATTTTCCCTTCTAGTTGCATTATAAACAAAGATTTCATTAACCGATATCTAGAGCACTTATTAAGTTTAAAAAGGAAAATTCTTTATGAAAAAGTAAAGCGTATAGAAAGATGTGAAAATTCTTTATTTAGTTTTTTTAATAAGTGTCTCAAAAAACATATTAATATTTTTTTTAAAAAAAGAATTGGGTCAGAAAAATGAAAAATGAGTGCTCGAGGCACTTATAAAAGGTTGAAAAAATAATTTTTATATTTTCCAATATTCATTATACATTTCATGAAAAAAAAAATGCATAGAAAGATGTAGAACATTATTTCTTCATCAAAATGTTAGGACTCTTGCTTTCTGCAACAACCTTGTCATATCCGTATGCACACTTTATTCTCTGGGACAAGAGAGCTCAGTTAAAAAAAGCGTGTACGGGTATGACTCACTGTAAAGTGAACCCAAGAGAAAGCTGACCCAAAATTTACTAACTTCTGGCATGTGTATCTCTGTTCAATCACCATCTCTCTCTGGTGCTCCCGGGCACATGTGGCAGGTGTCATGATTTTGCAGAAAACAGCAAAGAAAATAAAGACGCCGGTGCACTGTAATAAAAAGAACACGCGATGCATGCATCTGCTAGTAAGACACCAAATCAGACATCATTTTACCTTTCTATTGCACATTTGATTTTGTTTTTCGCAGAACAGGATTAGTGCAGGTTAGATCTGTTTTCAAAGGAGGCAATATGAGCTATGATTTAGCATGTTATGAGCTCATACGCATGTTACTTTTTTTTTTTTTTTTTTCTAAAAAGTTCACTAACTTTCACATAATGAATGATAACTCAGACCATGCTAGCACAACACAAAAGTAAAATAGTTTAAAAACAGAAGCTAGCAATATGCAGAAATATATGCTTTCTTTACAGCATGTAGTAAAAGGAAACACCGAGTTATGACATCTTCAACTAAAAAATTAATGCTAGTGGACCAAAGAGTTCCATATACCAAAAGTTTCCATCAAGCAAATGTCCAAGAATACCGGATGATGTACTTGAGTTTACAGTACAAACTCATACCATATATATTGTACAGATGCATCAAACTTCGTTGCTATCAGCGAATAAATGATACAAATTCATTCTTCTAGTACACTGTCCTGAGGGCCTCAAGAAATAAGGCAGAAAGATGGTAAAAGTAACTTTGCTGGAAACATTAAGTAAAAGCAGGAAAAAATATCAACACAACCCCTGTTTTTATCAGTACATTTTTCACATGAAGCAGCTCCCTGGCACAATATATATCGTTTCTTTTTCATTCGCAGGTGTTCTTTCATCCATCCAGTGGTATTTCCTCTTCGGTCCAGCAGTACTAAAGTGTTAGTAGCCCTTTGAGCCAGCTCAATTGAGTCACTTCTGATGCATTGAGACACAAATAAATGAACCGTTTACACTGGAATGTCTTGCTTTGACCATTTTCACAGGTTATTAAGTTATATTGTATTTCCAACTCTATCAATTTTTTCTTTTTTCACTGGAAAACTCGATTGACTTTAATTATAACATTATCCTACCAACTAGGATAGAACCTAAGTATGGTTACCAGGTAAATGGGAATCATTAGTTTGAACAGAGAAAAAGTAGAGATTGTCAAAAGAACAAACAACAGAAGGAAACAAAGAGAGATGCATGGAATTACCCAGGCTAAAGCAAAGCCTCACATTGCTACACTCCAAAACATTCAATAAAAATTAATCTATATGCTTGGTGTGCTATTAGAGTGACGGATAATTTCTCAAACCACGAAAACTATTACTCGTGAAGAAAAATATAAAACTACACAAAATACCTTTCGGTGCCTGTAACGAGTAAAGGTCAAGCAACAGCAAGCCATTCAGTTAAATAGCCACTTCTTGGAACTATTGCTACCCTGGATGTTAAATTTACAGCGGAAATCTCTTATAGAAGTATAATAAGTTACGAAGTCCGGCCTATGCAGTCAGCAGCTGTGATGGCTATGTCAGATGGCATAAATTGGTTTTACTTCAGAATCAGTTTCGGACGTATGTCGCAAGAAGGTTCCCCTCCCAGAGGATTTCTGTTTCTTTCTCACTCGTCGAATCCGTTTGTATTTCACCACATAGTATGTCATTGTCCCAAGAACACTGGCCATAGTAATTCCACCAATGACTGTTACAAGGACAGCAGCCCACCTGTTACGTCGACCCACCACTATATAGGATGAAGCAACAAATGCCACTGTAGTGCACACAGAGGCCAACCACATCAATTTGTTGATCACCTCCACCACCCGTCTCTCAGATTTGGTCTCACCTCTGACAACAGTAATTTGTACCACAACAACAGCCAGAGAAGTAAAGAGTGCAATAGCATTAAAGATGAAGAATATCTTAAATGATACACTGCTGGCCACTACAGACACTCCATTCTCATTATCACCACCAGGAACAGTAAAAATGGCAGCAAAGGCAACTGTGGCAAATAACACAGCCACCACAGTGACTGAGTTGGTGGCATTGTTAATTCCTATCCTATGAAGTCTTCGCAGCTCCTTGGCAATACCATTCACATTTTTATTAGTCTTTCGGGTTTGTTCAAGTTGAGTTTGAACATTCCTCTTAATTTCTGTCACTGTTATTCTAAGCTCATCTCGAGGTTTGTGCAGTTCATTGGCTCTGAGTCCACCATATCGGGCTAAGCAGTCCTTTATTTCTGCTGCTTCCTCTGAGAAAGGGAGTCCTTCAGCAATGTCAAGTGCTGTTTTACGGTCTCTTGTTACCGCGTTGACGTCTGTGTCAGGTAGGCAAAGCAGCTCATTCACAATCTGCAAGGAGAAAGTAGCAGTGGCATATACTTCACTATGATATGTTTCAAATTTATGTTCCCTCATGTAAGTTGTCCATGCGTGCTTAAAGTCTGATTAGAAGAAAGATGGATAGCTAGCTTGTAAGAGTGAGGCATTTGAAATATCCAATAAGAAATAAAATTCATGGAAGAAGCATTAAAATGACCAGTGACAAATGGAACTTCAAATTCATGCTATGATGCGTAAATGTAAGGCTTCACAGGTCAGGGAAAATTTTACACGTTTACCTTTTCTATATCATTTTTCCATTTCCCATTTACTGGTTGGATATACCACGAAACTTGTTTCATGGTTGAAGATAAAAAGCCTAGATATATTAGGCATATAGTAGGATATATTTGAACTGAATCCTTCGTTGATTGTGATAATCTCAAAAATGAGTTTTGGTCAAGACATTGTTCCAAATATCTCACAAACATTTCCATCGAAAAGCTGTTGTTAAGAAAGCCAAATCTAGCTTTACAGAGTCATTAGTAAATCGAACATCATTAGACAATAACACTGAGCGATGCATTACTTCAATTAAGTAGCAGTAACCATTACCTCCGCACGTTTTTTCCTGGTGGCTACATGTAGTGCAAATTTCCCAAACCTATCCGGCACCATTACAATGGAAGGATCTGCCTGAAGTAGCAACCTCACTACTTCACAACTGACTCCTTTTACAGCCATATGCAATGCTGTCTGCCCCTTCTTGTCAGTCCGTGTTGCCATCTGTAGATCCTTGAGAAGCAAAGCCTTCACAATATCAACATGCCCCTGGCGAGCAGATAAATGCAATGCGTTCTTCCCATTAGAACGAGCAATTTCCAGTGAGGTACGATCTTTTTCCAAAAGCAGTTTAACCACTTGTGTATGCCCTCTTGCAGCAGCAGACACCAGAGGGGTTGCATTCGAGGGGCCAAGGGTCTTGCACAACATCGGATCATATTCTAGTAGAACCTGGACAATGGCTGCACAGCAATAGTAACTCAACAGAGGTGGTGATGGTAATTTTAATACATAAACCAGAGACGGATAGCTTCAGTTTTTGCGTACAAGCAGTTGCTTTTGACTACAGGGAAATCCACACAGAAAACTTGGTGCACCACAAAAGCCTTCCATAAATCTAAATGGCCATGATTCTCTGGAAATAAGCTTTAGGAAAGACCAAGCTACTCTGTCATTGAAGTGGATTCCGCTTGGTGGATGGTTGTAATCAAACTATACTGATGGGGATATTCTTTCCCTTCTATTATCTACTCATTCTTTGATAAGAAAGATGGGATTGAAGATTAATTCTGTTTAGAAGGAGGCTAACACAGTGGCTGATTTTCTTACTAATAAAGGAAGGAACTGCAAGACAACCGTTATTTCTCTAATAGTCATGCTATTCCTAGAATTAGATCTTTACTGAATGATGACTGTTGTATTTCATTAGTTTATGATTCCTTTCATTCATTGTGTAAACAATTTCATTATATTCAGGTTTAGGATGCCGATAATTACAAAATCTTGCGAGCTATCTGGTTGAAGTATCATCCTCCCCATTCTACTCCTAGAAGAACTTCCAAAAGATTCTAATTATTTGGCTCTAAGATAGAATGAGAAATCAGACTAGGTGAGTTTTAGTTGCTATCCATCCTTTCTCGTTCCAGGAAAGCTGGTCAAATTTAGAAAACTCTGTATAAAAAATTATGACTAACAACTGAAGCACAGCAAACGAAATCCGAATGTGATACTCAAAATTGACAGTTTGAAGATGATTAATACCTGCGTGACCATTAGATGCAGCAATATGTAGTGGGTTGAAACCAGACACATTTTTCAAAGAAATCCCCTCCTTAGTTGAGTATTGCAACAGCTTGACCAATACATCAAGATGGCCCTTCTCAGCTGCAGCAAAAAGTGCAGTCTCTCCCAAGTCATTGACTTCATTTACCACTGCAGAACTTATCTCTGCAACCTCAGCATCAAAATCTGCCCCACTAAGTGTCCCGGTCATCTGTGCATCAATTTCCCCCAGAATTTGCTGTACTGCATCCAAATCACCGCGTTGTGCTGCCAAATGCAGCTCAGTGTCATTGTGGCGACCGGTCACTTGCTTCACATATTTCTTTCTCCCGGTTTGGTCTATTCTCTTCCCCGAATTCGACAATACCAGGGCTTTGCCAGAGTTGGATACTTTCAAGGATTTGGCAGAATTAGAAAGGACCAGACTCGGGGTTGGCGTTGAACATGCTGATGGAGACTGGACCATTGAAATAGTGTCAGGAAAAGAGAGGGATCTAAGTTTGAGCTTTGGACACGATCCCTTCCCCAAATCCCTCTCTCCATCTTCACAAACCAACGATGTTAATTCACAATGGCAAAAAACATCAATGTCAAAGCCTTAACTTAATCCTTCAGCATCAAAGTCAACAAAATTTCCATCATATCCGATATAGAATGATGATAAGTGCTAACGAACATAAAAAGGAAACTTTTCATCTTTCATTACGTTAGCCTTTTCATGAATGATGTAAAGTACCTTAAAATATAACAGAGTTTTCTCTATTTGAACCTCGACATGTGCCACGACATTGTTTTAACACATCGTTTCAATAAAAGCTAGACATAAACTCAAATTCAATCGTGCAAGATGAGTTTGATCATCAATGACATAAGGGGTCTTTTTTTTTTTAAAAAAAAAAATAAGGGTATTGCAGATTCATTCATTATATGACAAATTTCATATAAATTTAACAAACCAGAACTGAAACAATGCACATTGCAATCGCATCATAAATATCATTGATAGGACAAACGGAAATAACGGAAACAGAGAAGAAGAAAAAGAATACCTTGTAATGACTCGGACTCCATGAAAGGAAATTCATGAAAGTGAAAGTGTCATTTGATATTTAGAAAGAGAACGATCGGTGAGAGGGTCGATGAAGAAGACGGAGACATGTCGTCTCGTCTCCCATTACATTTTTTTCCTGAACTATGCAATAATAACAGAAACGTAACTTATACAGCCTTTCTTTTTTCAATTTTGCGACTAAGGACAACACAAGGACGATAACAAAATGTTAAAAACATACGAAGAATTCAAGTGTTATGACACATGCGACATGTTTCATCCATTCTATGGCCAACTTTAATACGGTTTGGTTGGCTCCTCACATTGTTGTGTTGTGTGGACGGACGTAATATTGTTTAGCCAATCCCTTTAAGAATAGAAAAACGGCTCGAGGGAATCAGAAGTATAATTTCCACTTTGTTTAGAGAAAAAAAGAATGATATTGTAGAGAAATATTTTTATTTTTGTTGGTTCTACAATAAGGAAAGGAAGAAAAATTAGTATTTGATAAAATTAGCTCTATTTTATCTTGGTGAAATTGTTGTACTGGATAAATTGTCTTCATTTCTATCTAGTTCAACTCAGGTTACTTCAATTTATAAAAAAAAAAATAATTTTAAAGTGAAATCTTTATTAAATCCACCAAACATAACATTTCATTTTCTTTCCATCAATTTCCTTTTATTTTCACTCATCCAAACACATTATCAATTTCTTTATTCATTTATTTTACAAAAAACTATAAAACAACAATAACCATTTTCTATATATATTTTTATTTTTTTTAAACACTTCCATTTAAATTATTCACATTCATTTATTTGTTTGTCTATTTATTGTAAAGAGGAGATCTATATTTTCAAAATGATTAAAGTTAGTCCATCGGTCATCTCCATTTACATAAGAAATGTCTATTTTAAAAAACAAAAAATCCGTGAATTTTTTTTTTTTTTGATGAAATCATTAACATCTAGTGGTCACGAAAGGTGGACAACTCAGGTGAAAAATGAATCAAATAAAAAGCAACACAAAGAGAAAGGTTTGAATTAAAAATAAATAAATAAATCACTAGGAATTCATATAGAAAAAAGTAGTCAAAAGTGGATAACCGTTATATCGCGCGCCCCCCACCCCCCCTTTTTTTTTACAAATTACAATAAACATCTATACTTACAAAAAAATATACATATATATATATTGACTTAAATTTAATATAAAACAAATAATAACTACAAAAAGTATAACCTACATAAAGTAATTGCCAACTTTTATTAGAGATATGATATATTTAACTACTCTTCTCTAAAATAATGGATAATAAGTTACACCAACTCAATTGGATCTCATTATATTTGTTACATCTAATTATGTTTATCAAGGATCTTTTGCATGTAAAGTTCATGATAGCTTGCATTTTTACATCCCATAGGGGATCCTAAATGTGATAACCTATCATGGTTACTTAACCCTCATTAGATAACCGCAAAGCATTTGAACTATTATATCAAATTAACATGTCAAAAATTAAATAACAAGAGAAAAAGCCTTCTATCAGCTCTCATTTCATATTCCTCTAATTATAATATGGAAATCTAAAGTCCAAAATTGCATATACGGTTTTTCTTTACTTGTTAATTATACATATTTTCCAAAAATAAACCTCATTTAGGTCTTACTATACAACAAGTAAAAAATTTACTAATTCGATTAAAATATTTATAATATAATACTGATCAGTCTTCCAACGGAATTTACAAGGAAAGTTTACTTTATTCCTTGATCCTCACTCTCAATTCCCGTAATTTTACGTCAAAATCTTATTTGCTTAGGTAATGAATCTACTTGATAGATTCTCGTAGTCATGATTTGCATCATAAAATCAATAAAGGGGTGAGCTATTATCATCTAGTGATATGAGAGTGCAATCTCTCAATACTATACATGCACAATCAAGTCAAACAAGTTTGTCAAACATATGGTATGCATAAACAATTCATATGTAATGCAACATTACATGTGGTCCTCTAGTAATCAGTGTGAAGTTTAGGGTTTAATGCCTCTCTTGACCTTGGGTTGGGGATTCTCATAACCATTAATGCCCAAGTATCTTAGTCTATTTATTTTTTATCTTATCTCTTTATTAATTATTTTAAGGTTTTAAAAAGTCTTAAACTCTAGGTATCAGATTAGCACACTGAGCACACACCTTCGTCCCTCAAGGACATGCAAGACTCTCCCACTGGATTCCATCAAAGACGCGGTAATCCTCTTAGTTAAGTAGTTTGCCATTGGCTAAATAGTAATCCTTACGTGATTATTTCTTGTATGTCCTATAGCAGCGGTGACCTTTAGTTTTTAGTTCAATGTATTGTATAACGTATGTCAAGTTTTATTTAAGTCTTAATAGTTAATTAATTATTTTAGGGTGATCAAATAATAAATATTCACAAGCTAATTAGTAAAACATACTACATAGCAAGTATTCAAAGTATCAAAAAACACACACCTAAAGACACAATGCAAAAACCAAATTATTTAATGAGGATTACTCATAATTTTTTTTTGTATACATATATATATACCTAAATCAACACGCAAGCCCACACACAGCACCTCGAACACATCACACTACACGCACATAGCACGCACACATACACACTACACTACAGCCACAAAACACTACACACAAGCTTACATGGACCTTTTGCAACACACACACACATAATTACCTCAACAGCACACATAGTTGTCAAAATTGCGATTTTATGTAGAATCGTTAAGGAATTCGTAGAATTGGAACATAAAAATGTAAAATTTTATAATCTTTGTAAAATAACTTCTAAATATTGTAAATTTACTTACAATATTCATAAAAATTATAATAGATAATAGAAATAAGAAAATTCAGCATACATTTTAGTCATAAGTTACAATAAAAGTCATAATATAGATAATCAAGTATAAGTTGTACAATACAAATAATCAATTATACAGATAATTAACCACAAGTCTCAATAAATGTTATGAATTTATAAATTATAATACAAAATAACAACTAAAATAAATCATCACAATTTCTACCATCTCTCCCATCCATATCACCATCATCATCATCATCATCATTGTCAATATCATCATAAGGTATAGTACTACTAATGATTTCTATATCTTCTAATTCCAAATCTTTTGAAGTTTCTATTTGTATTTCAGCTTCAATAGCATCAATATCAGGAATCTCTAAATCATCTAGGCTTGGAGACTTACTTTCATGACTCTCTAAAGTCACATAGGCACTAATGTCCTCCTCTTCATCATCAACTTTTTCTTCACCCCTTGCACTTGGAAGGATATGTGACACATCCTTATCCTCATTTGATGAGTTAAATATATTTTCTTCCTCAACTATCCATTCATCATCAAATGCGAGATCTTCAATAGTAAAAGTAGAAATATCATCAATGCATCTTTCTTTCCTATTTCTTAATTTCAAGTTATGCATTATAAATACCAAATCATTTATCTTTTGTTGATGCTACCTATTCTTATTTTTGGTATGGACTTAAAAATGAAAAAAAAGGTTATATATAAGGTTGATAATCTTCATAATATATAAAATCAAATAAAAGAACTAGTTGTAAATTACACTCATAACTTGAAGAACTACAAGTTAAATTTACAACACGAATAGCAAACTTTTGTAGTTTTAGCATTCATCTCTATATGAATCCCACCATTTAGTTGGAGCTTTTTTGTTTCTTGCTAACCTTGCAGTTTCAATACTAAATAGTCCATTAGCATCCTTAAATCTTTCAAGCTATTTATCAATCTTACACTTTTTAGTTGGAATAGAATCATACCCTCTATGCAATAATATAATTCCAATCTTAACATCAGCATCAACCTTAAAATTAGAACTATAATGGTAATAAGGATTCAAATAATAAGATGTAACATGCAATGGTCTATGAAGTTGAATCTCCTATCTCTTATCAATAATCTTGAAGATAGCTCTATATAACTACATCAAATAAATGTGATATCAATTTATAAATGAAACTTTAAAATGAGCACTAAATCAAAGTGTATATATAGCTAATAAGTTGAGATATTACCTTTTCTTTAAATTATTGAAATTTGCTTTAATTTTCTCCTTGGCACAGTCCATTTCTAGATAAATGAAACTCATAGTTGGTTATTCATCAGAATCTACTAATTTAAGCACTTTAATCAGGGCAAATAATAACATTCTTCAAAAACCTACTATCCAAAACCACCTATTAAATCTACTTTCCATTAGTTGTGCTTGAATATTTACATGATTTCTAGTGACTTGAAGTGAACATTCTCATCAGTGCACCCTTTAACTCACTAAGGCAACCTAATGTCAAATAAGAAGTGGTAAAACAAGTTGCGCTAGGTATAATCAAGCCCTTCCCTTTAGTGTATCTCCTCAAGATTGAGATAAGAATAGTTTTGGAATAAATATATGTAGTAATTTGCCTCCCTTTTGCAATTGTTGCATAATAGATCTTCAAATTCTTCTCAAAGTCCTCTAAGATCTAATCAATGCAATGTGCTATACAAGGTGTAAAATATAAAGAATTTATTTTCTCCATCAATTTTTCCCTCGCTACTTATAATTTACAGCATTATATGTGATTATTTATACAACATTTTTCTCTCCAACCTTCTCCACAATATCATCTAACATGACAAAAAGTTTGTCAATTATCTTGAATATATTATAAGCATCTATAGATGATAAAAAGATCGTTTCTTTGGGGCTATTTATTAAGAAATTGCATTTGGAACGTTTCTTTCTATCAGTCCATACATCCGACATAATGAAGTAACATATTTTTTTTTTCCATTTAACTTTGTAGTCTTCAAATAATTCCATTTTTTGAGCAACTTCTTTCTTCAAACAAGTCACCTATAGGAAGGAGGTTTAAGCCTACAACCATATTGACCAACCACCTCAAGCATCTTGGTAAATTCTGCATTTTTCGTATAGTTAAATGGAATTGCATTAGTGTAAAAAAACGAGCAACTTGTTGGATGCGTTCATCTTTTAGCTTTTTCTTCATGAATTGGTTAATTGTACCTTAGTTCACTTGTGTTCCACTTCCATTAATTTTTTTTTTCAAAAAGAAACCCATGCAATTCCTTTCTTTTTTCTTTACAGATTTCTGCTTTACCTCATCATCGTCATCATTAGAATCTTCAATCTTATGAATTTGCTTTCTTTTCATTTTCGATATTTTCGCCACTTTCAGCAAAATTGTTAACATTTCAATTTTTACATCATCTAGGACACTAATGCATGGCTCTACATCTTTACGTATATAACCCAAGTGATTCTTGAATCTGCAAATGCTTCCACTGACAACTTTGTTAGAATATTTGCATTTTACCTTTTTTCCATTATTATCTACATCAAATCCATGATCCCAACCAATATCGGATCTACTTCTAGGTGCATTTTTTCTTTTAGAGCTTTCTTTAGATGATTTAGAAGATGACATTTCAACTTAGTCACTACTTAAAATCCTATAAGAAAATAAAATAAAGAGTAAAGTCAAAATAAAAGGAGGGCTATTCTGTCATGCAAGTAGAAGAAATAGAAGATTGAACAAGTGAAAAGAGGCTGAGCTATTAAACAACCAATCTAAAGAAACTGATGAGCAGATAGTATGAATGATGCATCTGATGCATCTTAAGTGACAAGAATTTGCATATTTCATGATTAAAATGAAAATTAAAACCAAGAGAGCTTAAGTTTGTTTCATGCATGCTTGGATTTTCATACAATTAAAGGCAAGAAATTTCTTTTAAGAATTATGTTCAATTTCCTATTCTCCATTATATCAGCAAAGTTGATTACCAAATAACAATTAGGATGAATTCTTTCATCTAGTAGATTTTCGAGGCAATCTAATAGGCATAGCCCAAAATAATCTTACTTTAACAAAATTTTTGATATCTCACATTTTCTATTTATTGGCCACCTAACAGTACACATCAAATATTTTATGTGGTCAAGCAAAACCGTAGACATCCATAAAGGGACACTGCCATTTCAATTAGAAGAACAAAATAATACAGTGCAGGTACACTCTTTGGCCACTTTTGCCTACAAAAATTTTAGCAAGAAGAAAAAAATAAAAAAGAAAAAAAGAAGTCCAATCTTGGATTTCTTATAGCTTCAATACTTTGATTTTTTTTTTTTTTTTTGTATTTGCATTCAACAAATTTTTCACTTGAGAGTAAAAGTTTATTTCCATTTTTTTTAATTGAATGATTTCCCCCCACTTGAACCTCAACTAATGATAAGGAGGACAATTGCAATTTCATTCTATAATGTAACTTTCTCTTTAAAGCCAAACAACATTAATCAACTTAAAAAAGAACAACGTTAATCACAGGGACAGTCGAATGGGGAGACTTCCATTCTTAGGCTTCATGATTCACACAAACAATACGAGTACAATAGAGAGACATTCTAAAAATAAAAGCATTTCAGTTCAGTGGATGCATTAAATAGTTCAATCAAGAAAGACAAGGACAAAACAAAACCTGAAACGAAATTCCAATTTATCTCTCGTCTTGGTGACTCAGTCTACGCAGAATCAAATGAAGAAGCGCCAATCTGGACAAGTTTGAAAAGCAAGCAAACATTCTATTAGTTCATTTTTATGCAATGGGCAAGATTGGTAGAAATAACAAAAAAAAAAGAAAAAAATAAAAAACCTTAAACAAGCAACTAAACTGTGTAAAGTAAAGTAATATATTAAGGAAAAAATTACCTATAAACTAAGATCTATAAGCGATGGAATGGAAGTAGATTGGAGTGTGTGAGCTGTCCGTGAGAAATGTCAACTCGTTAAGACTTAAGTAAGACTGAACAGGAAGAAGTGAAGAATAAAAGAGGAGGAATAGGAAGAATGAAGAAGAACAAAACTACATGATTGAGGCAAATTCCTTTTATGTTTACTAAATGACCTCGACTCTATTCCTAATGAATGCTGGGTTGGGCTAGGTTGCTATGCAAATTTAGCAGCCCATTAGACGAAAAAATACATATACATAGAAAATCAGTTCAAACGGTGGTGGAAATGCTATTTTACCAATTCTACCCTATGGAATCACGATTCCAATGCGAGTTTATCTCAAACTGATTTTATATGCGGGTTGATAAGGAATGTGTTCACAAACTCGTAAAATCATAGAAACATATGAGTTAATTCGTGATTTTGACAACCATGGTAGTACACACAAATAAACAGAGCCTTTGCAACATACCCACACACACAATTCCCCCTCGCTGCACACACACACACACACATTAATCACCCTTATAGCACACACACATGCAAACGCATACATATGCAGGCGCGCACACACACACACATGTAGTCACACACATGCAGGCTCACACACATCAGCAACACATGCACTCACAGCACACACACACACCGGTAGCATCACACACTTAGCACACACACATGTAGCGATGCAATAATGGACACTTAAGCACACCATGCCCACATAGCACACACACTACAAGCACATACAGGTGGCATGCACATCACAATAGCATGGCAATCACACACATATGTACACCACAAACAGTAGACATGTACACATTGCACGTACACACCACATATCAGCGACACGCACACTCACCACACACACTACACTTCAGCAACCCACACATACACTACATAGCATACACTGCACTTTAGCTACATGCACACATGATGTAACATAGACATTGCCATAACACACACACATACACAAGCTACCAACATGAGACACACACACATAGCACCTACACATCCGCACACAACATTACTCATGGCATACACATGTGCTACAGTTAACATAAGACACACACATAGCACCATAGCGCATATGCCATGTGACATTACACCCATGCACGATATAGCAAATCACACATAGCATACATACACATGGACATAGCTCACCAATGCATACAACACACATACACACATGTACAGGGCACTTATAGAATACACACACACATAGCCAGCAATACCTGCTTACTGCAAAATTCACATTAGACTTCCCATTGGAACCTCACAAGTGTATGTGCACACATAACTTACACCCACACTAGTGCACCTACCTTTACCTACACCAGCACACACAAAATACACACACAGTAACACCGATAGGCACACACACATACATTGGCGCACCTACTCGAAAGCTCTTTCTCTAGTAGACAACACACGCATCGACACAACACGAAGCCCCACTACTACATATACTCACATGTACATCGACACTCATACGTATTTACTACACACTTAGTAACAAGCTATGACAACATGCAACACAAACTAGCATCATGCCGGAGAAACACACCTACAGACTATAATACACACTACTTCAGTACCAATAATGGCAGTAGCACATTCTAATAACAAGTCATAGCAATACACACACACACACACAATTATATTACACATGAAATTCCAAATTAACACATAGTTTTTTTTTTAATGAAATCGCAATTATTCCAATCATCTTTTGTATTTAACTAAATCTAGAAAATACTTCATAGACTTATAAGTTAATCTATTATTAATTTTTCCTTTCTCATATGATCTATGTAAATTAAAAAAAAAAAGTAGATTTAGAAGTTTACAAAATTTTTAAAATTTCATTATACATCAAAATAAGTTTAGGATTAAATTTAATGTAAATTAAGATCATCCATAGTAAGATTTCACTTTTTTCTTATTGTTACCATAAGAAGACACATCCAATTTTGAGTTAGAAGTGATGAGATAGACAAGTAAACTACTTATGAATTGTAGAGAAACAAGTGATACTTAGCGATGACATATATAATAATAAAAGTTTTCAAAACACCAAGGTTTAAGTAGATCCTTGTAGTATGTAAGTTTCAAGTAAGAGACTTGTTGGGCTAGCTAGTTGCTAGACCACAAATCGAAGTTCACAATAGAAGTTGCTTAGGTGCCATCCTTGTAAGCAAAGTACCTTACAAATGGGCTATTCAGTAAACTGAATCAAGAACTAAACTAAATCGAAGCATAAAATGAGGTTTTTCTATATTTCAATTCTATTTGTAGTTTGATTCAAAGAGGATACAAAAGGTTTGTAATTTAGTTTTGAGGGTTGAAATGTATCAATTCTATTTTATTTTGAAAACAAAGTGGTATTGAGTTGTTTTTCCTCTGTATTCCAATCTACCTTTAAGTATTTAAATATTTGAAAAGAAGTAGAGAGTACGATTAGATTTAAACACTTGAAGTTGAATGAGCAACTTAGATTTTGAATGAGACATAAGACTCTTTTTCATCTATTGTTTGAACTTTACTATTTCATTTGTGGGCTTAAAACTTTATTTTGCAATGTTTTCACGGTAATAAAGTTTTTAAATTTTAAGTTTTACAATCAACTATTTATATATATTATGTGTTGTGGATCAACATCATATTAGGCAACAATGAGTATAACTAAGCAAGTTGATTAGTATTTTATTTATTTATTTATTTTTTAATTTATTCTTCTCTGCTTGACTATTATGTAATGAAAATAACCCAATAGAGAATTCATAAGATAAGTTTGAGTAGTAAGTTGAGTAGTTTATGAAGAACCATTATCCACCTTTTTTTTTTTGTGAAATACATATATGTGACTATAATCCATTTGCTAGATTTTTTTTTTTTTAAACTTAAATCTTGTGTTAAATTTTACAAGTAAAAATTAGAATGATAGATGTGTATTGTGTATAGTGAAATGTGATTAAAACAATTAGATTTTTTTAGAGTAGTTCAAGTCAAACCAAACAAAATCAAATTGCACTTAAAGAAGTCCGGTTCTAAACCTTAAACCATTAAAGCAGTCTTATTTAAAATGCAATTTGGTTTTGAACACCCCTATTTATAATATGCCACTAGTAGAGCTAAGGAAATAAATAAAACAACCACATAAACTATTAGATTAGAGATTCATTCGGCCCAATGTCTCAACTTAAAGAGCTTTTGTTTTGTTTGTAAAGAAACAAATGGCAACATGCAAATATACATGGATTATAGTGAGTTGAATAGTAGATAGTAGATACTTGCTATCAAGAATTCATTACATGTTTGATTAGTTGAATTGGGCTTAAGTGTTTTCTAAAATACAATTGATGATTATGACACCATTGGTTGAAAATTAAACTTGAAAATGTCTTTACTCTACTTTCAAAATTTGGTATTGGCATTTTTGAAATTTTTATGATGTTGTTTGGGTTAACTAATGCACTTGTAGCATTAGTGATGAATAGAGTAAACAAGAAACACTTAGACAAGTTTTTATTGATGTTAATTGAGGATGTTTTAATGTACTTCACAAGAGTTGGACATTGTTGGATTAAGCATTTTACTACTATATCAAAAGTTATAGCTAATGGTGATATGCAACTCAAATCATTTAGATCATATAACAATCTAAACACCATGTTTAATTGTGACCTAGCTTATCCTAATCTTTACTAGGGATGGGAATCAAATTCATAACCTTAGCTTTAATACCAATTGTTAGATTGAGTACTTTACTATTGCACCAAAAGCTATAGCAAATGGTGATATGCAACCCAAATCATTACTAACAAACATGAGGTAAAGGAGGTAGTTGCATTTGATAAAGGATTATGACTTGGAGATTTTACACGATCTTAAAAAAGGTGAGTATAGTTGTAGATGCATTGAGTATAAATAATCATGATACATTTGGTGTACTTCATAAGAATATAATAGAATAGCAATTTCTTCCTTGTAAATCTATTTCGTCTATTGTTATGTTTAGTTAGTGGAATAGCTAGTCTATTAAATTACTATTACTACAAAATAAGGAATTAAAATTCTTATGAGATCGAGGGAATAGCTATTTTTTTTTTCTAATAAACTTTCATATCTATTCATGAGATCTCAAAAGACCCATAATAAATATGCATTCCTTCTCTACTCCATTCTCTAAGAATTGCAATTTCATTCCTACTTTCTTTTAATCCTTAAACCAAACGTGCCATCAAGGAAATTTGGCCATCTTGATCGTGTCACAAAAATAGTTTCTAGACAATATGCAAAAATTAGATATTATTGTAATGATGGAATGTGTTTCAAGCCAAATTGATTAATTTAAAGGTACAACAAACTATAACTAAACGAATTAAGGCTGCACAAAGAGACCTAATATTGTAAAGGGTTAAATAACTTATTGAGGAAGGTGATGGGAAAGAACATATGATACAATAGAATGGTGCAAGGAGACATGGTAATTAATTGTGCGTATTGTACAATTGAAAACTAAAAAGACAGATTATAAAGGACACTCATTACTCAGTGTGTTCAATATACCATGGAGGTATCAAGATGTATATAGATTTAAAAAAACAGTAGTGGTGGAACAATAAGGAGAAAATTGTAGAATATGTTTATAAAATGTCTCACATGCCAACAAGTAAGAATGAAGTATTAGAAACCCACATCGGAGTTGCAACGACTACCCATATTTGAGCAGAAGTGGTGGCATGTCTCCATGGACTTCCTAAAATAATTTCAAGACACGAGTTAATAATAGGTGATGGTAGATTGATTAACTAAATTTTTTTATTTTTATAGCATTAAAGACTAGTGTTCATTTAAAAAATTGGCATAGATATGTATTCAAAACATAACAAGACTACACGAAGTTCCAATGTCTATTGTGGTAAACAAGCACATCAACTTTGTTGGAAGGTCTTGGAAGAGCCTACACTAGACATTAGCAACGAGGTTATTATTTAGTACAATATTCCACATAAATTGATGGATTGTTAGAAATCAAAGTACAGATATTTGAAGATTGTTGTAGGCATATGCTTTCAACTTTAAAATTAATTAGGATGATCACTCACTGCCGAGTAAATTTATCTATAAGAATAGTTATTAGGCAACTACATGAATGGTGCCTTATGAGGCATTGTATGAAAGAAGGTTCAAATTGCCAGTGCACTAAGATGAACTTGAAGAAAGACAGATATTAAAATTGGAAATAATTCAAAGAAAGGTTGATAATGTTCAAAGGATAAGTCAAAGAATAATGTTGCCAAATAAGAGAAGATAACCTTTGGAATTTAAAGTGAAAGTTCATGTATTTTTTTTTTACACCCAAAAAGGACATAATGAAATTCAAGTTCAAAGGTAAGCTAAGCATGAGAGATATAGAGCCTTTTAAGATATTGGAAAGGATTGGCATTATAACTAATAGAGAACTAAATTAGCTTTGATTTAAGCTGATGTGAATCTAATATGCTCTAAAATAATATGATAATTGTTATTAGGTTTTTGCGGTTTATAAGAGATAAAAGGGACATTTTTGTGTATTTTAGGGTTTTTTATATTTATGAACAAAGAAACTAAAAGAGATATAAAAAGATCATTATTCGATGTTACACACGAGTATTGAAAAAGAGTCGCTTTATGTTTGAACCATAGATCAATATTAACAAGATTTGTGAAACTTCCACAAATGTTAAAAGAGATTGATATAATTATGAATTCAATCAATAATGTTGGTCATAGTTTACATATAAATTGAGAAGAATATAGATATGGACAATGGAGAAATATTACAAATGTTAAAAGAAACTCATATAATTATGAACCCAATCAATATGGTTGGTTACACTTTAAATATAGATTGAGGAGAATACATATATGAACAAAGACGAAATAGTTTGTTAGTATTCAAAATAACACATAATAGTCCTAATGACAACAATTTGTCTAACTCATGCCTAAATCAATGACTATAATAAAGTTGACCTATATGTAGGCTTAAGCATAAACATTTGAATACTAACCTAATAGGAAACTGTCAAAGAAAAATAACACTAAAATAAATGTATAATAACAAGTTGAGTGAATTAAATAATATAAAAGCAAATTATATAAAATAGGGAAAATACTAGAATTGACTCTACAAGTCCTACGGAACCGGCCTTAGCTGGTCTGGCACCTTCTCCGGTTCACTTACGAGGTTTAAAAAGATCCATCCTTGAATTTGACTTCTTCTGGTTACTAAGACTAGAAACCTGTTTCTCCTAATACTAAGATTTTCTTAGGTACATAAGTGAACTTTCTTAGCCTTCGGTCTTCTTAACATAGTAGACTTTTATGTTTGCACCTCTACTAGAACCATAGCATAGAAATTAAAAATCTTATTATTCTTCTAAATGGTCTATGCATTCCTATACCATCATAAATTGCTTATTTGTCATGTTGTTAATGCCTTCCTAACAATACATGTGTAGTATCCATAAGAATTATATTACAAATTAAGGCCAGTAAAAAAAACTGATCGAACCATGAATCGAACCGGATTGAACCATAAATTAGATTTAAACTTTTTTTTAAGTTAAAAAAAAATTATGAATCGAATTAAACCGTGAGAAGTAAAGAAAAATAAAATGGTGATAAAAATGTAGAAATGTATGACTAAAAAAGAGGATTTCATAATATTTATACAATTTCACCTCTTACTTAATTTTTATCAAGTAACTTATTTTTTTTACGCATTTTTTATTTTGTATTTTTGCTTATTGACTAATATAAAAATCATAATTACCTTAAAAGAAATGATAAAATCTTATTAAATAAATCAAATGGGTATTGAAGATAGTGAATGATGTCGAATAAATGATAATAAATTAAATAATTTTATGATAAGTATAATTTTTTATAGTCTATTAATTTGTATATAAAAAAATTAATAACATGCATAAAAATTTAAATTGTGAATCAAATCAAATCGAACCATTTTTTAAATTTAAAAAATTATTAATAAAATTGTATGATTAAGTTTGATTTAGGAAAAAACCAAATTATAATAGGGATGAACCATACATTATCAAATTAAACTCACTTACCTTTATAGTGTTTTGCTTGTAAAATATAATATCGTTATATTTATTTATAGTCAATTCAAATAATTAAGGGAGGGGGTTTGGTGGGGAGCCATTGTCCCTCTAGCACCCGCCATATTTGTCCATGTGTATCTATGTAAACATGATTTTTAAATGAACAAACATAAAATAAACATGGAACATTGTATTTGCACATGATCCATTTACATGACATAACTTATGCTGTATAATTATGCATATACTATATGCTATGTAATACATGTTATATGCTGTATATTTATATCTAAGCTATCATACATTTGTAAATTATCATATTATATGTAACTAATCATTCTATAAATGCTCTTATCTATATGTGTAAAATTTATAATTTTTACATTTTTTTTCCAATTTGGAAATATTTCTAATCATGGCCAAATCAAATATTTCAGTCTTTTTTTTTCCCCTATAAAACCAAATTAAAAATTTCGGTTTAAGGTTAAGCGACTCTAATATTAATCACTTTTTATGATTGATGGGTTTTATTTTACTGTTATAGAAAGTATTCCATGGTATACAAGAACCTGTCTGACTTGCAGCTGTTAGCAATTTAGCATATTCCTAAATTAAATGGCGAAGGGGTGTCGGCCAAAGCAAAATTAGGAATGTTTGCTGTAGCATTTAATTTTATGGACGATCGGTTACTATAGAAGTAAATTGCAGCCGTAGAAACTGCAAGAAGAAAGAAACCGATGGACAGCATTCATGACTCTGAGACTGGCGGTGCTTTTTTAGTTATTTTGTAGCCATCCCATATTTATTCTCTCTCCATTGTCTTTTGTTGTACCACAATGTCGTCCACTTCCTCATTTTTCCTCGGTTAACTTATCTTTGTGGAATCAAAGTTAGGTTTGAGCTTTCGGTTAACAAAGCCTCTTTTTTGCATTATGCCTTTTTTGCTTTTGTGATCTTCTAGATCTCATACCTTTTCCAGATAACGTGGACGATTCATTGTGTTTGGTTTAATTTACAGTGAGCTTTGGATGTCTCGGAAAGTTTCATGCAAAATCCTAATAGCAGGTTTGTTCCTTTCTTTTTAGAGCATATTGCTTTAGACAAAATTTGTATCAATGTGTTTATTTTGTTGAAGCTTAACAGATAGTTTGGGTTTGTTTGTGTTTAAAACAATAGGGTTTTACGTGGTGAGTTTTTGATGGAGTTTCCCTGTCCCTCGTCGGTGTCTCATTGCCATGTATGAGTGAAAACTAAAAAAAGTAGACTTTACAGAACGATGTATGATCGGATGAAATACAGACAGACGTGACACCAACTGGGGATGTGGAAGCTTTGTCTGGTTTTTAGCATTGCTTGGTTGGTTATAGAGAAATAAGTAGCGGTTTTCCTTAATTTTGTATGTATATGCCTTGCGGGTAGAAAATTCTATATGGGGAACGTGGAAATTGTAATCCAAGAATCATTGTTTATGTTTACTAGAAAAAAAGTGATAATAGGTTTCAATTTCATAGATCTTTGCTCATGTTTATGGCTGTGCAGATAACGCTTCTAAGGGATTTTAACTTTTTTTCCTGCCACAATTCAGTTGCTTCCCTAGTTGCACATTTTCAAGTGAATTAATGGTAGTTTGCAGAGAAACACATGGAATTGGAGACACACACACATGCACAGAGAGAGAGAGAGAGAGGTCAGATTGTTAGTTTGTTAATCTAATGATTATTTGTAATTGAATTAATATCAACAACTTTGAAGTGGGTTATTATGATTTACTACTATGACAGCTTTATTCCTTATTCCTTCTAGGTTGAATGGCGTTTACTAATACGATTTTCTCTATCGATGGAGCTGTATGATAATGTCTAAAAAATGCAGCTATTAGATATGCGTTGTAAGTAGGCTATTAGACTTGAAAAAGGGGATATGTGATCTAAACCATTGCAGTAACTTTTCATGGTGCAAGTAGGGAATAAGAGGGTAATGGATATGTGATATTGCATGGTTGAATAATGTGAACAGAGGGAGATACCCTAGAATTTCATAGTTTATTCAAGGTTCAAATTCATTGCTCTTGGTTGTAAATGTCAAACAAAATCAATAGGTTTTGAATTGTATGCTCAAAGCTTAAGTTAAATGGAATACTCTCCCTTCTCTAGCTTTCCTATATTCTTTCATCTGTAAAATCCCTCTCCTTTTTTTATACATCTACTTTTGAGTATATATGCTTGGTCAGCTAGTGCTCATGAAAACAACTTATATGCTTTTTTTTTTGTAAATTATTATTATAGTAACATCTCTACCAATTTCATTACAGATAATAGAAAATATGCTGTCTTTGCCATATGAAGGAGCTGACTCCAGCCTTCGAGCCCTAGCCGGTCAGGCTGAGGGGTTTGGACGTTTTGCTGTTGGTGGCTTGTATGGTCCCCTTTACACGGTCACTAATTTGCATGGTATTTTTGTCCTATTTATCTCCAAGTTTCAGTCTTGTATTAGTTTTATATTATTTTTCATTGTGTTGTATAGTATTGGAATTAAGATTTGTTCATTTGTAGTGTTATTGGATGATCGTGTTGAAAATGGTTTTTTGTATATTCATGAAATCTTTTGAATTTCATTCTTTGTTGATTTCTGAAAAATGGTACTGCAGGGTTTTGTTTTTTCCTCCAAATGTTGTTATAATAATTATCCTGCACATTGCTGTTTTATGGAATAGCTGTAAAATTATGTGCTTTTGAAGTTCATATTGTGTTAACATCTTAATTTCTGGGTTTGAAATGAAATTTGTATCTTAGCCAATTACCTAATAGCTGTGCTATCTAGTCTACTTGCATGTAGTCTTTGATGGCTGTGTGAGTAAAGATCTTACAAAGGTCAAACATACTGCAATAGATTGATAACATTTGATTCTGGGTTATGCCATTGTAGATGATGGTCCCGGATCACTTCGAGAAGGATGCCGTAGAAAAGAACCACTTTGGATTGTTTTTAACGTTTCTGGGACCATTCATTTGAACTCTTACTTGAATGTTTCATCCTACAAGACTATAGATGGGCGTGGCCAAAGAATAAAACTCACTGGTAAAGGCTTGAGGCTGAAGAAATGTGAACATATAATCATTTGTAATCTAGAATTTGAAGGTGGTAGGGGACCAGATGTCGATGGTATTCAAATAAAACCAAATTCAATGCACATATGGATTGACCGTTGTAGCCTCCGTGATTACGATGATGGATTGATTGATATAACTCGACAAAGCACAGATATTACAGTTTCTAGGTGAATCTTCATTTCTATTCAAAATGATTTAATCTCATTAAAATTAGACATATTAGTTTTACGCTGTGTTTCTTCAGATGTCACTTTTCAGCACATGACAAGACCATGCTTATTGGAGCAGATCCATCACACATTGGAGATAGATGTATTAGGGTAACAATTCATCATTGTTTTTTTGATGGGACGAGACAACGGCATCCTCGTGTGAGGTTTGGAAAAGTGCATCTTTACAACAATTACACTAGAAATTGGGGCATATATGCTGTTTGTGCAAGTGTGGAATCACAGGTGATTATTTATATGTTGTTTCACCATCTGCAATGCGTTTTGCATTATTATGTTTTCTATCTATTAGTTCAACTGAATTGTGTTATAAATATCCTTGGATCAGGTTATGGATCCTTCTTTTAGCTTTAAATCTCCTCCTGAATTAATATTATAGGAAGAAAGTTCTTCTTTTCAACCTTGTTCATCTATTTTGATACAGTGAGAGTTCATTAAGTGAGACATCTAGATCTCATGATCACTATTTTTCTTTGAGAAAATTCTGATGAGACCCCTTTCCCTCTTTATAGTCTGATACAACATCCAAGATACTAATGCCTCCCTAAGATATAGGATACAGGCATAAGGATAAGACAAGTGTACTATTTCAACTGCTAAGCAACTACCTTTTTGAGAGCAGAAAACATCTGAAATACATGCTTAAAATACATCCTATAATACATAACTGTCAGGCCTAACTTTTTTTATTATTTGGTTTATTTTTATTATGATCTAACTATTAGTCCTAACATACATCTTATGAAACAAAAAAAAAAAAAAGCAACAACAACAGCAGCAACATTATCACTAAGATGTTCTTGACAGATTGCTAATCTTTTGTATGGTTGAATCATGTGGCAGATTTATTCTCTGTGCAACATATATGAAGCAGGACTGAAGAAGTTGGCGTTTAAGTATCTCACTGAAAAAGTAAGTTATCTACTTATCTTATTTGGAACAATTCCAAGCTATTCTTCTGCATGTTTATTAGAATTGGGGAATTTTGTGAACTAAATCATAAAAATGGAGCTAAAAGACTTGCTCTGTTATGGGGTGAAGATAGGACAGAGATGAGCCATTTTGCATTGGAGCAGCAGCAATAATCATCTGACAAGAACTTGCATAATCTGGATATTTATTTGAACTTATGATGAGATTCAATATTAAGATTTAAGAATGCCGTATCAGGAAAAAATGCTGTATTAGGGAAAAGGAAAAAAAAAGACTCCTGAAATCTCACATGCGTTGACCTATCATTTTCTAAATTATCTGTTATAGGATGGTCATCAATATAAAAGAAATAGGATTTTCCATCAGCCCATACATTGTGAACAAGAGTGCCGTAAGCTATGACTTTAGAGCATGAACTTTTTCCTTTCTGTACAATGTAGGTACTGTTTGCCCATATTTTTTGGCGAAGGTACCAAACATAATGGGTTTAAGGCTTACTAGCACAAAACATGACTCTAAGTCTCTGGATCTAGTAAATTGAGAATTGGTAGAGTAATCAGCTAAAATTTTCCGAGGATTACTAAACTTTGGTAATTTGGTCATATATGCATTTTGTCGGATTTATCTTTCAGTGTTTTGACCACTTCATATTATCATCACTCCGTTGCTTTTAGTGAGATAGATTGTGAAATGGTGTGATATGATAAGCACATCTGAACTTTGGGAATCATGTTTTATTTGGAAAATAGGTAATAAAATTCATATTTTGCTGTATACTTGGACAAACAGACTGCAGGATGAGATTAGGCAGGTCTTTTGCTGTTAAGCTTGTCTATCTAGTCCAATGCATGATTCTCAATGTTCATATGTTCATAGGAAGTCTTCATTTTGTCATCTATTTCATTGATTAATATTTAGGATTTGCCACTGGTAAATTTTCAAAGATGTTAAATGGAAGATCCCAGAAATTGTAATAATGGTAGAATTTCCAATGCCCTTGAACTTTAATGATTCTCCACAAATTTGAGCATCTATCGTTCTTTGGAGATCATACATGGAAAATTCTCCTCTGCAAGGCTTCTTTTAAGAAGTACCTTCTTTTGCTAGGGTTTACTGTATGCAACAGTTGCATTCTTTCTTATGTCAGGGTCACATGCAACTTCTTGTTCAATTCAATAGATTTTAGCTAGTTTGAGTGCACTCCTACACCTCAGGAAATAACTCACACACTTGTGCAGTTGTAGGAGTTGGAATTACAATGTCAGTGGAAAACAATTGTGAGAAATGAACCCTCACTTTCTTTCTTTTAGAAAATTTATCTTATTTATCCTTTGGTTTTGGCCACAGGGCCGGGGGGTGGGTTGGGGGAGGAGGAGGAGCTGGTGGTGTGGTGCTCAGCATTTATTTTGTCTTGTATCCATATAATCGATTTGAGTCACCGCCTTGGCACTTCTACAGCGTTGAACCAATGCAGTCTAATACTGAAAGAAGGGAAAGTCCATATACATTTTTATGTTGAACTCTAAATAGATGGGGAAGAGGGAGTTGTACCTGTTCCATTCCAATGGGAGAGCAAGTCTATATACATTAGTGAACTATTTCAAGCTTTCAGATCTAAGGTTTGTGGTGAGTGGATCACTTTCTATTTTATGGAAAAGTTCATATGCATTTGTCTCCTGTTTCCGTATTCGAACTTTCAGATGTTGAGCCTTTGGGTAGTGGATCATGTATTGGTGAGAGGCCTAGTTTATTCAAGGAGATTGACTTCACCTAGTAATCTTTCGTCACATGTCTTCACAAGGTCTTATATTTATAGTAACATGCTGAGGAAAGTCCTGGGTTTACCTATAAGCATTCGGTTTATAGTATTGGATAGGGTAGTAGCCAAGTTAATGTTTGTACTTCTTTTGTTTGAATTTTTTTTCATGTCTGATTCTTGACATTTGATTATTCTGGGTCTAAGAGCTCTTTTTATATCTATTATGATTGCTATGATGAATTCCTTGAAATTATGGTACTAGTAATTAATATATGACTACCATCAGCTGGGATATTGGACAAGAAGATTGAAAGTGGGGGACATTTGCTGAAGCTTAGGAGATACTGCACCAGACAATTCTGCATCTTTTAATCACATCATGAAACAATAATTGAGCACTTATCTCCTGCTGTTTTCCTGTATTTTATTCTTTACGTGCTATTAAGTACATCCAGTTGGCAACTAATATTCATTGTTACCTGACATTACATCCAAAAGAAAAAACTAATATTCATTGTTCTTGAATAGGCAGCTGATAAGGAAAAGGGGGCCACTGGCTCTATAAAGTCTGAAGGGGACTTCTTCACTGCAGGAACTCAAGCTGGATTGATGGATGCTGGGTCTTATGTGTTTCATCCTAGTGAATATTATCCCACATGGACAGTGGAAGCACCAACGGATGCTCTCAAACATTACCTTCAACATTGCACCGGATGGCAGTCTGTTCATCTGCCTGCAGATCATGGAGTACCTATGCATTTGGCTTGAATAGTTTAATCTGCTTGATTCCTGTTCTGCTGCTGCCTTTTACAAGTTCCTCTACGAAGAGTGTGAGATGAATAATCTTGGGTGATGCCTATTATCATCTATTAAATATGTCGTCCCGATGCATTCAGGAAGTTCAAGCTTAATTTCATGTGATTTTTCGTAAACTGCAGGTATTCAATGAGCTTTTTCATAGTTTTTGGTATATACTAGCCTTGATAAAATCAGAGTGTATGTATTGTAATCCCCATCTATTGTCAATTGTGTAACGAGGGACAGCCTGAGCCATGGTTCTAGTAAGTTGTCATATAACTTTTCCTTTGTTTTCCAGTTTCTTCAGTTAATAGTGTTGATCAATTTTTTGTGCCTTTCTGGGGCGCTTTAGTCCACGCCATTCTGTTGTCTGAATGAAGTGCCTCTACCCGTAAACGTTGATTTTAGCACCATCAAAAGTATTAGTGTTATCTACAATCAACATTTATCATTATCAAAATATGGATTCAACAATGACCATGGTATTCCTTGTAGCCTTGGTTGAAGTGACTGTCTTTACCATAACCACCTCTACGAAGGCCACTGGCATCAAAACCATGACCGCATCATTGATCTCAACAAACTCAAATGGTTCAGCTCCTATTTGTTTCTATTTCCTCTGAAAGTATTTGGCAGCAACCGGTATGAGTGCTCTCGTGCTCCCAATCGGTTGATCGCATGAATGGTCGGATGACTCCGACCAGGGCACCTCTTTTCGGATTTTCTCCAGTTTCATGTCAAGTTGTAGCAGGAGTGACTGCTAGACAACATAGCATGTCTTGCTAAGGCAACTTGTAACAGCGTGCGTTTGTCAAAAGGGATTTGTCCCGTGTGTTTCATCGTCATCTTGATGGTAATTCTCAGAGCAGTCCGATACCTATTGATGTAATGGAAACGTGAAAGGAACAAGAGAATGATAAAAGATTTAATTGAAATTGGAACGTGTAATAGTAATACCAACAGAAAGTCTGCTTAAACTTGTCTTATGCATAATTTTTACTATGAGCTATTCGGTGCTCTGAAAATCCGTGTGGATAGAGTGTCTCGCCCAGCTGGCTTATCCTTCAGATATTTTGGATCCTTGGGTCTCTACAATTGTTTTGCATGAGAGAATGAATATGGGAAGAAAGAAGTAAAAAGAATATTTTATTCCTCCAATCTAAACTAAGAAATCTTATACATTACTAAAGACAATGAATTATAATATAAAGTTACTAATATCCCCATAAAAAATATTAAGAAAGTAAAAAGATAGAGTAAATTAAGGATAAAATGGAAAATTAAATTACTTATTAAATTTTCCCTTCCTTGCTGTTCAATCTGCAGGAAACAAAATCTGCTTCCAGTTAGCCTTCTAAATCCATTCCTTTTCCTTTTCCTTTCTTAAAGAAGGAAAGTATCTTGAAAATCGAACTTTTTATCCAGTTCTATTTTCATCCAAATTCCTTCTCTCTTTTACCAGATCCATCACTTTTTTATACAAGTTAATTAGAGCAGGGGCTTAAAACATTACGATTGAAAAGCCGATTCAGCTAGAGTATTTCATCTATTATCTTTACTACTAGTTTAGAAGGGGGGAAAACAAAATAAATAAATAAATGCTACCACAATGTACTGTATATTGTAAATTCTTTTAGGTAACATTTGGTTGATGGAATTGGACAGTATAAAAAGTATATGATAGTACTATGTAAAAATATATATATATATATATATATATAGTAGTAAGTTTTCTTATATCACATTTGGTTTGTGTAATATATGATGTGAATTTTTTTAATCATATCGAGTTATTTTTCACTTCAACATGAATATTCACTGAAAGAATTTTAGTGTAAACATACCAATAGAAAGAATTATGATAATATAGAGTTATATTTTAGGTTTTGAGGCTTTACTCATTTTATCTAGTAAAATAAATTTTTGTACCATCAAATATATATTACAAATTGTGTAAGTTTTATCCAATACATTCATTTTTTTTTTAGTGCTTGGTTCACCATACAAACAAATAAAGGTAAAAATACACTAAGAGAACTTATGTTTTTCTTGTTTTTTTCGTTTTGGGATCCATAATTGCAAGATTTTCATTTCAAGATCTAAATTTTTAAAAATGTGTCAAAATAGTGTCTCTATTTCTTTTTCATTACAAAATTGTTAAAAGTTAAATCCTGAAATGAAAAAAAAAAGATCCTAAAATAAAAACATATGATTTTATGTATATCTAGTGTTCGGGGCAATCATTACTATCATAAGTTTTAACCTTCTAAACTAGAACCTCTCTCTTTACCCTCCTAGAGAGAAACTCTCCCCACTTTGTGGGCTAGACTTACACCTTTGACGACTATTATTGATATTGGGATTTCTTTCCCTTTTATTTAAATTTTGTTATCTTTTTAATAATTATTTTGTTTCTTTACATTTGTATCTTTCTCCCTTGAGCATTAACAAGTGTCATAGCTTTTAGCTGTATTTGTTCTATCTATTTTATTCCATTCACACTTGTTGTTTTGTAACGTATTTGTTCTGTCAAAGTTTTCTAAAGAGTGTTCATGCTCACCTAACCTCATTTGCATTTTGTCATTTTATTCTATCATTCTCTTTGTAGTCTGCTTGACATCTCTACGATAATGGATCCTAAAATAGTCAATTTGGATAGTGATGAAGAGCCTAAGGTACTCATTCTAGATTTAAATCATAATTCAAGCAATAAATTATTGGTAGGAAAAGTGCTATCAAAGAAGACAATTAATAAGAATGGCATAATTAGCATTACAAAAAGAACTTGGGAGGGTTTTGGTTTTTTTTTTTTGAAATTTCTCATTTAAGATCCAATTTTTTCCTTATCTAAATAAAGGAAGAGAGCTTTTATTGAAAAAGTGATGTGGTCTGGTCCTTGGATAGTAATAGGATGCCTTGTTATTATCTGAAAATGGGATCCTACTTGATGTATTGAAGTGTTGGACTTCTTATAAATATCTTACTAGATCCAAATCCATTGTCTTCCTTTAGCCATGTTTTCTAAGCAATTGGAGAGAGAATTGGAAAATTTGTCAAGGTGGAGGAATTTGACAAGATTAAGAGAAATTATCTCCATGTCATGGTGGAATTAGACATTAATAGACCAATTTCAGATGGAATGTGGGTACGCAATTTACATGTTCACAGATTAGAGTCAAACTAAAATATGAACATTTGGTAGATGTTTGTCATGGTTACAATTTGATTGGGAATTTGGAAAGTAAATGCTTAAAGAAAAATCAAGATTCCTTTGTGCATAAGTAGCTAGGTCCTTGGATAAAACCATCTTTCAATGGAAAAGGAAATGACACAAGAAAATTTTTTTCGGTTGATGAGAACATGGTGTTTTCAAGTGAAGAAGAGATACAAAAGCTAAATAAAGAAAGTAAGGATGGTTTTGGAAAGATGCAGAGTAATAAAGGAAAAGAAATAAATCCTCCTTCAGAAGTGACATCTTCCATGTTATCATTGGAGAGCTTCTTGGAGAAAGGAAATTAATCTAAGTCAAAGCAGAAAGATTTACTTAAAAAAAAAAAAGGTTAGAAATTTGAAGATACCTTTTTTAGGGAAAACCGATCATTATCACAACACAAATTTTCCACTCTCTAAAAAACCATACCCACTTTCCCAATAAGATTAATGATAGGAAGGAAATCACTTTTAATGACTTTATTAAAAATTTACCCCTTTTCCCATATAATATTCCTTCCTTTTTGAGTGACCTAAACTAAACACAACCCTCCAACAATCTATCTACATTACCCTTCCAAAGGACAACTATCCTAGAAAAGGATAAGCCTAAAGAATTCTAAAAACTATGTATACTTTGCACCCACCAAGCCCACCAACAAAACCTAAACAACCTTACACAGTAAAAGAATCGGAAAGCCCACTTAACCTAAAAAGCAACAAATCCAAGCCAAAAACCTTCCTGATACATTGAACCATCACCAAATTCACCTAAGAAATTAGTGTAATCACTTAATATTTGATAAAATTCCCTAACCAACTCTATTGAGATACCTTTGCCTTTAACAAAAGCCATGACTAAAGTCTCTATTAAGAGACCAAGAAGTGAATCACTGAAAGATGAGGAGCTCTCCTTAAATACAAGAAAAATAAAGAGTAGATGGAAGAAACTGTAATGCCAACCATTCATAGGAAAGTCTATCGAAGACACAAGCATAGTACCCATGTAAGATGTAAAAGGATGGTAAAAGGAAAGCTGGAGTTTAAAAGTCATCTTTTTGAAGTAAATGCAAAAGAGATAAATAATTGGTCTAATTATGGTTGTGGTGGTTGGCTCGAAGCTACCCAAACTCCATGATTTCCTTAAGTTGGAATTGTCAAGGTTTGGGTCGATCCTTGACAATAAGAGAGCTTAAACAATTGATCCATAGATATAGACCCAATATAGTCTTCTTGATGGAGACTAGAAATAAGTTTCAGAAGATTGAACCTTTTTGGAGCGCTCTTTGCTTTGATTAATATTTTTAGATGAAGTTGATTGGACTTTCAAGAGGACTTACATTGTGGTGAAATTCTTGCCTTTAGGTAGATATCTTATTTTCATCTTAGGATATTGTAGATACCTAGATTTGGGAAACTTATCTTGCTACTAAATTGAGAATTTCTTAGTGTTATGCATGTCTTGAATTTAAACAAAGATTAAAATTTTGGATTGTTTAGGAAGTATAGCTGGTGACATCAATGGCCTATGGCTTGGCATAGGGGATCTCAATGAAATAGCTTAGAGAGGAAAATTTTTGTGGCATTAATAAACCTTTAAGACAAATTTTGACTTTCAATGAGATGATCTATGACTATCAACGTGTGGATGCAAGCTACCAAAGACAACCTTTTACTTGGTCAAATGGGAGATTAGATGGGGTTTTAGTTAAGGAGAGACTTGATAGGGGGTTGATAAATAATGATTGGGCACAATCCTTCCCATGAACCTAAATTACAAACTTTATTGCCTAAAGATCAAACCACTCACCTTTGGTACTAAATACAGAGGTCAATTAGGTGAAAGGCCTAAGATCATTCAGGTTTAAACAAGGATGAATGTCACTGGTGGGATGTAAGGAAACTATTGTAGAAGTCTAGCGATCATAACAAACAAAGGCTAATATTCAAGGTTTGATGACTAAATTACACAAATGTAGAAAGGCATTAATAAATTGGAAAAAGAGAAATGTTCGAAATAATGAAGTTCTAATTAAAGAACTCAAAAGGAAACTTTAAATTGAACAAAGTAAAAATGCCTATTGTTTAAATGTAGATGAGGAAAAACAACTACGAGCAAAACTTGACCTAGCACTTTAGCAAGAAGAGATGTTTTGGCATTCAGGATCAAGGCAACTTTGGTTGACATGTGGTGATAGAACACTAAATTTTTTAACCAATCTACCTTGTCAAGAAGAAGAAGAAACAAAGTAGCAAGAATTTTTGATACGAAAGGGAATTGGATGGAAAAGGAGGAAGAAATAGGAGAGAGCTTCTTGACCTTTTTTAAGTGTCTATATACATCAGAAGGTACTAGGAATTGCATTGCAACCAATCAAAACTTTTTCAAACGTAAATTAAAAAGATTGTCCACATGTAATTTCTATGATATATATGAATCAATTGAACACCTGCTCTTTCATTGTTATTGGACTAAGCCAATATGGTTTGAAATTTTGGGTTATAGGAAAATCTTCTTAACATTAACAGGTTGGATGATTGGATGATTTTATTCAAAGAAGAGGTCTCAAAAAATGGTCTTGATTGGAAAGATGTAGTTGTTTGAACCTTTGTTATGATATGAAATATTTGGAAATATAGGAATGAAAGTACTTTTGAAAAACACGACCCTAAGTTAGGTCTAGTGATTCAAAAAATAGACACTTCTTTGAATGAAATGTCTACTACTATAAATTGTGCTACTCCATATGTTTTATAGGTTCACCATACTACACACCAATGGCAAAAACCATATCAGAGGTTAATAAAATTGAATTGCCATGGAGCAATAAATCCATTGACCAAGCATGCAGGTTATGGTTTCATTGCTGGGGACTTAAATGCCAATTTCCTAGTTGCCAAATCCAATCCAATGAACAGTATAGACGTTGTACTTGTGGAAGCAATTGCAGTAAGAGAAGTGATGATCTTTACCTAAGAAGCCAATTGAAGGAACATTCAAATAGAAGCAGGTAACTCTCTCTTGTTTCATAGTTTGAAAGATTCTTCGAAATCATCTTGGTTGACTAGCTATGTGGGTGAAGATATTTTGAAGTTAAAATGTTTCTGCTTGTCTGTTTCTTTTAATTTAATAAATAGAAAAGTTAATACTTGTGTGACTGGATTGCATCCCAAGAAAAAAAGAGAATATATTAGCCGTACCGAGATTTTATATCCCACCTCCTTTACTTTCTTCACTTTATGTTGATGTTGGCCCACCAACAGGCATGAAGGCCTGAACTTTTTGCGTTTATGGAAATGAGAAGTTTATTTTCTTGGGAAAAAAAAAACATAAATTCGCTTTTTTAAAAGTGCGTACTGCCATCACGCTCAAACCAATACAGGAAATATTGTCTATTGCGACAAAACAAAATTGGCAAATTGTAAAATTTGAAGAATCCAGAAGCTTAAAAAAAATTTTCTATAAAAAGTCTTAACCCAAAGTCAAGATCTTGTATTGATTGTTTGAAGAATGTAATTATTTTGTCTTGTTACTTGCATGTAAATGAAAGGCATACGAAAATGAGTGGTTCTTTGTTTAATTAGAAAGGGACGAAGCTGAAGACGCGGAAAGCCCATTCATCTCCATGTACTCCGATCCACCGAACAAATCGTACAAATAGCTCTCAACATCAGCAGGCATGTATCTCACTCCGAAGCGAACGTTCCTCTCATCATCCAAAACCCTCTTATGCTTCTCATAAAACACTCTATATCTCTCCACCAATTTTCTTGCTATCGAATCCTTCATCTCCTCCCCAAGTTTTGCATCCATTACAATGCTCGAACTCTGCCTCCGGTACGCTTTCTCAAAGCTCGCATTGAATCTCTTGAATACCTCCTTCACCTCTTCACCGGAGTCCGCCGCGGTTGAATCCTCCGGTGGAAGGGATTCCAACACCTGTCCCCACGCTAACTTCTCGTAATTCTCTATGAATTGCTTCATTTTGGTCTCGTGCTTTGATATCCATTCTTCTCCGAGTAAGTTCTGCAAGTTCGATGATCGAACTCTCGACACCACGAAGTGAAGGTTGTTCGCTAAGAAGAGATACGAAATGGATATGTCTTTATAGTGCTGCGCTTTGGAGTCGATTTTGCAGAGGAGGACGAGGATCAACCAAGCTACACGAGCAGAGAGAGCCGGTGCAGGAGCCTCGTTGGAGTATCCGTTGAAATAAGACTCCAGATGCGGCGATTGTGGCTCCGGAGTCCAGTCGGCGGTGATCTCTCCGAGAACGTTGCTGTAATCTGTAAGAAGAGAGAGGTAATTCATAACATATAGAGTCAGAGAGTCGACCGCACAGCCGAAGACCGGTGGTTTCGAGGAGTCTTTTTGGAGCTTCGAATCGAAATCGGAAAGCATTGTTTTCACAGATTCGCTGAGTCGAATCAGCGAGTCAAGAGCTTGCGATCGAATAAACAAGGTCGAACCGAACGAAAATATATATTGAATCTTTTGCCAATTCTCCGCTATCACCGAGTACATGTCGAGCGTGCGAAATATTCTTTCCGGCTTGTTTTTTATCTTAGCGTTCACAATGAGTTGAGGAAACACACCAAAGAGAAGACGCGCTCCGTCTCTGGAAATATCAGCGAAGCATGATTCCATTATGGACTCGGACGCGCCGAAGACGTGATCGCAGAGGATCCTCTCTCCGGCAAACAGACTTGTAACGGACACTTTAACCGCTTCTAACCAACTCTTGATTTTCATTTCCAGAACATTCCATTCCGTCTTGTTAACTTGTGATTGCGTCATTTTCTTGACTCTGAGACGGTAGATTCCTTCGTCAATCATCGATTTCCTTATCAATTTGTAAACGCTAATGCATTCTTCAGCATATCCGGAAGATATCATGCACTCCGCAATGGACCTCAACTCGTCCATCGCCATCACAGAGGCTTCCTCCTGTTCGTAGCTTGAACTCGAATCTCCTCCCACGTTTACGATGGCGTTCGATGAGTTTTCATGATTATCGGAGTAGCGGTCGGAGTTGACTGAACTCGATCGAGCGCTCACAGAAGTGCGCGACGATCGAACGGACTCCGGGTCTAATCGAGCTTTGTTCGCGGAGAGAATTCGGTAAAACTCTTTTTGAAGTATCTCCATGGCAATTTGCATCAAGTTGTGTGCGTTTATTATCGTTTCCGACGATGAATTCTCTGATGGTGCAAGCAAGTGCATCGATTTTTGGAGGTCGGTGACGCATTTGAAGAACTGAACAGCTTCTTCTCTATTGCTTTGCTGGAAGAGACTGCTCGAGGCCGAGGTGTCTCTGGAAGAAACAGAAGAATCGTTAGGACTAATCCATTTCTTTATAATTGATTCAGCGCTTTCTATTTTGGTTTCCAGAGTGAAATCCATAAAGCTTCGAGTTCGAGTGGACGAGGAAGTTTGTGATGAAGAATCAAACTCCACCTTTTTTCGGTGGAAGCATTTGATTCTCATGGTTCCAGAGGCACGTTTTCTTTACTTTTCTGGGTTTAAGAACAGATAAAAGTGAAAAAAAAAAAAGAAAAAGAAAAACAAAAGAGAAAGCGCTTATATAAAACTGGAAGCTTTTAAAATTCGTTAGAAGGTTATCGAAATGTGGGAAGTGTTGATGGATTTATACATATAAAACAAACGGGCAAGCAATGCCATTGACAAGAGAAAACACACGTGGAAGCAATATTAGGGGATGGTCCATCGACTAACCCTTAGTTATAATCACTTGCTTTATATCTTTAATTAATTCTTCTATATATGAAAAATTTGAGGATTTTATAAGAAAAGGAGACTCACCTATGGCCCCTCTTTTCGTCACATAAAAATCGAACGGAAGATGTATTTAATTTTATTTTTTTTGGTGTTGTAGCTGAATTCAAACGTGAACTTGATTTGAAAATTTAAAATTTAAACGAATTTTGAGTTCGATTAAATATATAAGTTAATTAAGTTAAATATTATAAAATATAAATCTAAATTTAACATGATAAAATAACTTTTGTTGCATTAAATTTAATTAAATATCAAATCAAATGATTCATAGGATAATTATATAGTATAATATTTAAAAAATGAGTATATAATATAATTTTTTTATTATTATTAACATCTTTAGCTACTAAGGAAATGATTGATATACCCTTATTTATTCTACAATTGGGGAGATTTTTAATAGTCGCCATTAAATAATTACTTCGAAAATTCCTTCTATGAGAACGCAAAAGAGCTCGTGGGGGACGTCCCTGGACTTTTGGGATCGGGGAACGATGGACGTCACTTCAAATTGCGGTACGGAATAAAAATAGATGATGACTGGGGCTGATGGCAGACGCCAGTGTTTATCAAAGAAGAAGTCTTATGGTCGGTTTTTGTTTGCCTCTTTTTACGTGGCATTGATTATGTAGTAATCGTACCGGCGTTGAATGAAAACTGGAGCTCACCTCAATATTGAAAAGACAATAGATCATTGTTATATGGGAACGGACAATACCTTCTTCGAAGCAGCGTCTTCGAAATGAAAATAGACTTAATTGTTAAGGCGATTTCTTGTTCCATTTTGACCGCAGTATTTGCGTATCGCGTTTATGGCATATAACCAAGTGTATTTAATTTATATTTTAAACATTTAGTATTTAAAGAGAAATATAATACCAGTGCATTTATTCTACAGTTAAATAATTTAATATCTATTTTTTAAATTTATTATTTATACTTTTAAATAATAAAATTTAAATTTACGTGATATTAAAAAAATAATTAATAAATATTATTATAAATTCTTCATATACAAAATTTATAAAATTTGAATCAAAATATGTGATATTAAAAAAAGCTATTTTTCTATGTTAATCATTTCAAGTTTTACATTCTTACTATTTAGCAAATTAGAAATAATAAAGTAAAAAAATAAAAAACCTAAAGTTAAAAAGAAA
Source organism: Laguncularia racemosa (assembly GCA_037954665.1). NCBI lineage: Eukaryota > Viridiplantae > Streptophyta > Magnoliopsida > Myrtales > Combretaceae > Laguncularia > Laguncularia racemosa. The sequence goes on from JBBMOL010000005.1 coordinate 14,658,300, forward strand.
AATGGGAAAAACAAGAAAAAGAAAAAGGAGTAACATTGAGTTTAACCGTTTAGGATTATTAACTTATGTGAACTTAAGCTCAATTTATTTTAAAAAATGATAATATTATTATTTATTTATTAATATTATTTAATAATATTTTATAAGATAAAATATATAATACCATAAAACTTATATTTTATATATATTTAAGAAGAAGATCCCATATCTATATCTTATTCTATACAAGTTTATTTTTAAAAAATCTGTATTCGAAGCCTATTATATAATTTTTAATGCATGCTTATCAAGCTATTATGCTTATGTGTTATCATTGATAATATCCGGCATTAGACGTTATATACATATATTTCGTGGTTTTCTGTACGAAAGGGCCGGCGGAATAGGAGAAATGGATTGATGGGCTAAACTTTCGCGCTTTTAAATTCTGTCTCAATTTGAAAGAAAGAATCTTCTTAATTGACCGTTGGTAAGGGGAAGGTAAAGGGCATAACACGGTTGCTATCCTTTAGATTTTGGTACTTTTAAGAAATCTGCTTTAACGAAAATATTCTGTGTCTTGTATAGGGAAAAGGAAAAAGGTAAAAAATAATTCTTTTTTTTTAAATTATCAACGCAAATGTGCCGATTAAAAAAATCTTATCAAAATTATACAACTTGAAATCAGCACCTTATGTGATTTTATTATTTGCTATTAAAATCAATACTTGAAGTGTCGATTTCACTTTTGATTTTCTTTAATTTCATTACTTATGAAATGGGCACTTAAAAGTATCGATTTCAAATAGTATATTTTTTGGAATATTTTCTCAATTAATATATTTATTTAAAAAAAAAGAAAAAGAATATTTTTGTTTCCTTATCCTTGTTTTGTAGACCCTAAACCTATACACAAACATATACATCATATCATCAACACCACACATTTATGTTAGAACTCATTATAACATGTACTCTATTATATATTTTCCCCTATTCTATCACATGTGTTTAACAAGGGCATAGGATATCCGTTAAGGGTTTTAAAATAAACTTTTTACCATTTTCAATACCTATTGCACATTTTACATAAAATTAAATAAATTCTTGAAAAATTGAAATTTTTTTATTTGACATTTTAATAAGTTTTCCTTATTAATATTTTGTTATATATTATATTTGTAATGGAAAATAGAATCAGGGACGGCTCTAGGCAGGGCCTAGAAGAGGTCCCCACCCTTTAAGGTAAGAAAAAAGTTTATTTTTATTTTTTTTTTACAGAAGGAAAAACTTATATATTTTATGTTCATTCTAAAGAGCAAATTATGGTATAAATTAAGATAGAAAAAATGATTTACAGGTGAAGACTTATAACAGGAAAGTGAATGCAAATGATTTAGCATCCGCAGGTTGAAATGACATGCAATGGACTCTATAAGTGCCTAAGTAAAATAATTCCAAATTGGTTGCAATAAATTTCTCATTGAAAACCTTTAGCTCATTTACTATTTCTCTTAGAGTTATAACGAATTAAAATAATATAATAGTGAGCTTGACTAAGAGATTTAAAGTAATCACTCGATAAGCTCGAGCTCAATTCGATTAAACTCGTTTTGACTCGGTTTATATAGGAATTATTTTTTAAATAAAAATAATTCTAATATTTAAACTTGACTTAAAACTTAACTAACTTTAAAATTCAAGTAGAGTTTAATTAAGGTTGTGAGCTAGTTGAGCTAAACATTACGAAGCTTGAAATTGATTCGATAAACTACTTAAATAGTTTGAGCTTGACTTGATTGATGTGATTCAAACTTGAGCTTTTATTGACCAATGTCGAATCAAACTTGAGTTTTTATCGACTCAAATTAAGATATAAGTAAGTTATTAAATGTCTAATTTTATATACGTAAAATCATGAGTTCTAATATTGTAAATGACATTTTATTTTTTCAAGATACATTTATTACTTGAATGGTATTTTATTTTTATTTTTTAACTTTTTTTTAGGATAACTAATAATATTAAATTCATTTGCTACAATATAATATTTAAGTAAATTAATTCTTCTAAATTTTTTTCTTTTTTTCTTTTAATTAGTAATACACCATAAATAATAATTATATTACTTACATTACAAATGTCTCGGTCTTATTGTATATATTATTAATAAATAATACCAATGAAATGACTTTGTTTCGTAACATATTTTTTCTTATAATTAATATTATGAAAATGGATATAGATTATTGAATAACTCATTGCTTAATATCTTATATTCAAAATGATAACTGCTAAACACCAAGAGTACAATAGGTAAAAGTTGAGAGAAAATGCCCCTTCCCTATTCTCATTGCAAACTAATCAATATATACAGGAGTGTGAATCAAACGTAATCCCTACCTTCTTAAACAAGATCCTGAGAATCAGCCTATAATTCCTACAATCAATCCTATAAATAAAAAACTTATTTACATATTTATAACCTCCTATATTTGGTATCCAATACTCCCCCTCAAGTTGGTGCATGAAGATTCCGAATGCCTAACTTGCATAAGAGTTGATCGTGTTGCACTTTACCCAATGCTTTTGTAAAGATATCAGCTAGTTGATCATGAGTGGGAACATAGCAAGGGCGAATGCTGCCATTAACTATTTCATCACGAACAAGATGACAGTTAACTTTAATATGTTTCGTTCGTTCATGGAAAACTGGGTTCTGGGCTATATGTAATGCAGCTTGACTATCACAATGGAGTTGCATTGAAGAATGATGAGCCACGCCAAGATTAGATAGAAGTCCCTTCAACCATTTTTAGTTCACACGTTGTCATTGCCATGGACCTATATTCTGCTTCTGCGGACGATCGAGAGATAGTATGTTGTTTCTTAGTCTTCCAAGATATGGGAGAGTTTCCTAGATGAACACACCATCCTGTGAGAGAACATCAAGTCAATAGACAACATGCCCAGTTTGAATCACACCAGCTATACAAACGTAAATCACACTTGCTATTCAACAAAATACCTCGTCCCGGGTGCCCTTTTCAATAACACACGACACGAAAAGCAGCTTCCCAATGTTCATCTCTTGGTTGGTGCATGAATTGAGAAAGAATGTGAATACTGTAAGATAATTCTGGCCGTGTGAAGCAAAGATATATAAGACGACCTACTAACCGATGGTAACGTTCTGGGTCATCAAGCATGCATCCAGCAGCCAATGCTAACCGATGATGTTTCTCCAAAGGAATACTAGTAGGTTTGGCTCCTAATAATCCAACCTCCGAAATGATGTTCAAGGCATATTTACGCTGGCATAAGAAAATTCCTTCAGAGCTGCGTGCAACCTCAACATCTAAAAAATACTTTAAAGTTCCTAAATCCTTCATGTGAAAACATTCACTAAGATAAGTTTTGAACTTTTGAATAGCTGCATGATCATTACCAGAAATAATTAAATCATCTACATAGACAAGAAGATTGATTCTAGTATCACCTCATTGCAGACTAAAAAGAGAATAATCAGAGTACGATTGCTTGAAACCATAGGCACTTAACGCAGCCGATAACTTGGCAAACCAATAGCGAGGAGCTTGTTTCAGCCCATAAATTGATTTTTGAAGTCGACAGCCTTTCCCAGTACTTGTAACCTGAAATTTGGGAGGCAATTTCATGTACACCTCCTCTTAGAGCTCGCCATGTAGGAATGCGTTATGAACATCCATCTGGTGCAACTCCTAGTTTTTTGCAGATGCAACAACTAAAAATACTCGTACAGTCACCATCTTAGCTACCGGAGCAAAAGTGTTAGTATAGTCAATCCCTTCAATTTGATGATTTCCAAAGATCACTAGACGGGCTTTGTAGCGCTCGATAGTGCCATCAGAGTTGTATTTGATCTTGTAAACCCATTTACATCCAAGAGCTTTCTTATCAGGAGGCAAGTTTTCAATCACCCATGTTCCATTATTTTCCAAAGCTTGAATTTCACACTGCATAGCATTTCTCCATCGCTCATCTTTCACAGCTTCGGAGAAGGTCACTGGTTTACGGTCTGCAGTAATAGCTGCAAGAAATCCTCTATGTCGCAAAGAAAATTTTTCACAACTCACACAATGTGCTATAAGATAGGGTATACCTAAGAGATGCTGTGGTTTGGGTAATTGACAAGATGAACTCAATCTCTAGATTGTATGAGTAACATAATCGTGCAGACGGATTGACAATTGCTTCTGGCGATGTCCACGCCCCAACTGCATTTTCTCTTGTCCTTCATCTTCGACTGAAACTGTTTGAGTTACTATATTAGCCCTATTTTCTTGCGATGTTTGCACATGTTCATGAGTGTGTATAGGTGTTACTTGTTCTGTTATGCCCCCCCTTACTGCAACCTCTTCATCATCACCAAATGCATCATTCATGTGAAACTGTTCTCCAACATCACTATTTGAACTTAACACTGTAGAGGCAAAAGGAAACTCATTCTCATAAAAATCAACATCACGTGAAATAATGTACTTTCTAGTTTCTAAATCATACAACTTCCATCCCTTCTTCCCATAAGGGTATCCTACCAAGATGCATCGTCGACTTCTACTTGCAAACTTATCCATCATCTTCCCTTGATTATGCGTATAGCATAATGATCCAAACACTCTCAAGTGCTCATATACAGGTGCTTGATTATATAAAATTTCATAAGGAGTTTTTCCATTTAGAATTGAGGATGGGGTGCGATTAATCAAATACCCAGAAGTCAAAATACATTCTCCCCAGAAATCAATTGGAAGGTGACCTTGAAAACGCAAAGCACAAGCTACATTCAATATATGGCGATGTTTCCGTTCTACTCTTCCATTTTGCTGTGGCGTTCCAGCACAGGAGGTTTGAAAAATGATGCCATGTTCAAGGTAGTAGTTTTTCAAGCAACTGAACTATGTTCCATTATCACTCCTCACAATTTTAACTTGTTTACTGAATTGTCTGTCAACCATAGAGAAAAAATTCTTCAGAGTTTGAGACACTTCTTTCTTATCTACCAGCAGAAATATCCATACACCACGAGAATAATCATCAACTATAGTTAAAAAATATGAGGCACCACACGAAGAGGGAGTTTTATATGGTCCCCATAAATCACAATGAATCAATTTAAAAGTATTAGAAGCTCTTTGATCATTGAGAGAAAAGTTATTTCTTGTTTGTTTTGCGCGTTGACATTCATCACAGCTTTTATTCAAAATATCACTTCTATTGCTAAATTCTACTACTGGAATTAACTTGGTCACTTTCAGAGAAGGGTGACCCAATCACTTGTGCCAAAGGTCAAAAGAGTTCACACCATCCACCTTCATAGCCTTTATGCGCGATATGTTCCAGAAATAATAGAGTCCATCTCTACGTTCACCCGCACCAATCAGCATCTTTGAAGTACGGTCCTGAATAACACACAAGTTATTAGTGAATAGAACAATGCAATATGAAGAATCAATCAATTGCGACACATAAATTAAATTGCAATTTAGACCGGGCACATAAAGGACATTTTTAAGAGAAATATTCTCATCAAGTTTGACCGAGCCCTCTCTAATTGCTGCAATATTGCTTCCATCTGGTAGTCCAACAGGACATCTTGAAATTTCCCACGTGTTAGATAAAATTTTCAAGCTACCTGTCATATGGTTGGATGCTCATGTGTTAATGATCCAAGGATTATTGACATGCTTACCAGTCATCTTCTCATTCACATATGGTTTTTGGTTGTTCAACATCTCCAATAAAGTTTGCTACTGCTCTTTGTTTAGCTCAATAGTCCCTTTTCTTTCTCCATCATTTGTTGATGTTGCTGAAGAACTTTCTCCTGCAATTTGGACAGCATTGGCACGCAAGGCACCACCACGTCCTCGGCTTCCACCTGTACTAGTTTTCTGCTGTTGCTGTTGTCCTCTACCACGATTGCTCATTTTCCCATCACCACGAGGCCGATCACCCTACCATTCTGGAAAGCCAATGAGCTTAAAACAATTATCTGACTCATGCTCGATGCGCTTACAATTGGAACAAATCATGTTTTTTTCCTTTCCTTCACTACGACTACGGTAGGCAGCCACGCCTTGAACTGCAAAAGCCATGACATCACCTCGTTCTTCTTTTCCTCGAACAATTGTCTTCATTCTTTCTTCTTGCACTAGTATTGAGTAAACTTTGTTTAAACTTGACAGTGGGTCTTGAATAAGAATATTAGATCTCACTGTACAATATATTATCTCATCTAATCCCATGAGAAATAAATGCACCCTTTCTTCTTCTCGTTTCTTTTCTAGAACAGATCCGAGATCACACGTGCATTTTCCGCACTTACAGGTCGGCATTTGCTCGAAGTTAGCAAGTTCTTCCCATAATTTCTTCAATTTACCATAGTAGTCAACGATGGCCAAACCCTTTTGTTTACATTCAGCAAGTTCAGCCTTCAATTGTTGTATCCTTTGTCCATTTGCTACTGAAAAACGTTCTCTAATATCTATCCACAAGTCTTGAGCCACTTCCATATGTGATATGGTAGAGCTAAGAGTGGATTCAATGGTATTCCTAATCCAAGAAACCAACAATGAGTTGATGGTCCACCAATCATCAAGATCTGGAGACTCCTCATCCGATCATTTGATCGTTCCATCAATAAAACCAAACTTCTTTCTTGCTCTCAAGGCTGTCCGCATAGACCGAGCCCATTCATTATAGTTGTCGCCTTTTAATTGGACTTGTGTTATCACAATTCCAGGATTATCATTGGATGTGATGTCATATGGAGAGATTGTTTTTCTTTGGTTCATTCCATCACCAGATATGCTGCCTTTCCTATCATCTCTGGCCATGATTACTTCTTCTAAGATTTTTTTTTTTTTTTTGGTTATGCCTTAACCTAGCTCTGATACCATGCTAAACACCAAGAGTATAATAGGTAAAAGTTGAGAGAAAACCCCCCTTCCCTATTCTCATTGCAAACTAATCAATATATACAGAGTGTGAATCAAATGTAATCCTTACCTTCCCTATTCTCATTGCAAACTAATCAATATATATAGAGTGTGAATCAAATGTAATCCTTACCTTCCTAAACAAGATCCTGAGAATCAGCTTATAATTCCTACAATCAATCCTATACATAAAAAAAACTTATTTACATATTCATAACCTCCTATATTTGGTATCCCATAATAACTTTTTTAGCATTGCTAATAAAACAATCATGTAAAGTCATCATGAAAAAAGTTGTAAGATACTTATATTTATATCAATTTTCCTATGGATAATTCTAATATTGACTTCCATCTATTCTTGGATAGAATATGTATGTAATGTTGCAACTACCAATACTTGGATCAGATCAACAAATCAAAACGAAATGGCCTCTTTGTTATCATCATGAAGGTTTGTAATTATTTGGAATAGATAGATTGTAAGTCGACTATTAGTGGCTGTCACGAATTGGGAAATCGCATTGAAGTAATACATCAAAGTACCACCCTTCCAATATGGGGCTAAATATGTGTATGTGCCATGGCAGAGCTATTGATGGCAGAACAGCGTCAAGAAATCGAATGGAAAGATCTTTCGTTTGTATTGTCAATACGGTGAAGTAAATAAAGGTGAGAATATTGCTGTATGGTTGTTCCTAAGTAACTCTTAGGGAATGTGTGTGTGTAAGTATCACATGATACCTCTTTGACCTCCACATTGTTCCCTCGCTCAAATCTTAACTCCCAGAATAAGCATTTTACCTCCATAACCCTTGGATGATAACGAAATTTACGTTGAATATATATCAGCCTAGGCAACATGCAACGTGCCGGATGAATTACTCTAAAACATGTTCATGAAGTAATGTTCTAATCCCTTTGTTCATACGTACAAAATACTACTTCTTTATAATTTAACATGGAATTCTAGGTTGGCGGTTGCTTTATTATTTGATCTGGTTATCCACTCGTCGATCGCATAGGTGACATCATACAGACTATGCCGAGACTTGCGTATATATCACCACTTTGATTTATCAATCACTACTTATCAGCCACATATATCTGACTAGCTAGGGATTGCCAATACTGTGAATATACTAATTTGATTCAGGCCCTTGGTTTTGACCTCAGAACCGTATGAGATATGGTGATATAAGAATTCAAGCTTAATTAAAAGATCTAAGGATGGTTTTGCAGGCGAATAGCATTAATTAGATGATTTAACGTTTGATGAGATGGATATGTAAGTTAGAAATAACAAATTTTCTCATTAAATGAAGCCAATAACCTACCATGCAAATGTTGGAAAACCTATTTGCTATATCTTAGGATTAGCTTAGAATCGAACCCATAGATTTTACATCAATTTTTGGGTGGAGCCATTGGCTTGCTGATTGATGAGTTGGTAGCCATGCAAAACTTGAAAAAGTAAGTATAATAATGGTCCGATTATTTTAAAATAGTAGAAGGAATAAAATAGTTATATTTGTAACAGATTCTATTTTTTTTTATCTATTTAAATCAAATTGAATGTTGAAACTGTAATTGGGAATTGTTGAGTACGTTGCCATTGGTTCTATAATTATGTTATGTTAATAATATATTATATATGCTATAAACATGTTTAAAAAGCTTTATTTTACAAATATATCACACGTGGTTTGACCGTTTCTATTATTATAGCTTGCAAGAATCGCATGTCATTTGTTTTCTAAGATGTCCGGATATGTTTTATTGGGAAAATTAGCTGTTGGGCAAATTTAACAATTTATAATTCACATTAATATATATATTAACGGATTCTGTATCCACATTTTAGATACTTTAAAAAAATTATTTATATGACTATTTATTAAAAATTTTGTAGTTTTCTTTTATTTTTATCAATTATCAAGAAACAGTAAACATATATATTTATAAACCCCTCAAATAACTTTTCTATTCTCTATTTGCTATAACTTAATTATATAGATGGTTATAATATTTTTAGATACTTAAAATACCAAACGCCTTCCATCCTATCTAATAACATATATGAAGAAGCTTGGCAATATATAATAAATCAAAACGATGCCAACGTTCAAATTCAATGATGAAATAACATATAATATATATAAAAAAACTCAACAAAATATACTAAATCAAAACAATACAAGCGTTCAAATTCAAAATTGAAATAACAACTAATAAAAAAGTAACCAACAACTAGAACACGAAACGCATGTATCATCATACACACAAATGTAAAGTTAGGAAAATGGTTACTACCATGCCAAGAACCTTAGGTCCAATAAAAGGAAAACTAAAAGAACAAGGCAACGGTCATCGTACATATCCAATAATTTTTTTCATAATTACTTGTCAGAAGTCAAAACACGGAAGTCCCGAGATAAAACGACCTGCCGTCTAGTTCTCCCAAATCTCAAGGTCCCGGACTCCCAACATTAAGAGGTAGGTCCTAGGAGGCAATACTATAAGGATAAGGGGGGCGGTGGAAAGAAGAAATAGACAGCGGCACGCATGGTCACTTGCAACAACATTATCAAGTTTTGTTTGGGGTTCCTCACACCCTTTCTGCGGGCAGTACCCTCGACATAGGCCGTATAGTTTGATTCGTGCTCAATAGGGTGCGGGTGCGGCAATGTTAATGCAGTTGGCTCAAACAGATACTAGAATTAGGGTGTAGATCTACCTTATTTACTTATAAAACGTAAACCATTTAAATTTAGATATATGTATTTATTACTTAGATGTGATTTTATTGCCATCCAGTTAAATTTAAGTTTAAATTAATCAAATAGTTTATAAGTTTATGATATATGGTTTGTTGAACCAGTGAATCTAATTTTACTTGAATTTCAAGTTGAGGTCATAGTTTAATATGATTTTAGATAAAATGTTATCTTTCGAAATCAAATGAGCTTTAACAAATTTGACTTTGCCAACTCTAAGTCTAATTCAATCTGCCTTGAGCCATGCTTACATTTAATTCTTTAAATGGAACTCAAACTTTATACTTTACCATTTCGATGGTACTTTTTTTTTTTTTTAACACCTCTAATCCTTGGTTCTTCCAGAGAGGCGCTAATATAGTCATCTTCCTTCTTGTTCAAATTATCCCACGTAAGGAGAGAAAAAAGCGAAGAAAAAGGAGGAATTGTGTTATTCCATTTTGATTGGAAAGTGTAAAGTGAAGATGATAAAATGGGAAAAAATAGTATATAGAAGATTTTTAGAGATGGGAAATCCAATAAAATAATATTATTTAAAAATTTTGTAAAATAGAATACTTAAAAAAATTATTCTAAAAATAGGTCTGTGCTTTTAATAATTTGTACTAAAAGTGTATACTTGGAATGAGATTTCAAGTAAATTGCTTAATGGTGTAAATACGGTTCATACCTTCAATAATTTGCTATTTTTTTTTAATGAAAAATCATGTAAATAAAATTAAAATATTTCAAATTAACTTTTTTGTTTTTTTAAATAAAAGTTTATATAAAGAATAAAAAATATATAATTTTTATAAATTTAAAAATTATAAAAACATATTTAAAATTTATTAAAAAATGCACCTCTTTATACTTTATCTTATAGTATATAAAAAAAAATTGATGTTGATGCAATTTTTTTTTTAACTTTGAAATGTTGTAACTTTTCGCTTGTATAGAGTTACAAAGCTCATAATATATATATAATATTAATTTGAGTTTATTATAGTTAAGACAAAACCGTGTTATTGTTAGGTATTTTTATGAGTCTCAAATTACCATATTTTTATGACTTACTGGCTACTAGATTGAAAAAAAAAAAAAGAAACAAAGTTCTTGAGAAGGCGCGTATCAGAATGCCCCTTCAGTACAAATGCCTTTACAATATATTTTTGGAATAATTTTTTTGCGTATGCTATTTTATGAATTTTTCTTTAAAAAAATTATATTATTTTAGTGGGTTTCCCTTTTTGAGATCCTTATAGCCTAAATTAGGAGTGAGTGGGTAATTCTATTGTACATGGTACTCACTCATATCTTATTCAATAAGATAAATTTTGGATAAGTATTAAAAGTCACATAATAGGTTTTAGGTATAAATTTTATAGAACTTGCTCTCTTAAAGCAAGTTATGGATATAAAATCTTCCTACCTTATACTCATTTTGAAACCTATACTTTAAGATCTATATGATATAAGTTCTAAGCTAGCTTATACTTATTTTAAAAAAAATTATTAAATAATATTAATAAATAATAATATTATATTTTTCAACTAATAATTTATGAAAATAAAAAAAAATCTAAGCTCATAAGTAAATAATCTTAAACGGTTAAACCTAATACTGCATATCTCACTTTACATTTTCCATTCTTTTCCTTATCCTTTTCTATTTTTCTCTTCAACTTTACATTTTTTATTCTTTCTCATAATTCTTTTCTATTTGTTTAGTAAAATTACATAAATTTGAAATAATGATGGTAGAATTTTTTTTTAATTTCATATATTTTGCTATGAAAAGCTTGTAATATCACATATAAATTATTTTTTAAATATTATATAAATTTAAAATTTATAAGGAAAAAGACAAAATTTGCATGTCTCACTAGGTACCTTATAGGTTTTATAAGATAAAAATTTTATGATAGTTTTAAGATCTTACAAGATAGGTTTCGGTTCTAAAATTTGAAAACTTATACCTTATAAGATAAAGTATTGATAAGATCACATTTCTACTCGCCTTGTATCTACTCACTCTTAACCTATGTGGTATCGAGATGAATTAGATTTCAATTTCTCCTCTTAATTGTAATTACTTGAAAAAAAAATGTATATAAAAGATAAAAATGCATAGGATCTTAACTTTAAGTGTAGACTATTTTGCATGAATTCACATAGTTCCAATGTTGCTTTCAATTTACAAATTCCACAATATATTGTATTCAGTTGATACTTGATGAGAATAAACATTAAAGTTGGTTTATTTTATCAAATATATTTTATATTTTTTATTAACCTATTCTTAATTGAATAGTATATTGTACACGTAAAAGCATTTTCCCCCTTTCCTAATAATAGTTCAAGAGCTTGTTCATATTGATAATTAGTTATTTACTAAAGAGTAAATTGTAAATACATCTAAATAATTAAGGTGCTCTATATGAAGGAGTTTGGAAGTGTCCAATGAGTACTCTTGATACAATTGAATTTATGGCTATTGTAGAAGTTATGAAGTATGCTAAATTAAAAGGATGAGAAGAAGTAATATTTGAGCTTGATAATGCAATTTTTTTTTAAACCTTGTCCAATCTTGCCAAAACTCCATGGCATCTTCGGATTTTCCTTTATGATGTGGAGGATATTTTACTCAGCTTTAAATCTTTTCATTTTTAGCTCATCAAGCACAAGGCTTATAGAGTAGTAAACTTGTTAACTACCAAGACTTGGCAAGGGTTATGCCCAAATAATTGGGTTTCTCATCTACTGATTGCTTATTCTAAGATTAGATGATTTTCATGCTCTTAACTATTTAAGTTGTATGGATATTGTTGATGTATTTAACACTTGGTGTGTCTAATATCAGTTATCCCTTTGGCAAATATATATATATACATATCATCTTATATTTATTTTATGTTTTCTTGATTTTCTTATTTTTGAAATTGAGGGTTTAGACTTTAAAATCTAAAAAAAAAAAAAAATCTTTTAAACTCTTATGTAACATTTTTGTTCTTAATAAGAAACAGCAAAATAAATAAATGAAAAAAAATGAAGTTATTTAAAAAAAAAAAATCCTTCATCCTATTGTTTTCTGGATAATTTACTAAAATAATATTATTTTTTTAAATTCGCAAAATAGCTTATCTAGAAAACTTATTCCAAAATAGGTTGCAAAGGCGTGAATCCTATCCGTGCCCTCAAGCAAATTGCTTAAAGGCGTGGATAAGGTTCACGACTTTAATATAAATTTTCTTTTAATTATTGAAAATTAAAATTTTCATACCCCTTTATTGTTTATCTTATGATATATATAAAAAAAAAAAAAAAAAAAACGAGTCTACTACTTTGTCTCTCTCTCTCTCTCTCTCTCTTTTTATCAATTCAATAGCCTGTAGCCTAAGAAAATATAACAATTTGACTACTTAAAAATACCAAACGGTAACACGGTTTGATTTTAGCTATAATATACTCAGATCAATATATTATATATATATATTATTATAAGCTTCGTAATTCCAAATGAGCAAAAGTTATGGCTTTTCAAAGTAGGAAAAAAAAAAACTAATGTTGATGCAATTTGTTTTTTCAATTTTGAAAGGTCATAACTTTTTGTTCATTGGAGTTGTAGATTTCATAATATATATAAAAAAGACTGAGTTGAGTATACTATAGTCGGGACCAAACCATGTTGTTGTTTGGTATTTTTATGTTAGTCAAATTGCTATGTTTTCATGGACTACTAGTTACCAGATTGATAAAAAAAAAAAAGAGACGAAGTAATAGACTCGTTTTTTTTTCTTTTTTTAGTATATTATAAGATAAAGAATAAATGGGTGCAAAAAAATTAATTTGAGAAATTTTAATTTTCAATAATTAAAAAAAAATTACACTAAAAGCGTGGACTTTCAACGCCTTTAAGCAATTTGCTTGAGGGTGCGAATAACGTCCGTGCCTTTAATACAATTTTACTATAGGCATAGATCAAGTTTGTGCCCTCAATATGAATTGCTGAAAGTGCGGATTGGGTCTATTTCTTTATAACTCTTTTTTGAAATAAGTTTTTTGAATATGTTATTTCGAGAAATTTTTAAAAAATAATATTATTTTAATATATTACCCATTGTTTTGGTTTTTGAAAACTTTGTTTTCTACATAATTTTGATTTATTTTTTTAATTTTGTACTATTCTTATCAATAGCAAGATGATTACATAAAAGGTCTATGAAGTACATCAATAAAGCTTTGAAAGTCTATAGAATTAACTGTTGTAGCATACTTGCATGGGTACATCTGGTGCACGTGGGAAATTGTTCTCTCATGGAAGAAATACACATGGATGAATGGGGGCGAAATTAATGTTCTCGTAGTGGAGTAGTTAATTGGCTAAGGTTGCTTTGCTTTGTCTTTGACTTCCACTGCAATACAATGTATAAAGTCCACTGCTGTAGGCTTTTCTGTACCTACCTCTGGAAAATAATCTTAACAAACACTACCGTCTAACATTTCGACTCTTTCGTAGATTCTGGGCCACCTTTTGAGATAATTTGTCAACTTGCCACTACGTACGGCTGTAAATACTGATTTTTTAAATGAAATAAATTAGGTTTGATTTTGCTTTTTTTTTTTCAATTAAAAAAAGAATAAATAAATTTTAAACCGCAGTGGAGCAAGTTCAGGATTTTTAATCCGCTACCTTCCTTCTCTATTTCTCTTTGTTTATTTATTTATTTTTTTTTTTCCGTGAGCATAAGATTAATCTGAATTCAGATTAGCAAGTAATCAATCATCTGGACGCAACAGGAAAGGGTAAACATCTTTTAATTGTTATTTATGGATGTTATTTAAGAGGGAGCGGAAAGTTTATTGTATTACGCATGAAATTACTAGGGAAAAAAGCATAGAGAATGCATCTATTTTTAGATTGGGCAATTTATTATCTAAAATTTTCAAAATTTTCAATTTAGTACTTATAACTTTAAAAGTTGTTTAAAATAGTATAACCGTTAAATCAAAATTTAATGAACATTAAAGGCAAATTTTTATGAGGTTGGGAAGTGTTTTTACTTTTTAATTTGACAATTTAATATTTAAAGTTTAAATTTATAATTTAGTATTCAACACTTTAAATGCTTATGAAAATAGTGTTTCTATTATATTAAAGATTAATGGACATTAATGCAAATATGACTGGTGTACTATGTGGCAATTTTTTTTTTTTACATAGAGATATGTATTAACAACATGTAGGTACGCATAAATAATACTTTAAATTTAGAGTGTTCTTATACAATTTTTTAATTTAAAATTCGAAAAACAAGACATTCTTTTTGGAATAATAAGAAACAATAATTCAGGATCATCATATACAAAAATATTGTGATATTATTATAATCCAATGAAGTGGACACGGTGACCGCATAGCGCAGTGGATTAGCGCGTTTGACTTCGGATCAAAAGGTCGTGGGTTCGACTCCCACTGTGGTCGCTTTCCTATATATTTTCCTTTTTCCTTTCCTTTTTTTTCGGTTAATATTTTTGTTTGTTAATGAACAATGATGTCTGGATCCGGCAACTTGGGCTGTTCTTTGTTTTCTTCCCTTTCTTCAACAATCTGTGTGTTCAAGTCAGCACCTCCAGAAGGAAGACGAATGGTGATAAGTGACTCTAAACTGGTACTAACGCTTTTTTCTGGGAATTGTTAATCTTTTTAATTATCATTTTTTTTCAAGTCAATCTTTACTTATTCGAAACAAAATATTGAAAAATTGGCAACTTGTGAGAGAGACTTACATATAAATTATAATATGATATAACACTACTAACGATAAAAACACAAATGATGTCGTGTGTCATAGCATTTTATAACATAATTATTGCATGCCCTTTAAGTTTTGTGACATGGAAAAGAAAAGGGGAAAAAAATCAGCTTTAATTGTAGGGGTACAAATCTATTTATTTTGAAATAAAATACTTTTAACTAAAAAGAGAAAATTAAATTACAAATATACCCTACTATATTTGTTTTATATGCACTTAATATTTAATATTTGAAATTATGCATTTATGTAACGCTCCGAAACTTAAGACAAATACAATCTACCACGTGTTCCCATTAAATGAAGACATGCAAAGGCTCAAAATTTGCTAATTTCATCATTAACATTTAAATATCCATAACAATTAATAAAATCATTTTCCACATAAAAGAGATGGAAAAGAACATATGTTTCAATAATAAACCACTCTAATCTCTCCAATCCAATACAAATTGAAAGCATTTTGAAGTTAAATACAACAATAGTTCTCAATTGAATACACAAAGTCATCCAATACCTTTTCTTTTCATCATACTAATTTCTCCTCAATAATAAAATATTCTCACATAAAGTGTTACTTATAGAATTTGTCTTCAATAAATAAACCACATCTAATCTCCTCCAATCAATACAGTGGAAGCATTTTGAAGCTTAAATACAACAATAGTCTCAATTGAATAGCAAAGTCATCCAATATCCCTCTTTCTTTTCATCATACTATTACTCCTCATAATAAATATACTCTATGTTTTCTTTAGAATTTTGATTTGTCTCTATTATGGTTTCATCATACCTTAAGACTTTTCTTGAAGTACATGCAATTAAAAATTGTCTTATAAGGGTGAGTTAACGCCCAATACAATATATACTTACACACATACACACACGCGCCATGCCAAAATACCAACACAAATGTAATGCAATAGGATATTTAAATACAGTTTATTATCTTTCATATAATTTATTTTCAATACACAATTCTCATCATCATAATCACCATGCACACTTTCCATGCATAGATATGTACATATATATATGACAAAGGATATTCTTCTTTATTCATGAGTTTAATTCCATACATAGATTATACATATACGATAGTGTGGAGTCTAAGAATCCTTTCATACCAAAACATGAGTCCATCCATACCAAATAATCCTAAATCTACTTGAATCATTTTAGTAAATGACTTTACTAAGGATAGCGTCACATATCATTCATCAAGGTGCCACCCCGAGAATATCGACCCTTGCTCGGTTCCTCAAACTCAACTAAGTACAATCACACACAATTAGTCGCATTCATTATCAATATTAAGTAAGTCCATATTTCTAACTAGCATACACAAGCAACAAATACAGTATACACATATTTGATAAGTAGTAGCTGATCTCTTCACACTTCTACAATTTCTCAATCCTCAATCCTATTTACATCTATAATTATGTATACTTAGAATTGTAAGAATGAAATATAATGATATAGTGGGTGTCCCAAACAACACAGTTGTGTAGGTGGTTGTGTAAAGAGACACGAGAGAGAATATGGTCGTGCTAGAGGCCGTGCATCTTTTTATGTATTTTTGTTAATCCAGCATTGTTGAATCTAGATTTTAATTTTTCATTTATGTTCTTAATCCGATTCATATTAGATCTTATGCTTATCCAATATAAATATCCGACTTGAATTAGGAATCTTATTATTTATTTGGAGTCGCCACCCAACTGAAGTTGGGAAAAATTATTGAATTAGAACTAATTGAGCGAATTAATTCTAATTTAGACAACTAGTCGACGAAATCTTCTCTTTTTATTTTTATAATGAAAAAGAAGAAAGAAAAACCAAAGATTCTTGACTCGAGGGCTATCCTATTAAAACTCTAAAGTTACCACCTTATTCTTTTGAAATCTAGGTCATGTTTTGATATCTTTTATATATATATATATATATTCCCTTATAAAAAAAGAAGATGTTAAAAATTATACTAATAACGATTTGAAAAATGATTTTTTTCTATTCTTTTTAAAGTTGCCTCATAGGGTATCTACGTACTCGCTATTCAGGATCAAACAAGTCGTAGTTCACTTTTTTATGAAAAAGCTTTAGCGGGTTTGTTTAAGTTTTAATTATGAAAATACACCGGGTTTATATTCATTATCATTTTCAAGATTTAAAAAAAAAACTAAGCCTAAGCTTTATTATTTCATTTTCTAAAAGTCTTGATTTAAAGAAAACTAATTTTGAATTTATTTTAAAAAGGATTTTTCTAAGTGACAAAATAATTCATTATTAATTTTTAATTCATATTATTAATCTATCTAATTCTAATTTAATAATTAATTTTTATTCATTTTATTTAATTATTTTAATATTAAATTAGACATATTTATTTATTAAAATTCTAAAACCTAATTAAAATCTTATAATTTTTTTTCTATTTTCAGATTACTATTAAAAAAATTATTTCTCATAAACGAATATCTAAATTAAATGGATAAATAAATGAAATAAAATAAAAAAATCGGAAAAACCAACTAACCTAGATGTGGGTTGCGAGTCGGATCGGGTTGGGTCACGTCTGTCGGAGGATCCTTATTGGCGGCATTTCAATGGCTTTCGAAGGTAGTTGAAGGTTGCTTTTAAGCTTTCTAAGGGTGGGTAATTCAATCGTGGTGGTGAATTTCTTCATAAACGCCTCCAAGTGGTGGTTCGTGGCTTGGTCGATGATCGCGGCAAAGGGGGAACTTTGGCAAGCTTCAAAACCTCTGATTTTTCACCCTTTTCTCACTTTTGATATGTGATTTAGCTTTTCCACATCGTGCTCTATTTATAGGCACTTGAAATTAAGTTGGATAAGCTTAGATTTCCTTTCAATAGGGATGAATCGTATCTTTAGTTGAAACCTAAATTCGATTTTCTCTAGATTTGTTTAAATATTTGATTTTGTTATGATTTGTGTTAATTAGGTGATGTTTATCTTATTTTTGTTAAAGATTTGTTGGATTTGTGCAAAAAAATCATATCAAAACGGTTGGATTTCATTTTTTCCAACAGTCGACAACCAATTCGAACAAAAGTTGAAGACAATCATGCGCTCGGTGCATGCGCTCCCTCTGTCTAGTCACAAGTTGACACGTGTCCTAGGCAAAGAGAAAAAATTGCAAAACGTGGATTGCTTCTCCAGTGTTTCGAACCCCCCCTACCCACGTGCAAGGCTAAAGCCTGGATTAGCTGGGCTAGCCCAATTCTCAGATTTATTTTACACACATATTATACACAAGCGTGGTGATTTTTATTAATTTTATATTATTTTGAAATTCTAAAAATTTGTAAAAATTATTTAACCTCTTTTATTATTATTTATACCCGTATTTTCCAAATTCGGGATGTTTTTCCTATTTATTTTATTTTTTCAA
Source organism: Laguncularia racemosa (assembly GCA_037954665.1). Classification (NCBI taxonomy): domain Eukaryota; kingdom Viridiplantae; phylum Streptophyta; class Magnoliopsida; order Myrtales; family Combretaceae; genus Laguncularia; species Laguncularia racemosa. The sequence continues at coordinate 14,677,244 of JBBMOL010000005.1, forward strand.
TTTTTTCCTTTATTTTTTTGCTAAATAGAAGAAAAAATAAAATAAATAAATTAAAATTAAAATTAAAAAATTGAATATTATTTATGATTAAAGAGCAAAAATAGGGTGTTTACAAGCATGCTTAAGTACATAATCATGCATTTGGTCATGTACTTCGACACAGTTGTGTACAATGGTCGTGTACTTTTTTATAAATTTATGCAATTTGATATGCCTAGGTACACGAGAATGTGTGGTGACCATGTACCTTTCTGTACACATTTGTATTTCGACACCAGAAGGTATACGGGCGTATACTTGGCCATGTAGTGCACTATTCCATCGTGAATTCCCAATGCTTCAAGTCCTAAATGAAATTCTTCATTTTTAAGCTTAATTATGCATTGTTTTTCACATTAGAATACTAATTGGATTTAATTTAATGACTTATCGACTTAGATCGTTCCAATGATCAAATTCCCATCCTGAGCCTTTTGTTTGATTGATTATTCTGCAGTGAAATCCAAGGGCTTAATGTAAATCCATGTTATATAAATGTAAACAATGATCAATAGTTATTAATCAGTTTACTTACCATGGTTTGTTCATCGAATTGTAAGATGTAGTAGCCCTTTTCTCTCTTAGAGATCTATAGATAGTGTTTATGGTTTTGTATTGTGCAAATGTAAAAAGGGTTAGAACAGTATGTGTCAAAATATTTATACTTCTTTGTTAAATGACCAAATTGCCCCTAACTCTTCAAGTTATTTACCCTCTTATCCTTGGTTTAATTTTAATCAATATTAAATATATAAGTATCTATGGTTATTTAAATTCTCCCCCTCTTATAAGAACTTTCGTCTTCGAAAGTTATTTGGACTGTGGAAGAGTTTTGGTTATCTCCTTCTTATTTCTTCTTCCAACTCCTAACTTACTTTTCTCTTTGTTTGATTACTCCATTGTATCTTAACATATTTGATAAACCATCTTCTTAGAGTCTTCTCTTTAGTGTCCATGATCTTGACATGCTTCTTTATTATTATGAGGTTTGGCTGTACTTGCAATGGTTCTAAAGTAGTGACTTGGTCTAAGTTGGGTACATATTTTCTTAGCATGAAGATGTGGAATATATCATGTAACCCAACTAGATTTGGTGGTAAAGCCAATCTATATGCCAATGGTCTAATTTTTTTCCAAGACTTTAAAGGGTCCTACATATCTGGGTTCAATTTCCCCTTGGCCCAAATCTTACTAACCCTTTTGTAGATGAGACCTTTACCAAGACATGGTCTCACACTTTGAACTCCAATGGGCATTGCCTTTTATCTGTATAAGATTTTTGATGGCTTTAGACTGACTGCATCATTTGTTTGATTAACTTAACTTTGCTATTGTGTCTTATACCAGGTTAGGTCCCAACACTTATTTCTCACCCACTTCATCCCAATGTAAAGGTGACTAGCACTTTCTTCCATATAATGCTTCATAAGTTGCTATTTGGATAGTAACTTGATAGCTATTATTGTACGCGAATTTTACTAAGGGCAGATGCTCATCTCAATTCCCACTAAGATCTAGTGCACACACCCTCAACATGTCTTCTAATATTTGGATGGTTCGCTCAGATTGACCATCCATTTGTAGGTAAAAAGTTGTACTAAATTGTAGTTTGGTTCCTAGCACCCTGTGTAAGCTATTCTATAATCTCCCTACAAATTTGGCATCTTTGTTTGATATTATCGTGTCTAGTACTCTATGTAATCTCACTATCTCTTTGACATATAGTTGAGCTAGCTTCTCAAATTTATACCCACTATGTACAAGTATAAAATGGATAGATTTTGCGAGTCGATCTACAATTACCCATATAGTGTCCATCTTAATTACAGTTCTAGGTAATGCTACGATGAAGTCTATGGTTACATGCTCTTATTTCCACTTTGGTATCAATAGAGGTTGTAACATGCTAGTGGGTCTCTAATTCTCAATCTTAATTCATTAGCATGTTAAACACTTAGACACATACTCAGCAATTTCTCTCTTCACATTCCTCCAATAGTAGTGGCACTTCAGTTCTTTATATATCTTGATACTTCCAAGGTGAACAGAGTACCAAGAATAGTATGCCTCCTTTAATATCCTATTCTTACTTTAGCTAGACTTGACACACACAACCTATGACTATACCTTAGCACTCCTTCTTCATCTTCATTAAATTCTATCACCTTTCCTTCCTCCATCCGTTTCTTAATTTCTTATAATCCTACGTCATCAGCTTGTGCAGCTTTTATCCTATCCACCAATGTAGGTTGTATGCTTAAACTAACCAGCTTTGCCTCAATCTCTTGGGTTATAATTTCCATATCTAATTTCTACATATCCTCTAATATATTTCTTTGAGTGGTGATTAGAGTTACCTTGCCATGCCTCTTTCTACTAAGTGCATTGATGACTACATTTGCCTTCTTAAGATGAATCTAAATTTCAATGTCATAATCCTTTATTAGCTCTAACCATCGTCTTTACCTCATATTTAACTCCTTTTAAGTAAAGAAGTATTTAAGGCTCATGTGATATGTGACTATCTTGCACTTTCCTCCATACAAATAATGTCTCTAAAGTTTGAGTGTAAGAATAACAACTGCTAATTTTAGATCATGAGTCAAGTAGTTGTTCTCATGGGACTTCAATTGCTGGGATACATATGCTATCGCTCTTTCATTCTGCATCAATACACATGCAAGTTCTTGGATAGATACGTCATTGTATATTACAAATTCTTCACCACTAATAAGTAGTGTTAGGACCGATGTTAAAATTAGCCTCTCCTTCAATGCTATGAAGCTTGCTTCACATTTATCATCCTAAAAAAACTTTATCCCTTTTTGAGTTAATCTGGTTAGAAGGGTTGCCAGCTTGGAGAATCATTCTACAAATCTTATATAGTATTCTACTAATCTCAAGAAGCTTTTAACCTCTATCATTGTCTATGGTCTAGGCCATTCATTCACAGCCCTTATTTTCTCAAGATCTACAAATAACCTATCTTTACTGATTACATAACCCAAAAGGTTACTCGATTAAGCCAGAACTTGCATTTCTTGAATTTCGCGTATAGCTTCTCTATATGTAATGTACTCAACACCATCATCAAACACTACTCATGGTCTTCACTCATGGAGTATATTAAAATTTCGTCTATAAACATAATGATAAATTTGTCGAAATACTCATTGAATACTTAGTTCATTAAGTCCATGAAGGTTGTTGGTGCATATGTGAAATGGTAGTTGTACCAGACACCACATCTATACAAAACTCAATCTTCCTTGCTAAAGTTAAGCCTGGAAAATCTTCAAATAACACATTTATAAATTCCTTCACCACCCATACGTGATCAATTCTCACCACTTCTTCAAATTCAATTGTCACTAAAGCCATCATGCTCTTGCCCCGTAGTTCATACGTTGGTAGTCCTATTGGTCTATGTGCTTTTAACTTGAAATAAAACAACTCTCATTCAAGTGTATTGAAATAGATTGTCATATTATGACAATAATGGTTGCATGATGTCTAATAAACCAATATCTATAGTATCACATCAAAGTCTATCATTTCTAAAACAAAAAGATCTGCAACTAGAATTCTACCTTGTACTTTCACACTAACTCATCTACATATTTTGTTCAATCCTCTACTCACACCCATCGGTGTACTCAAATTTAATACATCATCTAACACCTCAGTATGAATATCATGTATACTTCTAAATGCATTATACACACATGAATGCAATGTACCAATATCAAACATGACATATGCATTAGCGGAATGTATCGGTAACATACTTGCCAATGTTTCTATGTTTGGAATGTCCTATCTCTGCAATGTAAAAACTTATGCTAGTGTTCTTTATCTTGGTCCTATTTGCTGAGGTTTGCCACTATGATTCACAGCCTGATTTCTCCTTGCTTGTGCTGACTGTATATTCTATCCTCTAGTATTTGGGCAATTAACCATTTTGTGACCTTATTGTTTGCAGGAGAAATAGAATGTGAAGGGTATCAATTTTTTCTGTACAAGTCTTATTGCTATATCCCATATTTCTATATGAAAAACAGGTACCCTCTAGCTACTTACATTCATTCAGTTCATGTGGCTCATAGCATCTCATGCATTTATTACCTTAACCTATTGAGGAGGTCCTGACTTAAGAATCTTGACTTAAGAGGAGGGCATTGCAATGACTACAGATCTAGTTTGTACAGTGTGAAGTTTTTTGCCCATCTCTTATATGATAATTCCTTAAGTAGGTCTCTTCTTCAATATGATCTTAGTCCCCAATGTTCTCATTTCCTTAGTTCTTTTGTGACTATTTCAAGAATTTGGCCTTGTTCACAACCTTGGAATATGTGTTTAGTTGAAATGCTTCCACTTCATGTTGTAAAGTGGTTCTAAACCCAATACAAATCTATGAGCCATTGACTTCTCATCAGTTCTAAAAGCTAGTAGCATAAACTTCACTAAGCAATTTAATTTTGCCTCATACTCATCTATAAACCTATTTCCTTGGTAGCAACTATAGTAAGCTACCTCCATTATGTCCTGTATGCTGCTTAGGAAGTACTATTCATACAGTATTTCTTTAAACCTTTCTTAAGTGATAAGTCCAATCATCAATCTTGACACACCTGACCACCATTTTAAGGCTAAGCGTCTCAACAAATAGACAACATATTTAACCTTCTTCTCTTTAGGAATTTCTAATGCTTTAAAGGTTTTCTCTAACTCATCAACCCACTACTTAGTATCTAGTGGATTATCAACCTTAGGCCTGAATTCCTTAATCATTTTGATGAATCGATCTAAACTTACTTGCTCAGCTGGCTTATCTCTAATCTCTCCCATCATTTATCTTTGTTTGTTGTTCAGCAACTGAAGTTTTTATATTTGTTGTTGTTGTTGTACTATTACTCCTACTAGAGTATTAATGGCGTTTAGCAGTTAAGTAGTATTGACCTCATTTCCCCTTGGTTCATGTTAAGGTCATCTGGGTGGCATCCAGTTATCGGGAGCATCACCTTCAGCACCTGATGTTGATCTTGAAATTCTCCTAGGCATTCTACAAAACAAACAAGAGTTGTCTTAGGGTACCACACTACTATCAATCATATAGTAAATATAACTAGAAGGAATATATATTTACAAGTGTTAGTCCTATTTATTACCCACTCTCATCATGTCTTATTGTCTTAAAGATTTTATTCCTAAGTAGTCTATGAAACAATAAACCTAGGCTTTGATACCACTTAAGTTATAATGCTTTGGAACTCGAGACAAGTGCAGCTCACCATGTGTCCTCACCAGGTGAAGACACGTAAAGTCTTAAAATATGTTAATTTCACCATTAACATTCAAATATCCATAACAATTAATAAAATCATTCTCCACATAAAAGAGATGGCAAAGAACATTTATCCTCAATAAATAGACCATATCTAATCTCCTCCAATCAATATAGCAGAAGTATTTTGAAACTTAAATACAACAATAGTTTCAATCGATTAAACAAAGTCATCCAATATCCATCTTTCTTTTCCATTCTTCTTAGAATTCTGATTTGTCTCTACTATGGTCTTATTATACCCTAAAACTTCACCCGAAGTACTTGTGACTAAAAATGGTCTCATGAGGGGTGAGCTAATACCTAGTACAATGTATACTCACACATACACACACACACACACACACACACACACACACATGTCATACCAGAAATACCAACACAAATGTAATGCAATAGGATATCTAAACACAATTTATTATTTTTCACATCATTTATTTACAACACATAATTCTCATCATCATAAACACTATGCACACCTTCCGGGCGCATATATATACATATATATACGATAAAGGGTACTCCTCTTTATCCGTAAGTCTATTCCATATATAGATTATACATATATAACAGTAGTTACTTCCCACTGTCTATGATTCTAAAAATCATTCTATACCAAAACATGAGTTCATTCATACCAAATAATTCTAAATCTACCTAAATTATTTTGGTACACGACTTCACTAAGGGTAATGTCACATACTGATCATCGAGGTACCACATTGCGAACACCAACCCTCACTTGATTACTCGAACCTACCTAAGCATAATCACACACAACCAATCACATTCATTTTCGATATTAATTTAGTCCATATTTCTAACCTAACATGAACAAGAAACAAATACAATATACACATACTTGATAGGCAGCAACTGATCTCTTCACACTTCTACAATATCTCAATCTTCAAACCTATTAACATCCATAATTACGTAGATTTAGAATCACAAATGAACAAAATATAATGGAATAGTGGGTGCCTTAAAACAACACAACCATGTGGGTAGCTGTGCGAAGGGACATGGGAAGAGAACATAGCCATGTATCTTTTTATGTCTTTTTGTTAATCCAGTATGCTTAAGTACACAGTCATGTATTTGGCTATGTACTTCAACATGGTAAGGCACATAATTGTGTATAGTAATCGTGTATCTTTCTATCAATTTGTGTAATTTGATATGCCCAAGTACACGAGTGTGCCTAGTGATTGTGTATTTTTCTGTATACATTCATGTTTCAATATGGGAAGGTACACGAGCATGTACCTAGCCATATAGTGCACTATTCCATCGTGAATTCCCTTTTCAAATTTGCAAATTCTCAATGCTTTAAGTCCTAAATGAAATTCCTCACTTCTAAGCCTAATTATGCATTGTTTTTCACATTAGATTACTAATTGGATTTAATTTAATGACCTACTAGCTCAGATCATTCCAACAATTGAATTCCTATCCTGAGTCTTTTGTTACATTGATTGTTCTGCAGCGAAATCCAAGGGATTAAAGCGAATCCATGTTATACATATGTAAACGACGATCAATAGTTATTGGTTGGTTTACTTACCATGGTTAGTTCTTTAGATTATAGGATGTAGCAGTCCTTTTCTCTCTTTGAGTTCTATAGATAGTATTTAGGGTTCTGTATCGTACAAGTAGGAAAAGGGTTAGAACAATATGTGTTAGCCTATTTATACTTCCTTGTTAAATGATCAAATTGCCCCCAACTCTTCAAGTTATTTATCTTCTTAGCCTTGGTTTCATTTTAATCAATATTTATATAGATATCTACGGTTATTTACGATTTAAGTCTTAAATTTTTTAAATAAATCGTACTGCATTATTTCACGAAATACTACAACGGATAAGAATTTGTTAGAAGCTCCCATTGTCTAGGGGCATTGACATGAGAAGATGATGAAGCTCCCATTGCCTAGGGGCATTGACATGAGAAGATGATGGCTTCAAGGCTCCTGGAGAGGTAGATTACAATTTCCAATCGGCATCTGGAGGACCGCCATTGTTACTAGTCTTAGCAATATAAGTTTATGAAATGATGGAAAATGGGTGTTGCAGTAACTTGACAACATTGGTTATGGAACTAGAGGGCACTTTAGTCGTATCAGCTATTACCTCCTGAAAGAAAAGTGGAACTGAGATACAGGGAACTACCGAGATATTTAAGATAACCACATTGAATGGCACTCTCAAAGTTGAAGGAGTTAAACACTCGATTGCAAGAGTTGTTAGACGGGGTTACAAATAGCTTTTCAATACCGCATTTAAAATACAGACTAAATATAAAATATATACAAATGAGATACAAAAAGAAAGATATACATAATTTCAAATAATAGAAATTGTGAATATTCAAGGACATATATAACAAGTGAGTCAAATAAAATATTACTTTTGTTTGTTTTGAATAGACCATATGTTATCACACTATCATTTTTTCATGTATATTAAAAGATGTCATCGAGCAAGTATAATGATATTGATCCATTTAAAGAATTAAGTTTTGTTAATTTAATTCATCCCTGATCATTTTATTTGAACATTTACAAGCTACTTTGGCATCGACCAACATACTTTATTTCTTTTTCCAAGAGAGAATAGATTTCATTTAGTATATCACATTGAAACAAAAAAAAGTACATGTAGTACTAGCAAAAGAAAGTGATAGAGATGAGTATTCGAAAATTCAATCCAAAATCGGACTTGTTTCTTACGTAAAGACAGGTTATATTAATCCTACACCACATAGAAGTCCTAAGAATGCGGAAAGAAATCCGTGACTCGAGCTGCGGGGTATTAAAAGCAAACTAAAACAAACAAAAATTAATAAGGATGGTAACACATCTTTATATTCGATTTTAGACGACGTCACGAATGTTATCGCATAGAAGTAGAAGGTATAGGGGCAAGCGTTAGGGGGTCTTCCCCTAAACCCTTTTTTTTTTTCCATTTTTCTTCCATATATATAAGTCCATATCATGTAAAGATGATGGCTATAGCTCAATCAATTTCCTGAAATGTCGTAAATTTGTTTGAATGCAACAACTTTGCTTGGTAGGGATTGTTGTACATAGTAGATAAGGATAGCTTATTTCCACTAGATAAAGTAGATTTCAACCGTTTATACATGGAGGTCTCTTGTGTATAATGGTGCATTCTCTTAATTGTAAATTATACAATAGATTCAAGATTATTTATACTCTTGTAGAGTCTCTCAATGTAACTTCTCTCTCTAGCACATATAAGGCTTGAGTGTGTTAGAGGAAACATTGACCTAACCTCTTAATGATAGTCAACCAAGGTCTAAGTGTCACATGTGGTGTGCTAATTAAAACAATCCACACGTGACAAGTGGTGTTATATTGATTTTTTTATTCAAGAAGGGTGGAAAGAATATTTATGAGTTTGTTGCTACTTATGAGTCCTTATAATTGATGAGTCAACAACTTAGAGACGATCTTATGGAAGTGAAGCCTTGGTAGGGGTTAGGGTGGAATTATCCATGACCAACATCTTGGACTATGTTCAAGTAGTGGATGATAGCATGGGTAAGCTATAGACATAACTACTAGGAGAAATGTTGTTGGCTTTAAATTAGATAGATTGTTGCCATAAGAAAGGAGTTGAAGGATTTGAGAATCTAGGTCTAGTAACATCTTGAGGCCAAATATAAATTGGCTCATATAGGCACAACAACAAAAGTATAGGTACTAAGGCTTAAGAATTACCATGCATCTAGGAATGCTAAGGAAAATTGATGACTTTCTCTAAACTATGAAAAAATATTTTGATGCAATAGGTGCATTAAATGACACATTGAGGCTGAATGCGTCTTTAATGTTCTTAGATGATGTAGCGATACTATGGTCACATAAACGATTTGACGTAGCGAAGTAGGGACTTGGTATAGTTAGCACATGGAAGGAATTCAAGATATAAATCAAGGCTCATTTCATGCAAGCAATGCTAAGAGGAATCTTCAAACCAGATGAAGATTTTAGACATGACTTGGCCATAGCAGAAGGTTTGATAGAATCCAAGTTAGTTGAATGTCTTAACATTGAGATAGGGTTAGAAGGCCATGAAGAATTTTATTTTATTTTATTTTTTTTTTGTGGAGAAGAATGAAGGAGCCTAAGAAAAGCTACATCTAAGCCTAAAAAGAAATGAGAAGGCCCATATTTCAAGCCTCCTATAAATGTGAGGGAGCTTGCTAAGAAGAAACTTTCTTACTTCTCATAGAATGGGGCTATAGAGTTAAGAATTTTCCAATGAGGAACTAGCTTAAACACTTCATAGTGGTAAAGGAGAAGGAGTTAGGAAGAGCAAAACTTAAAGTTTTGAAGTTGTTGGGCTCAACGAAGGGTAAGCACACTATGAAATGAGTCCCAACATATGTCGGAGACTATATAGTAGACTAAAGGATAAGTGCTCTAGTGGACATTAGAGCCTTGGAATTATTTATCTGTTAGGTGGTGAGTGAGAAGTTGCACTTTAAAACTGAAAAAAAATAAGGCCAGGTTTAAAATGGTGAAGTCAAAGAAAGTTATTCTTACCAATATGGCCTAGGATGTAGAGTTTAGGGTAGACCAATGTAACGAAAGAGTGAGATTTAAGGCAATCCCCTTAGACAACTTCGACTAGGTTATTAAATTAACTTCCATGTCAAAGTGAAAGCCTAGAATATTCTTAACATGAGCTATTTGTTGATTGCATACAAAGGATGGTAATGCATGCATTGGTATTAATAACTTAGTCAAGCCTCCAAAATTATGTATTTTGTGCAAGTTGTTGGTGGAATTAAGATAAAGAAGTCCACCTATGCACTATAAACACCGCAAGGAGTGCATAAGAAGGCAAGGAAGGTGCACAAGGTGAAGGGAAAGCTCAAGGAAAGGTGTCTAAGGAGTTATACAAGCCTAAGCCACCTAAGAAAGAAGTTAACTAGAGTAATGAATCGCTCATAATAGAAGCAAGTACGTTAGGCCAAAAGGTGATGAGGTAAGAACTTAGTGAAATGTCGTAGTAGATTTGTTAAACCTAATTTTTTTTTCTTTTGCAAAAATCTACATTTTCTTATTTTTAATTTACATTAGACCATTCTCACTTAATATGAATTTCTTGACAAAAACTAAGGAAAACATTTTTGTTTTGTTAAGAATATATTTTTTGAAACTAGAGTTGCTATTAACCAAATGTTAGAAATAGAAAGGTTAAAATATCTAGGAAGGTTTATTTTAAATTAAAGATGTTAGTATTTGAAAAACCAAAATATTTTCGGTTTGAGAAGATTGAAATTTTAAACAAGATTGCCACCAAATAAAAATTTCCATGAAGGGCTTATTTTTCTTACAAATTTGACTATAAATTTAAATGCTATTCATTTCACAAAGAAGAAAAATAAAAAATTGTTAGGGTAGCTCCATATTAGGATTTAGGAAGTGTACAGACCTGCTACAGGGATCAAATCATTGTAATTCATTTTTTTTTAAAAAAAAAAATCTTTCGTTGTTATAGTTTTCATTTTTTGAACGCTTTTCAAAATTTTTAAATTTTTATTATTTCCATCCTTTTTTTATCTTTTTAAAATGAAAAATGACCTTTACTACAAAAAAATCACTTATTTTAAGACTTAGAACTCTTTTTTTTTTTCTTTAGATGAAAACTTATTTTCATGAAAAAATCTACCCCAAAACTTAAGTTTTTTAGTGATTATTTTAGCAAGTCTTAATTCTTAATGAGTTAAAATTCATACTAGTACTAAAACTATTAATGTTACAAAAAAAAAAAAAAAAAGTAACTTCTACCTAAATGAAAGAAATTTCCTTTTTCTTTTTTTTTTTTCAATAAGGACTCAATGAAGACATTTATTTATCTATAATTTTATTTATTTTCTTTTCAAAAATTTTTTAATTACTATTTGATAAATAAAATGAACTAAAAAAGGGGGGGGGGGGGGGGGAGAGGGAAGTGTGTACATGGTCATCAATGATTACTTACTTTTCTATTTAGTTTTTCAACCTTTTTTTTTTTTTAATTTTAGTTCTCAACTTTTCCAACTTTGCAAAATTTTGATTTCTATCACTTAGTTAAATTTTCATCTACTCTCAAAATGTATGTGCTTTTGATTGGTTTTAAGATAACTAATCAAGATAGTGAGGTATTGCACAATTTTTGTAGCTCTTTTCTCTCTTTCTCTCTCCTTTTTTAATAATTATTATAATATTTTTTTATTAAATTGACTATTATAAACTAAGTAAAAGTTAATACATATCAATAATGGATGAAATATTTAAAGAAGTTAATGAAAGTCCTTTTGTTTATAGAAGTTGGAAAATGTTGAGACTTAAATAGAAGGGGAAAAGAAAAAGAAGAAGAAAGATTAAGGACTCAAATAGCAAAATTGACAATACTAAGGACTAAATGTGTATTTTTTTTCAAAAAAAAAAAGAAAGAAAGAAAAAAAAACAAGGGAAGCTGATGGGAATCAAACTAATGCAACAAATGGACCTATTACCTGAGCCAGAGTTTAAGGACTACATAGACTAACACTAATAATCCTCTTTAATCAAATGGAACCCGAAGACATTCATATAGTATTTTCATTTACTTTATATGATTGTTTTGTATTTAATCAGGTACACTTGTCTGGTATTACAGGAAAGTATTAAACCCATTAGCACATGGTTTGGAGGATAGTTCACGGTCTATGTTTTGAACCGAAATGGACATAGGGGAGTCGACCACGTGTTATGTTGTTTTAAACCAAAAATGGACCTAGAAGAGCCGAACATGTGTCATTATTTTTTATGTTATTTTTTTTTCGTATTTAGGGATTAATATAAATACTTGTAAAGGAGAACAATAAAGAGACTTTTGGACATTATTTTTGCTGCATATTCACATGAAAAGGGGGCTTCCTCTCTTTCATATACACTCTTATCAATTCCAATTAGGGTTGTGGTGAGTGAGGCTTAGATTGTTGTGTGTTGAATAACAATTACAAGTTGTTCTTAATTACTAGTGAGTTATATCTAGTAAGAATTTGGATTTCATTTGTTCTTTGTTCTTGAAAAATTAGGGTTCCACGTGGGAAGGGGATCCTTGCCATTTGGGAATTCTTGCTCAATTATTTCTTAATTAGCATTTTGTTGATTACAATTGGAGTGTCGTATCAGAAGCAGTAGACCTTGTGCTTGATGTGATCAAAGTAGTTTTACACCTAATGTTGTGTTTGTTATGATGGCTAGTAGTGCTGTTGGATGACATTCTAGGATGATGGTGGAGCTACTAGTGGTCCTACTCATAGCCTAAATATTTGGCATATGATAGTTATTGATGGTAAACAATTTTAATAATGCTTAATTTATGGCATTTTTGCTTTGTTTAAAGGGTTGTTGGTGGGATTTTTTGTGGGCAAACCTTTGGGGATTGGAAAAAAAATATCAATTTTCATTGAGACATAGTGAAATATTAGTAAGAGAAAGTCACTAAAATTCAATAATGGAGGAGAGAGAAAGCTTCAATTCTTTTGGATTCTTGAGGGTTTTCTTCTAAATTTATATGCTTTTGAAGTGCAAATGAATCCTACTTATAGTGCAATTATCAAAGGCAAATTTAGAAAGTTCCTTGGATCAAAATGGTCAATGGAGTTTTTAGGAAATTTAATACCCCATTTTTATCAATTTTTGTTTGAAATGGAAGATTAAGATTGATATAAGCATGTAATGATCCGTTTGATCTTTAATATCAACAAGAAAGGGAAACATAATGAATCAAAGTGGGAAAGTGCACTATTGTTTTCCTCTTTCATGCATTCTTGTTTGAGGAAGATGAAGCTAAAGTCATGAGTGCAACTCATGTTTTCCGTGCAAAAATGAAAACATAAACCAATGCTTAAACTTGTAACCTTATACAAAAACACACATGAATGCCTTGGCGAATCAGCTAAGGCTATTCTAGATCAAAATATGCTTTTTGTTTCTGAACTTAATGTGCATTAGTTTCCAAAAATAAAAATGAGAGAAGGGAGAACAAAACCCAAGTCCCACCTTACCAAGAGGACTCAAACCTACAACCTAGACATTACCAACTATGCTCTTTATCACTTGACCACTAATTTAATTTAATTAAGCTCTACAAAAATGGATATATATTATTATTAATGCTTTATGATGGAAATTAAAGCTTTTACAAGTGGTTATAACAATTAACTTGACTAAATAATTTATTTACTTCTTCAATAAAGTAAGTCATATGGATTTAGATTAAATTAAATAGACACTAAATCGAAGCCACTTAAACACAAGAGATTAAAATCCACAAAAGTAGTTAATTTTACGAGATCCTTAAAAATATTTTCTTACTTCAAAAATCCTCTATCCTATTTTTTTTTTATTTCATATTTTATTACTATCTTTTCTGCATCGTTCCATTTCTAATAGTTCTTGTAATTCTCACCGTGTGTGTGTTTTTTTTTTCTTGTTTTCATTTTGTATTTTTTTGTCTTTTATTTATTTTTTTATTTAAAGCTAACCAATCTAAAATTAAATGGACAAATATGAAGTGTCTATAAGATTAAGGTGTCTTGGCTTGAGATCTTTAAAGTTAAGTTGGTACCGGAGTAAGGAGCCTAAAGAAAAAAGTATTAGTGAAGGATGAACTACTTTATTGAAAGTGGATCGAAAGCAAATATCTCAAACCATAATAAAAGAAAGATTTTGAAGCAGTATTATAATCTAAAATAGTTAGATTACTAGGGAGTCTACCATCCCTTAGTTAAGAAGGTGGATAAGTTTCACTAAGTAAAATTGTTAGAAGACTTAGAAGCCTCTAAGAAAGCTTGTTCAAATTGCCAATCTTAGAGATAGAAGACATAAGAAGAAGGATTACTAGAGTTATAGGTCAATCAGCAGGATGCTCAAAAGGTCCTTGATGGGCACTTGACTAAAAGGATTGGCTAGAAAGTTTGCTCGGAGTACTTAATATAGTCAAAAAATCTACGTAAAAGTGAAGCAATGTAAGAAGTAGTAGTAGTAGATTGAATACTCTTTATAGATTCAATAGATTGCCTTTTTAGATAGTGAACAATACTAATGACATTGTTGATTTATATGGCACAAAATATGTAAGCTCTTTTTCTAATATTTTTTCATTGTTTGTTTATATAAATATAAATTCATATCACATAATTCCATGATAAAGCTAGTCTATTTCCTATACAAATCTCCTTGTAGGTAGTTTATTTATGTAATCCTCTTATATATAAGATTTTCTTCATTCATTTGTTGATCATCTAATACATTAGAGATTATTCATACTCTTAAAAGAGTTTTTATTTATTTATTTATTTTTAAGCCACAAGGTAGATCCATAAAATAATAATAATGTCCCATGAAATTGATAGACCAACTAACCCATTGCACGCTACTTGCCTAATTCACTTATTAAAATAACTTTAACTAACTTAAGAATCATTTACTATGTCTTTAGACACTCGATTAATGCGCCAAACGCATTCACCCTTCCGTTGCACTTATTTTCCTCCATTCAACCACCACCACCACCTCCTTCTTCTCCTTCATCAACTCTGAAAATCCGATCACCTATCATTACCAACCACTCCAGATCCCATCTTTTCTTCATTCCACACACCCCATTAACCCAAAACACTCCCCCCAACTGCAAGATCATAACAAATCAATGAGATAAACACACAAAACCATCGAAACCCAGATTAAAAAAAGAAAGAACAAGAAGAAGAAAAATGAAGCAGCTTCACAAACAATCAAGCGTAAACCATCGACGAGACGAAGATATTCCAGTTTCCCACACTTCATCATACTCACCCAAATCCCTAAAACACCCCAGATCTCTTCCTAGATCCATCAACTACATCCTCAAAGAACAAAGACTCTTATTCGTCTTTGTCGGCATTCTTATCGGTTCCACTTTCTTCATTCTCCAACCTACTCTCTCTCGTCTCCACCCTTCCGATGCTCATTCTTCACTACCCACTACTATCTCTCTCTCCAACGACTTCACATCCAACTCTAACAACCTCGATAGCAACCGGATTTACACGAAACGCGATCGCAGGGTCGGTAGGATTCCTGTTGGGATCGGGAGGCGGAGATTGAGGATTGTGGTCACCGGGGGTGCTGGGTTTGTAGGGAGTCATCTTGTTGATAAACTTCTTGATAGAGGGGACGATGTGATTGTGATTGATAATTTCTTCACCGGGAGGAAAGAGAATGTTGTTCACCATTTTGGGAATCCTAGGTTTGAGCTCATTCGACACGATGTTGTCGAACCGATTTTGTTGGAAGTTGATCAGATTTATCACCTGGCTTGCCCTGCTTCCCCTGTTCATTATAAGCACAATCCAATTAAGACTATCAAGACCTTTCTTTTATGTTATAGCATATATAGAGGGTACATTTCAATGATCGCTCATTTATGTAATCACATCGATCCTCTCGATTTTTTGATCGGACACTTGCACCCTATCATATAATACTGCATCCTCGATAAGTTCTATTAGTAGATTGTCACTCCTTGATAAGTTTTACAATTACAGGGATACCCTTGATAAATTCAATAGCATGGACACCCACTTACAAATTCTATAATTGTAGACTCCATACATGTCGAGTGGTGTAATTATACAACTATAAAAATTGGTATGTTGAGTAATTCATTACAACCCAGTCCATTATATGTTTATGACATGTTTCATATGTTTATGTTTAAGCTCTCTATCGATCATGTTAAGACTAGTACTCTAGTTGTGTTTTGTGTTTAGTTTCTTAGTGGGATTAGAGTTGCTGATGAACTCAATTGTAATTCTTTACGGTTTATGTAGCATCTGTATATAAGTTTTGATAGTTATTTTTTGAGATCCTTGACTCGGATTATACAAGACTAATGTGATGGGCACTTTGAATATGCTGGGTTTGGCTAAGAGAATTGGGGCGAGGTTTTTGCTAACTAGTACAAGTGAGGTCTATGGAGATCCACTTGAGCATCCACAGAAGGAAACTTACTGGGGACATGTGAATCCCATTGGTGTGTATGATTATTTATGCATGATCTCTTTTTGATGCTTGTAGATTTGTTTTGTGTGGAGGCAATTATCTGTCTTGGAATTGTGTTTGTTTAGGTGTGAGGAGCTGTTATGATGAAGGAAAAAGAACAGCTGAAACATTGGCCATGGATTATCATCGAGGTGCTGATGTTGAGGTCAGTTTTTCGGGGATTACCTGTAATATTTGCTATTGATCAATGCATTGCCTTGATGAATCCACGCAGGGTACTTTCTAGCAGCTTTTTCTCTGTCATTGCATACTCACACGATTGCCTCTCTATCCAAATCATTTGTCATTGTTACACTATCCACGCCTTGCATGCTGTAAATAATTTGGTGGATTGACTCAATTTTTTTCATGGGAGCATCATCCAATTTTATTGCGATTTTCATTTTATAGATGTGCTTGTTTTGAGTAGAATGCGAATACAGGAACACTTAAAGCCTTATTCACCCTACCAAGGACACACTAGATGGGCCAACAAATGGAGTGCTTCATGTTGATAAATATTTGTTCGCTAATTTTTTGACTTGTCAAGTTAATTGCAAGAAGTTATTTGCATTGTCAATGCATGTAAATGTTGCTACCGGTTGTATGTCACTGGATTGGTAGAAGTTGGTGGCTAATGTTGGTTGGGGTATGTAGGAACGAGCAAATATGGTCCATTGCTTTGGTGAATATGTTTCCTCTGATCTAAATGGAATGTTATGCTTCAATTCCGCTGATTTGTTTATCTGATTGCAATGGCGAAATAAAATACAATGGTAGGGTGAAATCATACAAGCTTGAAATTCTTCACTGATTTCTTATAAGTTGTCCCCCGTTCTTTACAGAAATTAATACATTATCCTTTCTTGCACTTTGGCATGTTTACTCATTGTAATCCCAAAATTCTGCGTTTAGATGGTCCTTTCTGTCCCTTCAGCAACGGTAATCTCTCTCTGTATCCCAGTTTTCCTCTCAAAGATTTTTCTTTTTTTTTTAATGGATAAATACAGCTATCCTCACAGAGATTGTTTGCACAACATTCGGTTAAAAGCTAGCATTCTGACACTTTCTCTTCTTGCAACTTTGCAGTCTCTTCATCAAACAGACTGCCTTGGATGCTATATGTTACAACTCTGTTAGGAGATGTGTGATTCTTTCTATCGAGAGAATACCAGATTTGAAATGGAGAGTGCAGAAATTGCTGTTTTCAGAAGGGGAAAAAAGCAATTTAGCTATTTATGTTTTCATGTTGAAAATAACAACAAATGAGACTGATCAGACAAATGGCTGATATAATGCAAATCAAATTGTAGAGACAAAATTGAGACAAATATTGAATTGAAGGGACCAACCATGACTTGTCCATCTTTGAAAACTATCTTTTGGTTAGTGGAGAGCATTAGCATATTTTGGCCCAACTGCTTCTTGGAGCACTGTCACTAGTTAAGGCTTGCTCTATGTAGGTAGTCTGAGAAGTGTCCTCATTAGGATTTGAGCCCAGAACACTATTTTGTGTTGGCAATGGAAGTCTATGATCGCGTCCTAGGTCTAGAGGTGTCCGTAAGCTGCTTTAGAGCTTGCTTGTGGCTTTTCTTTCCTAGTTTACCTTTGGTTGTTATTGACGGTAGGGCTCGTTAAGAGAGAACCAAGATCTCACAAGGAGATTTCTTTTTCAAAATTCAGATGCCTTTTATTCATTTCCTTCATCTCTTAAATACAAGCTAGGATGTTACATGATCGTGGTCTCGCCACTCCCTACTCTGTCCTTATCTTCTTGTTCATCCACGTCTCCTGCCCACGTTCGTTGCTGGTGTTTCAGCATGTCTTCTGCCCACGTTTGTCGCTGGTGCTGGTGCTGGTTGCCTTGTTGTTTGCCCTCTCATCGTGGTCTCCTTGCTGCCTTGATCCTTGTTCCCACATTTCCTTCTTGAGTAGACTCGGTCAAAAGACCTTATCCCTCGTCCTTGACTCGTATCATCACTCCCCTCTTCGACAAGGTGCATGACCTTGTGCGCAAAGGACAAGTACCTCTAGTAGATCATGTTGGCATCTTCCCAAGTTGCTTCGGTTGGAGAGTAGCCCTTCCAGTGGATGGACTTTTGTGAGCTGTTATGTTCTTTGTACTTCTTAGACCGCTTATGGTGTTGGTATTGGTAGGCCTTGGCTAATCAATGGAAGCTCGGGTTGTGCTGGGGGCATGCCGTGGAAGGGCTTGAGGAGGGAGATGTGGAAGATCGGGTGGATCTTGACTTCGAGTGGTAGGTTCAGTCAATATGTGATGGTAACTATGCATTCCTTGATGGAACATGGACTGTAGAACTTAGGTGCTAGCTGTTGGTGGGCTTTTTGGCGCATCATGGCTTGTCTATATGGTTAGAGCTTGAGCCATACCGGATCTCCTTCCTGGAAGCTAAGGTTCTAGTGCTTGTTGTTGTAGGTGGTCTTCATCTTCTGTTGTGCATGCTCTAGCTGAAGTCGGAGCTCGGATAAGACCTGATCTCTATCGTGTAATGCTCTCTCTACTGCTTCTAGCTTGGACGTGTCCCCTGCATAGGACAACAATCGGGGAGGGGACCTTCCATAGACTACTTGAAACGGGGTGGTCTTGAGGGAAGAGTGGTAGCCGTGTTTGTAGCAATATTCGCCTATGCTATCCACTCTGTCCACCTTTGGGTTGTGTCCCTGTAAAGCATCATAAGTACATCTCCAAGGTTCAGTTAACCACCTCGGTTTGGCCGTCGCTTTGAGGATGGTATGTTGAGGAGAATGAGAGTTTGGTGCTGCATTCGGAAGAGTTCTTTCCAGAAGTTGCTAGTGAAGGTCGGATCACGATCGCTAATTATTGACTCTGGTAATCCATGGAGGCGAACGATGTTGTTGAAGAAAAGCTTGGCCACAGTTAGAGTGGTGTAAGGATAGCTTATGGCGACAAAGTGGCCATACTTGGAGAACCAGTCTACTATGACCATGAGGACGGTCTTGCTATGGGATTTGGGAAGGCCATCGATAAAGTCCATTGAGATGTTTGCCTAGACCTGACTCGGATTTGTTCCGTTGGCAGTGGAGACACGACCTGATGAGTTGCTTAATTTGTTGGCGCATTCCCTTCCAATAGAAGTCCTTGGTGATTATGTGGAGGGTGCGTTGATACCCTTCATGACATTGTCGTGGAGGGCTTGTGCAATGGTGGCGTAGAGCTCAAAGGAGGGGTATAAAAAGATGCGGTTTTTGAAGAGGATTAGCCCTTCGTCCAGCTCCCATTCTAGACCCATTTCCTGTGCTTGAATTCTGGCAGCTAGCTTGACCATGTCGGGGGAGGTTTGCGCCGCCTGTCGTGCCCATGAGATCAGTTGGGGTTAGGGTGTGGATATGGCAAGGGTGGATGCCATCACTTCCTCCTTTCTAGAGAGGGCATTGGCTACCTTGTTCTCACAGTCGGCCTTGTACTCTACTTCAAAGTCAAACCCCATGAGCTTGCTGAGCCAATGCTGTTGAGGAGAAGTTGAAGCTTGTTGATCCAATAAAAACTTAAGGCTATAGTGGTCGGTGCGTACCTTAAATCGTCTTCCCCACAAATAGGATCTCCATTGTCGCACAACTTTAGCTAAACCTATGAGTTTTTTCTCGTATGCTGCGAGCTGGAGGTGTCTTTGCACGAAGGGATGGCTAAAGAAGGCGATCGGTTTGCCATTTTGTTGGAGAACAGCTCTTAGGCCGTGATTGGATGTATCACATTCTACCATGAAGGGCTGTTCGAAGTCAAGAAGTGCTAGAACAGGGGCCTTCATCATAACTATGCGCAATTCAGTGAACACCAGCTTGGACTTAGGGCTCCATTGGAATCCATTGCGTCTTAACATGCGAGTTAAGGGGGCTGCAATGACACCATAGTTTTACATGAACCTTCAATAGTAGCTTGTGAGTCCTAGGAAGCCTCTGAGGGTATGATGGTGGTAGGCTTGGTCACGACAACATGGCTTCCACCTTCTGAGGGTCTGCCTCTACTCCTTGGTGTGAGATGAGGTGTCCCAGGTAGGCCACCTACTGCTGTCCGAAGGTGCATTTCGAAGGTTTCAATTGCAATTGGTGTTGGCGGAGCAAGGAGAAGGCTTAGCTAAGTGGTTGGAGATGTTCCACCCACGTTCGGCTGTATACAAGGATGTCATCAAAGAACATAAGGATGAACTTCCTTAATTGGCTCTTGAAGACTTTGTTCATGAGAGCTTGGAAGGTGGAAGGGGCATTGGTGAGGCCAAATGGCATGACAAGGAATTCGAAGTGCTCATAGTGGGTATAGAAGGCGGTCTTTTCCACGTCATTGTTCTCATCCGTACCTGGTGGTAGCTCGAGCATAAATCTAGCTTGGAGAAGTAGTGAGCTCCTCTTAGTTCTTCGAGGAGCTCTTCAATGACCGGGATTAGAAATTTATCCTTAACGGTCTTCTTGTTAAGGGCCCGATAATCTACACAAAATCTTCAAGTGTGGTCCCCTTTTCTAACTAAGAGCACCATGAAGAGAAAGGGGATTGGCTGGGCTTGATCAGACCTTTCTAGAGCATCTCCTCACACTGGTGTTTGATCTCGTCCTTTTGGCCATGGGGGTATCAGTAGGGTTTTCCACTACTGGGGGCGTTCCCGATTGAAGTTTGATGGCGTGATCGCAAGGGTGAGAAGGGGGAAGCGCTTGTAAGGGTTGAAAGATGTCTTCGAAGTCCAAAAGCAACCTTTGAAGTTTGCTGTCCCCCTTTCCTTCCTGGGCAATGACGGCAGTTCGAGGTGTTTCTGTTCCCCCCATTTCCCCTTGGAGTTCTCCTGACCTTAGAGGAAGTTCATTTTTTCATGACCGCAAAGTCCCACGAAATGGGGCCTAAGGATTGAAGCTAGTTGACGCTTGGCACTACATCTACCCGGCACAAGGGCAGGGAATAGAGGTCTGTGATGAAGGTCCGGCTGCCCAGCTGCAAGGGCACTTCCTACATACTCCCTAGCTGTCCACCTTGGGCCAACCACCTTGGCCCCATTGGCCACCACTTACCTTCAACCTTTCCCGTGACAATAGGGGTAGGCCAAGTTGGACCACCAACTCTGCGTTCACGAAGCTGTGGGTTTTGCCTGAGTCAATCAGCACAACAATGGCCTGCTATCCAATCCTCCCTTTCACTCTCATGGTTTGTGCTTAGGACAGCCTGACCATGGTGTGGAGAGAGATCTCCAGTTGTCCCTCCGTAGTTGCCTCCTCTTTGCTCCGCTGTTCTTCTTCGTTTCCCGCTCTAGCCAAAAGAGCTTCTTGCATCGGTGTCCCAAGTGAAGGGTTTGTCGCAATTGAAGTGCAACCCTTTGCTTCTCCGGTCCTCCAGTTCGGCCCTGCTCAATTTCTTTGTATATGGGGGCTTGCTTGGCATGGGTAGTGATCGTCTCGTGAACTCCGATACTTCCTTAGAGGTCACTCCCTTTTCTCATACAACCTGGCAAGGCTTATTGCTTGCGAAAGGCTGGTAGGGTGGTGCAGCTCAACCTCTATCGCAATTGCTTCCTTAAGCTCGCTAATGAAGATGGCGATCTCATGCTTGGGAGCTAAGTCCAGCACTTGAGCGGACAATTGCTCAAACTGTTGCTGGTAATGCTCAACCGAGCCCACTTGGTGGAGCTTGGCCAGCTCGCCTACTTTGTTGCTACGGATCGGGAGGCCAAAGTGTAAGTCGCACAACCCCTTGAATTCAGCCCAGCTCAGCCTCGGGTGGTCCCTCTTCAGCTTAAGGAACCATAGTTGGGCGTCACCTTCTAGGTGGAAGGTTGCCAACTTCACTCTTTCCTCCTCTGCCACGGGTTGGTGCTCGAAGAATTGCTTGCACCGATTGAACCAGCTCAGTGGGTCTCCATTGCTGTTGTATCGTGGAAATTCGCTAGATGGGCTGCTAACGGGTTTCTCTCTCCCTTGCTGCTCTCTGCCGAGGCTTTCTCCCATCACTTCCGAAGTGGGGGCTGAGGGTCTCACCGAGGTCCCTCCTTGTGTCAAACTGTCCAGCTGGGTGGCAAGGCAGTCTTGCCTCCCTCCATTCGCTCCAGGCGTTCTCGATCATCTGGTGCATGGCGAGCAAGGCTTCAAGCTACTGTTGGAACTTCTTCTAGTCGTCCATGGTGGCTGGCTCTGATACTAGATTGTTGGCAGCGGAAGTCTGTGATCGCGTCCTAGGTCTAGAGGTGTCCGTAAGCTGCTCTAGAGCTTGCTCGTGATTTTCCTTCCTAGTTTACCATGGTTGTTATTGGGGGTAGGGCTCGTTAAGAGAGAACCCAAGATCTCACAAGGGGATTTCTTTTTCAAAATTCAGATGCCTTTTATTCATTTCCTTCACCCTTAAATACAAGCTAGGATGTTACATGATCGTGGTCTTGCCACTCCCTACTCTGTCCTTATCTTCTTGTTCATCCACGTCTCCTGCCCACGTTCGTTGCTAGTGTTTCAGCATGTCTCTTGCCCACATTCGTCGCTGTGCTGGTTGCCTTGTTGTCTGCCATCTCCATCGTGGTCTCCTTGCTGCCCTGATCCTTGTTCCCATGTTTCCTTCTTGAGTAGACTTGGTCAAAAGACCTTATCCTTTGTCCTTGACTCGTATCATTTTGTCATGTGAATTCTTGGGTTTTGACATTAGCAACACCTGGTTCTAACATGAATTAATTTCATATTTTTACTTCTTTTAAATATGATCTATTCAAATGTTCAAAAGAAATTATAAATGGGATTCTTTAAATTTATTCTTGATTTCTGCAATACCCCTTATATCTACTGTTATTTTGGTCCTTTGAATCAAAATTTTATTCCAAATATCCCAACAAGTTCTTTCAGAAAACAACAATAATATCACTCATTTCTGCAATTTATCTTAATTTTTGACCCCTTTACATTCATGTTTATTTTAGGCCCTTTACCTTATATGTTTTCACATACATTGGATTTAGACTTTTATGGACATCCATTACAGGCAAACTTTGAAATTATCAAATATTATCTTAGCGATCTTTAAGACTTGCAAATGTTGGTGGCTTTTAGCAATAAGTGGTGGTGTAGACAATGTAGTAGCTGACTTGTGGTGGTGATGGTTAATAATAACGGAAAAATCCTAGTAAAAAATAAGGAAAATCATCCTATTGAAAATGTAGTATTACTAAACAAGCCAGTAGGTGTAGTGGATAGAGTAATTACTGAAAAAAAGGGGAAAGAGTACATTCAATTGATGTGAGTCTCCTCCATTTTGCAGGTATTTTGTTTTGCTTGTTCTTTTCAGATAACTTTTTGTTTTGGATAGTCCTTTGATAGCGAACAAAATTTCTTACCAGCTACTGCATGCAGATGAACCAGGATCCTAAAAATTATTCACCCACTTCGATAAATCTATATTTGAATGGACTTTTTCAAACCTGAAACAGCTTAAAAAGAAATGGTAGCACCCTAACAAGAAATGGATTCCTTATTCTAAAATGTTCCACTTAATTATCATTTTTTTGGGGTTAGATCGGTTAACTGTCATTTAAAAGAACAGATGTTAACTCCTTTCTAGATTAATGGATAGAAAATTCATTAAACACTCTGCTAATTAACTTGCAGAAAGTCCATACCGTAATATGGCTGATATATTGGAATGCACATGGAGAGGAGACAAAATTGGCTAGATTGCCATTAGTTAGAGCTGAAAACTTAACCATTTACATATGCATCATAAGTCCCACCGCTACACTTCTCATGAAAAGTCAGTTGAAAGGGGTATGCCATTTGTGTGCGAAGGAATTTAGCAAAATTTTTTGTTGAAAAATTGGGAGCAGGTTGCATTTTGTAATGGTTTATATTCTATCACTCTCATATGCCTGTATTAAGTTATGATTCATGGATAGGTTAGCTATTTCAAATAATTTTTGGATTGTTGTCAGGAATGTTTTGCAGACACTGACTACAAGATTGATATCATGACTAGTAATTTGAGAAATAAATAATTTCCTTGAATTTCCTTGAAATCAATGGATTATCTTGCTTGCAGGTACGAATTGCTCGTATCTTCAACACATATGGGCCTCGCATGTGTTTAGACGATGGACGTGTTGTCAGCAACTTTGTTGCTCAGGTGCCTGCTGTTAAATTTTTGTTGCTGTATTAGAATTTTCAAATGCTTGAATGGATACTTGAGATCTATCTTTTTGTGTTTACTTTTGTGGTCATTGCTCATCCGATTTATCTGTGTTCACAGGCAATTCGAAAACAACCATTAACAGTATATGGCGATGGAAAGCAGACACGAAGCTTCCAATATGTGTCTGACTTGGTACAATGAATCTTCCCCTTTATATTTAATTACTAATATGGGTGGAATACAGTCTCTAACATCTCTATCTGTTCTATCATAATGACTAGATCCATTTGCCATTCACCATAAGTATTACTCTCCTATAAGTAAATTCTTGGTGAATTTAAATCCAAATAAAATAATGAAAAATAGACATAACAAAAAGGAATAACTCACCAGTCCTCTGCACTAACAGGTTGATGGGCTAGTGGCATTGATGGAAGGGGAGCATGTGGGGCCTTTCAATTTAGGGAATCCTGGAGAGTTTCACCATGCTTGAACTTGCTGAGGTTTGATATTTCTAAGCTTGTTTGTCGCATTAGAGGCTTTTTTTTTTTTTTACTGGCAAACCCTATACACCAGAGGTGGGGGATGCCAACCCCAAATTTTATTAATATAAAAAGAGATTACAATGAAAAGAGGGGGGGATATACCTGACCCTTACTATACAATGAACACTTAAAGACGGAAAAAGAAAAAATAGGAAGGAGTACTCCCAAAACAGAATCTACTTCCAAAGCTTAAAATGAAAAAATAAAAAATTACACAGTATGTTATGAAACATGTAAATTAACCAGATACAATCCTAAAATTTCCAAATCCAAGCTTATCCTATATTAATATTTTTTGAGCTCTTTGTCAATATGTTTTGTTTTCATCCAAAAGAAGCTTAATTGACTCTCTCTAGCCTTCTTAACTAGCTAGTCACCCACAGCATTTTTTTCTCTCCATATTTGACTAACCTGGCCCTTGATCTCTTTTAGCAAACTCTTTGCCCAAGAAATGTCATTCCAAATGTTCCACCTGGTAATACTTGTTGATAACCTCTTGGACACAATTTTAGAGTCTGTTTCAATCAATACTTTGGTGAAGTTAAATTACCTGCAATATTCAAATCCCTTAATCAAAGCATTTAGTTCAATAGAATCAATTGAAGTATAGTTTGATGGAGATCTAAAGCATTGGGTAAGATTACCATTAGAATGCCTAAGAATATCACCACTTCCACCTTTGCTTTCACTTAAGCTGCCATCAATATTTAATTTGACATGATCTTTTTTTGGGCATTTCCAAGCCAAAGCATGGATCTTCTTTTTCTTAGGAGGTTTAGCAACAGAGGATAATAAATCCTCATCATACCAGATCTGATAAGGAGCAAGTGGATTAGTTCACCCCAGTTTTAAAAGATCATCCATGATATGTTTTACTAGGATCTTGGGGGTGCTTTTGTGTATTTCTATATTTTCTATCATTTCTCAAACCCAATAGATGCCAAAGAGTTTTAATAGAGCATAACATTCTAATGTAATTAAGCACATTACTAGATTTATTTTTCAAAAACTTTAGCATGACATCTATGGTAGAGATGTTAGGAAGCTGAAGAATTCCAAAACATAAAGTCAGATGTTTCCAAACATCCTTGGCATAATCATATAAAAGGAAACATGAACAGTTGTTTTACATTCTTTAAGGTAGCAAACACATTGAGAAGCCAGAGCTTGACCCCAAAGACAATGTTTATCCTTGTGGGAACAAAAGATTGAGCAACCCACCACATAAGAATGATATCTTTAGAGGGATGAACTTGTTCCAAAAGCATTTATGTAAATCAATCTTCTCTACCTTTTATCTAAATTCATTCCAAGCACTAGAGATAAAGAAGGACCCATCTGAAGATACCATCCAAATAGGTGAGTCCCTTGCTTCTTGTTTTATATTAAGAGTTAAAATGTCCTGTACCAAGCTAACAGGAAGCAAGCCAACTAGCTTTTCAACATCCCATCTACAATAACACCACAAATTGACTCTTACGTGTGGGGAGTTTATTGAGGATAATTTGAAAAGAGAGCCTTAGGGTAACCATTGATCATTGATCAAACCAAAAACTAACGTCACCTGCTAAGGTCAAAGAGTTTGTTGCATCAGAGTTTTTTGGGTAAATTTTTCGCATCAATGTTATTATCAAAGGATCATGGGATTTTGTTTGTCACTTGAAGGCCTTCTTTTGCTTAAAAGAAATTCCTTTTTATATGTCAATTTTCTCATGGATTCAGTGTCTATAATAGTTGAATCATATGTGATGCTAATTGGTTGCAGCTGAACTCTCCAAAAAATGTTGGGAATAGTAGTGGTGTGACAGTGATGGTTGATATCCATACTTTTAAGTAATAAAAATCACTGAGAAATGAAATCATTTTTAAATAGAAATCATATTCATCATTTGCAATACATTCTTACTTCCACTAAAAAATATTTTTTTCATTAGTGGATTTATTTTTTAAAAAATATTTTGCATAAGTGCAGCCTTAAGTGCATATTTTTCTAATTTTCATCTTTCAGCAATTTCTTTGCTGTTTATCTCCTTGTCCTTGTAATCTGGTTGCATAGCTGGTACTTACTATAGGTTTACTGTGTCCAATGTATGCCATTCTACAGGTTGTGAAAGAGACCATCGATCCAAGTGCCAAAATAGAATTTCGACCAAATACAGCTGATGATCCTCATAAAAGGAAACCAGATATCAGCAAGGCAAAGCAATACCTCAACTGGGAACCTAAAATCTCACTGAGAGAAGGCTTGCCCCGCATGGTTTCCAATTTTCGGAATCGGATCTTGAATGAAGATGAAGGAAAAGGTTTCAAATAAGCAGGTCTGCAAAGTACGTATAGCATAAACTCAAAATCTATAACTTGGCAAACTGTTATACAAAAGGACAGCTCTATCCTGACCATGATTATCTGTCATTTTTTTATTGTTTTGTCCAACGTTTCCTTTGGAAATGTGAACATAAATTTTGTAGGAATATGTTTTTATTATCTTATCTGCGAGTGTTGTGATTCACGCCTTAATTGTTGTCACCGGTTTCCTTTTACATCAAAGAGAAACTGACTATAGAAAACGACTCAAAACTGAACCATGTTTTCCTGCTATTTTTCTTAGTACAGGTTGGTCTACATGCTTTTGTTCTTCCAAAATATACTAGGAATGATGCTTTTCTTAAGTAATCTACTTGTTATAATTTGGCTGTCACCCATATGTGGCTCTACTATTGGAGTTGATTTGTGTCTATGCTATCCAAACTGTAGTCAGATATCAAGTCTTGTAGTCTACATTCCTTGTGGTGGGGTTTTTTTGTAGCAGTTTGAGGATAGTCATCATTATTTTAGTTGGAACATCGATCTCATGCCTGGAATTCTCTTCATCATTTGTGGGAGTGACGGATGGGTTGTATTCATTTCTGGTTTTACATATTTGGGGTGTTGGGTTCCAACTAGTATGCTGCAGCAGGTTTGATTTCTCTCCTGAGATATGGCTTCGGTCGACTAGAGCCGAAACGCTAAACGGGGAGAGATGCGGTATTTGTTGCTTACTTATCCAGCAAGTCCTTTCTTATTTTGAAAGCTGAAACATTTAAGTACTTAACCTTGAGAATTTTCATGGAAAGTCTTTTGGACGTGGATGCTATGCCAAGAACTAGACTGCCCCACCACTTGCTAGTGAATTGGATGAATCCGAATGAACATGTATAAAATTTTCCGAACACCGATGATGGTATTTATGTCGATATTCACTTGGGAATAGGGATAACTTTATGCTTCCTTAAATACTTTTATCAGCATCTTCTATTGAAAGCAAAACATATAAGAAAATAGAGTTCCATCGCATTCGTATGTGTCATACCTTTAATGAGTGTATTACTTTAATGTGTACTAAATGCATCTATTTATTTATCCATTAGTTGTGACAAAGGAAGCTCCTTACCATTGTTAGTATGATGGCCTCCTTCCACAAATTTATTGGTAATATGATATGGACCATAAGGTGTCTGCAAAATTTGCAGGAACACTGATAAGCATGTGTAGATTTTCATTTTATAAGTTGATTACTTTTATTTATTTGCGAATATCAAGTATATTTGTCCCAACTCCTATATGTTTAGGCAATCTTAAGAGTGCAATGAACAGGGGGGAAAATGGAGATTTTCAATGTTTTGTGTGTTGGAACTTCCGTGGGATTTGGTTGGTTTGTTTGTTGTTATTGTTTTTTTTTATAATTAATTTAAAACAATAAGAAAAATGTAGAAAAATATAAAATGCACAAGATCCGAAAAAATAAAAGGAAAAAAAATTCCAACCACTTTGAGGTTGGTTGGAAAATGACAACAAAATTTGATTCCACCACTCTATGGAGACATGTGACTCTTTTAAGATGGTGGGTGCCAGTGATTGTCCACGATTCAAGAACTAAAAAAGAAAACAATTTTGGATTAAAATGTGTTAGGTCAAAATTGAGTCTTATAAAACCAAATTGCTTGCTTTTTTTTCTTTCTTTCTTTTTTTTTTTTTAATTTAAATATTTAGAGTGATATATTGTGACCCTCTAAAATTTGTGGCCATTTTCTAGCAACTCCAAAGTTAGGACGTGGGAAGCCTTGACAATGGTTGGATTACGTCATATCAATCACCCTCTCGATTTGAGGTGGTTATATATATATATATATATATATATTATTTCTATATTTTGCACTTTCGTTTTCTTTAAGTTTTTGTAATTTTCATTTTTGTATTATTAAAAAATTCGTAATTTACTATAAAAATTGTAACTTTGCTAACATTTTCATAAAGCTCCTTTATTTTTTAAAATTTCAAAAAATGTAATAAAATAAAAGGTAAATTGAATAAACCATTCCTAAAAACCTCAAAAATTGCACAAGCTCTCAATTTTTTCAAAAGTTAATACTTACACCTTTAAAAAGCTTGCATAGAGCTTATGTGCAAATTTGAGCTAACATGGCACTTAATCTAATATTGGTGCCCACAATTATCAAAACAGAGAGAGAGAGAGAGAGAGAAGAAATCACTTAAAATACAATCGAGTTGTAGAGTCATTTAACCTAATTGGATTTTAAACAACTTTTCCTTTTCTTCTTTTCTTTTTAATTTCAGTGATGCTAAGTGGTTGCTTACAATCGTAGATGAGTCACACACCTACTTATGTAAGTGGATTGTGACCCACCATATATTTGTGACTGTTTGACGTAAGATAAGTATACTTATAAGATTTTATGATATAGTAAATTGAATACAGATGTCGTCTTATATAAATTATGAGTACTAATATTAACCTATACCTTATTATCTAACCAATAAATTGTAAATATTAATTAATCTAAAACTCACAACTAATTATTATTTACTAAATTAAACACTCAATTGAAAAAAGCAAGAGTAAAACATATTGCAATTAACTTCAAGATGGCTAGATGAGTATTTGATTTCACTTCTTCTAGGATATATTATGTGATATCAATAAAAATTATTCGAATTCAATTTTAATTTCATTAGCCAAGATAATTCTTAAATTAGATTAATAACTTTCTCAAGTTTATCAACCTTAATCTCAAAAATACTATTTGAATTTCTTATAACAGTATATTTTCAAGATTGCATTAAGAACAATGAATTCTTAAAAAAAAAACTAAATCAAATTCGGAAGAATTATGCAACTTATCTCTAAGACTATATACATTCCTTTCAATTATGTTAGATTTAATTACACATCAGATTTCTTAATTGTAATGCATAGTATCAATTAATTAGAATAATACCCTAAAAATATTAATTCAAACAAAATCAAGAATACATAATTGAATCAAGAAACTAAAGATTTAATTGAAATAGTAATAATCATAGAATCACAAGTTTAGATACTAATAAGTTTGAGTTCTAATCATAGTGAAATTAAAACTCTTCAATGATGAAAAAGAGTACACCATTAAAGAATTCAAAAGAAAAACTCTAATTCTTAAAGAAAAAGAGTATACTTTCTTTGCTTTCAAAAGAATCCTAAAACTTACGAAATAAGTATTCTCTAATTATGAAGTCGAGTCTCTATTTTCCTTTATATAAGAAATGTTCAAAACTCTATTTTTATGTTAACACGTTGTTAAACAAGGTTGTACTTCGGTCATGTTAAAATTGTTAAACAAAAATTTCTAGAAATTGGAATTTACAGTTGACATGATTTAGACATAATCATGCTAGAATCATGTATATACTACATCCACTTATCCCTTAATCATTTCTCGAATATATTTCTTTGTTTGAATTTTTTTTTTCCAATTTCGAAGTAGTTTCATCAGTTAGTAAGTTTCAGATTAAACGATCTTAAGCTACTAGGTTTTAAGATACCTTTTTGAACCATCTATTACTTTTTTTAGTAGAGTTTATTCAATTGAGTTTAAACTTCAAATGAATTTTCTCTTGATCATTTTAGCAAGCTTTCAGTTGATAATCTTGAGCTCGTCACTCAAGTTACCAGATGTTATTCCACATAAAGGAGGCACTTTGCAAGCTTAATTACTTGAGTCAATGAGACTCACAGTCAAACTTTGATTCAATTAATTAATTAATTATATTTATTTCACCACCAACTATATTGATTTTTCAAAGAGTTCTTAAAAGGTAAGTATCAACTACTCATTTAACAAGGATTATGTGGCTCTAAAAACATTTAAGGGAGAAAGCATATGTCAAAGTAAGTTAAAAAAAAAATCCATGACTAATTCTTAACTAGTGATGTTATTCTAATTCTAAATTTTAAAATCCAAAACTAAATAACATGTAACTCTAATTATACAAAGATTTTATTATTCAATTCCAATAAGGTATCATTAAAACACTTATTGATAAAGTATTACCACAAATTTGATAACCCCTTCCCTACATTTAAAATTGTACATTGCCTGCAATGTATGAATAAAAAGAAAGACTAAAAAAATAAGAACAAATCAAACATAAAATGAGGAAAGATGTGGAAGAACCAGTGCTCCTCTAAAAATTTAAACTTGTTTGTTCTAAAACAATTTTAGCATTATATGTTCTTGACCTTAGATGTCTAAGCTTGTAGAAAGCTACAAAAATGAAAAAAAAAAGGGGGGGGGGGGGGATGGGGAGAAAACCAAGCAAGAAAATCTAAAGCAACAATTAAAAGAAAAGAAATAGTATAGTTTAGTTAAGCAAGCTAGATTAGTCACTTTAGATACATCAAAGAAAACAAATAGGAAACAAAATTAGTAAAAGGAATCATGATTGAACTCCTCCTCCTCTCATTCTTCATCTCTTGCATCCTCATTCCCTTTTTTTGCATCAACCATTTCTTCTTCATCATATCACCATCTCCATCTCCCTCTTCCACTTCTTCCTCATCAATCTCCTCACTTTCATCATCATATAAACTTGGAATCTACTCACTTGTATCTGTGTCAATTGGAAATTTAATATTGAATTGTGTGGTTGCATTATGGGAAAATCTTTCTAGCCTATTTTGTATTTTGAATACCCTTACAAGGTCCATGCAATAACGACTTTGTAGATCTAAAACTTTTTGAACTTCTTGATAACTTTTTCTACTTTATACTCAATCTTATCCAATTGAGATCTTAGGTTTTTGCAAACACTAGCATATTAGCTTGACCCTTCTCCTTGATGTTCCTCTGCTTCAAGTAATATATGCATCTGTTCAAAAGAAGTTAATTTGATAGGAATTACTTTTTTTAGAGGGTTATAGGAGGGGAGTTTCTTAAAACTCCTAATGCCCTCACCATGATTGTAATGTAAGGTCTATAGTAAATATTCCCTAAGCTAGAATCTATAGTTTATTGACATATAAAAAATGTTAATAGAATAGCCAAATTAACCGAGTACCTCTCAATCATGCTATAGAGATAGAGAATGTCATGAGTAGATACCATACTTGTGCTCTTTCCCCATCTATTGATAGTGTGAGACAATAACCAGTAGACTACTATGTGGATAGGGTTGTGTAGGTGGGAAGCTTTTGAAGCCTTCGGATGGTATATATCTTGATCACTTATCCTTTCACAATAAGACCAGTAGGCAACCCATCTTAGCAATTGGTAAGGTAAAGTTGTAAACTCTTCGATCTCCACATAGTTAGCATCATATAATCTTAGATACATACTAGACTTAGCCATAGAAATTTGGTAAGGTTAGCCTCTGATCTTGAAGTTCAAGCAATTTTGTAGCCCCTAAGACATTTCTTCATGATCTAATTTGTATGTAGTTAAGAACTTTAGGGTTAATTCCTTATAAATCAGTACCCTTAAGGAAAATAGCCTCTCTCATGCTCTCACTCCTACCAGTCCCCGTATCTCTTCTTCCATTTGAAGCCTCTAGATAACTTCCTAGTCAATGCAAAGTGTTTAGCTAAATGTCTTCTTCTTTAGCATCCTGTATCTATTCAAATGGGTTGTCTCGATAAACTTTAGCATGAGATGATCTAGATGTGGTGGTAAAGCTATTGGAGCAATTGAAGTAAAGTCCTTGCTGAGGTGGTAGATGCTCCTGGTTGATTTTTGCGTTGCACTAGTTGCTTACTTGCTTAGCTTGACTTTGCTTAGGAGCCATTTTCCTAGAAAGACAAGAAAAGAAAAGAAAAAGAAACTCTTTAGCATAGGCAAATGCACTAACTAGTCAGAGTGTGTCACCTATGATACACATGTAATATTAGATAAATAATGAAATGGATTTATAGATGTAATCCAATTGTCTAGTATTAATAGTACCAAATGATTCAATTTAGATTGATTTTAAGTATATCATGATTAACTAATGTAATTCAATTGTTTAGTATTAATAGTATTGAATGATTCAATTTAGGTTAACTTTAAGAATATCGGGATTAACTATCCTAATTATGAAAATCTGAGCACTAAATCAGCCTTAATATAAATCATATGTTGTACAATAACTTATATGGGGTAAATTTTCTTAGAATTAATGAATTTATTAAGTAATGTTGGATACAAAGAAGAACACGACCTATCTTAAAATAGACATGGCCATGTCTACCCCATATTTAATCGCAAAGCATAAATAGAGGGGTTTCGTGATTTTGACCTTTATATGCATAATACTCATGGCTTCTAGTTGAATTTTTCTTGAAAAAAAAAAAAAAAGACTACCTAAACTAGCCAATATTGCATGGAATGGAAAAGAAAAACTAAAACCCTAAACCTAATACAATGCGATTTTGAAATACACAAAAAGATAGAAGACGAAAACACATGAGTAGCAAGAGAAGAAAACATACCTCATGCAAGCAAAACATTTGATGGAAAATCCAACAAAAATGAAGTGCGAGGTGACACTATAGCATGTGTGCTCAAGTGCATTGTGGTCATGTTGAAGGGAAAGGAAATGTGTAATGTGATGGGTGATGCTCAAGTGCATGTCTAACACTTTTATATAAAAGGGTGACACGCTGGGTTGATACTAGCATGTCTAGCTCATGAGCATACAAAAAAAAAAAAAAGGATTTAAGGTTAATACAGCCTAGATAGACCAATTCTAAATACTATGTAACTCTTATTTGAAATTAAAAATGGGGCACCTTCAATATGACTTCAAACACAACCATGTCAAAAGGTTGTTTAACTCTTGTTAATAATTAAAATTCTCTTGATGTTTTGGACATGTCTTTGACATGATCATGTCAATAGGTCATGTATCTCTTGTAAAAATTTAAAATACAAAATCCCATTAGACATAACTTAAACATAATCATGTCAAAAAATCATGTAACTCGTAAAAATTTAAAAATTGAAAAACAACCTTAACATGACTTTGATATGCCCATGTCTAATGGTCGTCCTACATTTGGAGGATGTCTTTACATTCAACACAGCCTTGACACGATCGTGCTGGTTGGTTATGTCAAGCTCATAAGAATTGGGCTTTCTTTTTTACTCTTTTTTTATTTTTTAATTTGATTAGAACTATACTAAGCTATCTAATACTTGGGTTATCTTTTAAGAAGTGCTTTTGTTTTACGTTGTTAGCTCGAAAAAATTCCACTCAAATTTATAAACCTAGCATATAGTAGAGAAGAAACTCCTCCCTTTCAGTTGATGCAATTTCTCCTCCTAGGTAGAACTTTAACCTTTGATCATTTACCTTAAAAGTATCTTTCCCGAGATGTGTGAATTTTACCGCTCCATAAGGAAAGATGTGAGTCATTGTGAAAGGATTGGACCATCGGAACTTTAGTTTTCTTGGGAATAAATGCAAGCAAGACTTGTATAGTAGGACAAAGTTACCTTCTTTGAATTGTCTCCCTTGCTTGATGGTCATGGTATTTCTTAGTTCTCTCCTTGTAGAGCTTTAAATTCTTGTATGCTATTGCACGCTATTCATTTAGCTTAATTAATTAGAGTTTTCTATTAGTACTTGCACTCTCAAGATCTCGGTTAGCTAATTTAATAGCCTAAAAGGTTTTGTGTTCAATTTGTATGGGTAAATGGTAAGTTTTCCCATAAGCAAGTTTGTAGGAAGTAGTTCCTATAAGCGTTTTATAAGTTGTCCTATATGCTCATAAAGCACCATCCAATTTATTAAACAATTCTTCCTATGATACTCTATGGTCATTTTTAGAATTTGTCTAAGATCCCTATAGGTAACTTTTACTTAATTGCTTATTTGCAGTTAATAGGGGGTAACTAGTCTATGAGTAATGTCACAACGTTTAAACACTTTTTCAAGCTGGATATTGTAAAAATGTATTCTTCTGTTGCTAATAATTGCTCCGAGGGTGTCAAATTGAGAAAATAAAGTGTTAAAAAACCTCTTTACTACCTTAGCATCGTTGGTAGGTAAAGTTTAAGCTTTGACCTATTTAGATACATAATCAAGTATAAAAAAATTCATAGAAAAAATAAAATTTCCTATTTAGATGAGCACATCATCTATAATTCCTCTATGGTATTTAATAGATTTATCAGCTAATTGCAAACTCATATGTATGGGTTTTGGCTCTCGTAGCCCTAATTTTTTAAATAATTTGTATGGTAACAAATTAATACTTGCTCTTAAATCCACTTAGGATTTATCAACTAAGAAGTTACCAATTAAATAGGGAATAGTAAAATTCCTTGGATATTTCAGTTTCTTGAGTAGCTTGTTTTGAAGGATCATCGAACATCCCCCACTTAATGTAACGGCTGAAGGCTCCTCCAACTTCCTCTTGTTAGATAACAAGTTCTTTAGAAACTTTTCATATTTTGGCATTTGCGATAAAATATCAACAAGTGGTAAGTTAATATGTAATTGTTTAGAAAGATCAAAGAACTTACTAAATTGCTTATTAAAGCGGTCTTTCTTAAGGCATTGAGGATAAGGTATAGGTGGTCTATACTCCTTCACTTTCTATGGCTCTACACTCTCTTTTTCTTCAAGTTCCTCTTCTTTCTCCACTAACTCCCTACTTGTTATCTGTTCAAATTGTAATTCCTTTCCACTTTTTAGGGATATTGTTCTCATATGCTCCTTGGGATTAGTCTCAATATTTCTTGGCAGTGTCCCTTGTTGCCTTTTAGCCATCATTTTTGCAAGTTGACTCACTTGATTTTCCAAGTTATGAATAGAGGCTTTTTGATTTCTCAAGGAAGTTTCAGTATTCTGTAACATAATCTTATTAGTTTGAATATATTTAGGAAAAAGTTTTTCCTAACTTGGTTTCTTCTCTTGTGGTAGGGCTCATTGCAATCTTGGAGGAGGTATATTCATCCTTTACTAATTTTAATTTTGATCACTTCAAGAGAAATTTGGATGATTCCTCCATCTTAGATTTTAAGAGTTACTCTATGGGTTATTCTGAGGTCTAAAGGGATTTCTTAGATAATCTACCTGTTTCCATTGGTCTTCTATCCCATATCCCTCTACACTTGTCTCTCTCGAATTATGTTGAGGATTTACGAAGAGTGTATTCAATTTCTTACTAATTGCATTAACTTTGTTGGTTAAAGTTGTCACTACATGCAACTCATAGATACTTGCAGCCGTGTGTCTTACCTTAGCACCTTTCCATTGGAAACTATTCATAGCCACATCCTTAATTGAAGATTGGACTTTTTTTGAGTATTTTAGTGTTTAATGTGCCTCTGGCAGCGGCATCTATCATTTTCCTAATTGACAAATTGAGACCATTGTAAAAGATTTGGATTTGCATTTAAGGAGGGAGGCCATGATGTGGGCATCGCTTCAATAGCTCTTTGTATTTTTCTTAAGTATCGTACAAGGTCTCGGCCTCCAATTGAGCATATGATGATATGTCTTTTCGAAGCTTGATTGTTTTAACAAGTAGAAAATATTTTCTAAGGAATTTATAGGCCATACAATCTCATGTAGTAATGGATCCCCTTGGAAGTGAATTCAACTATTGTTTTGCTTGACCTCTTAATGAAAAAGGAAAGAGTTGTAACTTAGTTGTATCATCAAAAGCCCCATTAATCTTAAAAGTATCGTAGATCTCTAGAAAATTTAATATGTGAGCATTAAGGTCCCCATCCCATAGGTCATCAAACTGCATAAACTATTACACCATTTGCATAATATGTGGTTGAATATGAAAATTATTGGCAGCAATAGGTTGCATAACAATACTAGAGTTGGCTCTAACCAAAGAAGATTTTGACTAATTAGGTATAGTTCATTATTAGTTCTAGTTTTCATCACCCACAATTTCCAAATCATCCTTTCCCTCTTTTGTCTTAATTCTTAGGGGAGAACCTTGATTTATTTCTTCTACTATCTATCAAATTATCTTTCTTAGATGCTTAGTTATTATTATTTTTTTTTTATCTCTAGGTTAAATATTAGCACTTTTGATGAAGTACTTCAGGTCATACATTCTAGAAGAAAATGAAAAATATGAAAGTAAAAAAAAAAAGGTTAAATTAATAAAGTGATTAGTATTCTTAATATCATAATCATTAACAATGGTACAAAAAACTTGATATAAAGCAAGTGTACTTATCAAATTTTATAATATAGTGAATTGAATATGAATATCATTCTACAGAGATTACGGGTACTAATACCAACCTATACCATGTTATCTAACTAATAAAATGTAAAGATTAATTAATCTAAAACCTATAACTAATTATTATCTACTAAATTAAAGACTCAATTGAAAGAAAGAAGAGTAAAATAAATTGCAATTAACTTCAAGATGGCAAGATAAGTATTGAGGTTTTGCTTCCCTTAGGAATTATTACGTGACATCAACAAAAATTATTCAAATTCATCTTTAGTTTCATTAACTGAGAGAATTCCTAATTTAGATCAATAACTTTATCAAATTTACCAACCTTAATCTTAAAAATACCTAGAATCTCTTCATAACAATATATTTCCAAGATTGCATTAAGAACAATGAATTCTCCAAAAAACAATTGAATCAAATCTGGAAGAATTATGCAACTTATATTTAAGACTACATAAATTCCTTTTAATTATGTTAGATCTAATTGCATATCAAATTTCTCAATTACAATGCATAATATCAATTAATTAGAACAATACCCTAGAAATATTAATCTAAACAAAATTAAGAACACATGATTGAATCAAGAGGTTAAAAATTTCATTGAAATAGCAATAAATCCAATCACATAATAATTTTAGGATCCTTAAGTCTAGATACTTAGAAGTTTAACCTCTAATCATAGTGAAATCAGAACTCTTCAATGATGAAAAAGAATACATCGTTAAAGAATTTAAAGAAAAATCCTAATTCTTGAAGTAAAAGAGTACTCTTAGCTACCCCTAAAAAAACCCTAAAACCTATTAAACATGTGTTATCTAATTATGAAGTTGGGTCTCTCTTTCCCTTTATATCGCAAGCATTCAAAACTCTATTTTTATGTCAACATGCTGTTAAACACAATTATTCTTTGGGTCATGTCAAAATTGTCGAACAAAAATTTCAAAAAATTGGAATTTGCAGTTAACATGGTTTAGATACAATCGTATATAGTGGCTGTGTCTAAGTCATACTTAGAAAATAATTATTTCCTAGAGATACATGACTAATGGACATGGTTGTGTCTTGCCCCATGTAACTCTCATAATTTATTTCTTCAAGCTTCAATTTCAACATAATTCTAGCATGGTCATGTCCGTCGCTTGTGTTTGTTTTAAAAAATTCATAACTTCTTCTATTAAGCTACAGGTTAAGTAAAATTTGATTCCTTTTCTTTCTTTTTCATTCAATAATTCATCAAAACCTTAAAATCAAAATAATATTCAATTAAAAATCAAGTTATTAAAAAACATAGTAAAATTAGGAAAAAAATATTAATTCTCACTTAATATATATATATATATATCTAATTATGTATCTATCACCGCTACTTGCCATATAAGGGTAGGGGTGGTAGATGACCACCCAAGTGCAAGTGATCCCCTCCAACATCATCGTTAGCTACCCTTTTCCCTTAGGTATCTAGTAAGCTTCTTGACCTCTTTTTTTTTTTTTTTTTTTTCATTCGATTATTTTCCCTTTTAATTTTCATGTTATTTTTCTTCTTCTTCTTCGTCTTTTTTTTTTTTTCAATTATTGCATTTTTAAATTTAGTTAATTAAGTAGATTAAATTAAGTGCTACGTCAACTTAAAATTACACATAAGTTGTCATGTTAGCTTTTCACAGGTGTAAGTGCCGACTTTAAAAAATTATGCAATTTTTAAAGTTTTTAGGGGTGGTTTATAGGGTTAACAATTTAAGACTCGACTTGTGAAACTTGGAGATGACACATCACGATAAGAGCTAAATGGGTTTGTGCATAAAAAAAGTTGTCATGAGATATAAATGGATCAAACTCATTTAGACATGACAAAATTCATGTCTAGGTTCGTGTCTAGTTTTGTGTTCGAGTTTTAGACTTGTTTATGAACTTTTTTATCAAATAGGTCTCGTAAACAGATCACTAATTTGACCTACGAACTTATTTAATATTAATAATATATGCATTTATTTATTTTTAGATTTTTTACTTCCTAAAATACCCTCTTTGAAATTAAAAATGACACAAAATACCTTTTTCCTCAATGGCAATACATTTCAATAAAAGAACTTAGCTAATATCCAATACAACATCTTTGCCTTCACCTGCCATTACCACCTCTCTATGAAATTCTCTTTCTCAAGTGTGCC
Source organism: Laguncularia racemosa (assembly GCA_037954665.1). NCBI lineage: Eukaryota > Viridiplantae > Streptophyta > Magnoliopsida > Myrtales > Combretaceae > Laguncularia > Laguncularia racemosa. The sequence goes on from JBBMOL010000005.1 coordinate 14,717,069, forward strand.
ACGTATACATTTTTATAACAAATAAGATGTGTTTTTTTTTTTTTTAGGGTGATTTTATGGTTTGATGATGCATAAGGTTATATTCTTTACATTTTAACATAGTAGAGTTTTTTCAAATTTGTGTGGTGTTAGTGGGAAGGTTTCAACACTTGTCTCGTTGGAGTTGTGTTTTGTATGTTTTGAGAACTAATTGGATATTCCTCGATTGGAAGGATATCTCCTATCTTCAATTGTTTTATAACCAATTGTGGATTGGGTGCTTGTAATAATGTTTTTTTTTTTTATTCATTTTTGTTGTTCGAGGCTCAAGTATTCTTCAAATTGCTTTATTTTATTTATTTTTAGCTATAGTACTTTCTTAGTCATTTTCTTTAAAGTATCATTTCAGAATTGGGTTTTCTTATAATTGTCTTCTATTTTTCATTTTTGAGTTTTAAAGAATTATAGTATAGTTGGGTTTTTTTGATAAATTTTACTACTTTATATAATTTTTCAAATGATTTGGGGTATGGGTTTTCTCAAATATAGAAATATGTAGCAATCTCCCATCTAAAATGCTAAAAAGAGAAATAGGATATGTTGTACGAGAGTGACTTATGAGTTTTTAGATTTTTTATACTTGATGAGATTTTACCAAAACCGTTGTTTAGATGATAATTTTATGTTAAATTTCAAGACCTTCATTAATATTTGTAAAAATTAATTTTATTATTGTCCTTTTTGCTTTATATATATAAGTATTTTATAAACTTATTCATAACTTTTTTTAATCAATAAATGGATCTAACTTGGATGCAAAACATGCTTACTAAATAGGTTAGGTCATGGGTTTAGGTTTTTATACACTATTAATAAACGGGTTATGTCACGAGATAAGGTTTTTTATATACGAATCCATTTAGACATAAATACAAGACACAATAAGGTAACATGAATTGTCAAGCTTAGTGATCTATGTATTTCACTTAAAATAAAAGGTTTTCAATAATTATAAGTTTCCTTAAAAGTTGCGACTTTGCATAGTTTAGTACAATATTTTCAAACTCTCAATTTCACTCAATAGAAAGTAAAGTACCTTTTAAGTTTGTAAATTAGCTTAAGTTCGAAAAAAGAAGAAGAAGAAAAACTTCTAACATTTATAAATTGCCTTGAACATCTAAAACGTTACTCAAGAATTTGTTAATTTACTCAAATATTTTATGTTTGGTTTTCCATAAAAACTTTTATAAGTTCATGATTTCAAATAACTTCATAAATAACCTTAATTTTTGTTACCCCTTTTATATTTGTAATTCTATTTCGAGGTTTATAAAATGCCATAAGTTCATAAATTGATGTAATTCTCGTGATTTGATTCAAGGTTTGTAAGGTTACTTAAATCTTGCATATGTTCGCAAGTGGACTGTATGTTTGTATTTTTTTTTTAATAGTTCGTAATTTTTCATAAAAGTTTTCAATTTCTATAAATTTCTCAAAATCTATTAAACTTTGTAAAATATTTTTTCTTAAAATCTCGGTGTATGTAGTAAATGTGCTCAAAGATTGAGAATACACTTAATTTTAATTTCACATAGCTATTTGTAAGAACATTTAAGAAAAGTAACCTCATTTAAAATTTCAAAATATACTATTCGTTACGAATATTTCAGTAATGTCACAAACAAAGTTGTTCGTAAACTCATAGTTATCATAATTTTACTTATAATTTATAAAAATATAAATTACTTAATCAATTCTAAAAATTACTTCCATTAGAAAATTACTTAAACTATTCTTAATCAATTTTTTTATAACTGAACATCCTCCGAGGAATTTTAAGGGCCTCTCGAAAAAACTAGTCTTCAAGCAATATGTTTGTCTATGGTTATAAACATGCCCTTAGTTACAAAAATGTCATACGACCATGGAGTGTGTTTATTGGTCCAACAATTAACTGATTTTAAACTTTAAACTAGTAGATATATATTTTTTTTAAGTTAATCCTTACCTTTTATTATGGATTAAGATTTTGATTTAAATCAACCAAGTGAGCCATTTAATTATATAAGGATTTAATGTGAGGTGATTCAAACTTTTAATTTTTTATTGTATATTATTAGACTTTTCACATTCCAAAGGATCTCATTTAAGATCTCTAAGTGCCATATTAATACCTTAAGAACCTCTCGTGGTTAAAGATCTCTTCACGTCTTTAAAGAGAGTTTTGTAACATTTTCCAAAGATATCTAATTTTGTCTTATATTACTTTTATCAAAAATTAAAAAAAAAACTATAACAACTTTTTGGGATTTTTCATGAACGATCTAAAAGTATAAGACCTTTCCCCAGACCCTTACATTATGTTTGGGATGAAGGAATGGGAAGGTAGACAAGGTCATGGGATAGAATTACTTTGAACTCGGATCCATGGGGCCCAATTTTGGACTAGGTCCAAGGAATTGTTGGTTCATACGTTCAATTATGTACTCTTGAATCAACCTTAATTTTTTTTTTTCAAATTAGAAATATATAATTTAAAAAATTAAAAATTAAAAAAAAAAACTACAAGTCCAAAACTCTTAATAATTTTTATTCCATTTTATAAAAACTTAAAAAGGATTTACATTTATTAATATAAAACTACATTCAAGTGGAGTTATATCTTAGTAATATGGAATAGAAATCTACGAAAGAAAATTGAAAGACAAAAGTTAATTTTAGTCTCATATTACTACAGAATGAAAACCTCATTTTATTAAATTCTATAAATAACCAACAACTTATATTCTTTAGGCATATTTATTTCTTGAGTTGTTAACAAATGTTGTGAATGAGAATTGTTTTTTCCTATTTTACTTAAAAATAGTACAAAATTTTAATATTATTTTAATTTTAATTTATTTTTATGGATCAAAACTGCTGGTTCTTACGGGTTCGGGGGTAATTGGAGGGTAAAAATTTCCATTCCATTGTTTGGTTTGTGAGGGTATGTAAGAGAGAGAGGAAAAATAAAAGCAAATTTTTATCTGGGCCCCACTCTATTTCTTTTCTGCACACCCCACCCCCCCTGGACTTTTAAAATGGGTTGAAAGTGAAGGGAAAGGGGGAAAAAATTGGAATTACCAATTTGCCCCTATCTCATGCATACATTTTCTTAAAACTTTTTTATATTGGTAATATTATTTTACATTTTATTTTAACTTTTATAATAATTAAGATTCCTTTAATTTTTCTTCCTTCTAATATTCAAACATATAAAAGAAATTAAAAACTCCTTTAATTATTTCCTTCCATTTTCTTTCCCTTCTACATTCTTTGCTTCTTAATTCTTCTCCTCATGCCAAATACAGTGTTAAGGGCATCTCCATCCTTGGTTTTTGACACCATATTCAAGTCTAAGGACCTACTTTTTGGGTTTCTTGAGGAATTAAGAGAATATTTTATATTTTTAAGAATACTTCACGAAAAAACATAAAAAAGTAGCTCAAATTTATTATTATTCTATTTTTTCTTTTGATAAATGTCACATAGAAACTCCCTTCAATGACTTAGGGAGGTACCTATGAACTTTCTTTAAGGATTTAGAGATAAAGTGAGAAGATTTTTAAGAAGAAAAGATTTTTAAGTTATTAGTCTTAAATTTAATATCAAGAATCAATGATGAGGATGGCCTTATACATTCAAATCAACAAACGACTGAAAATGCTAAAATTTATAAATAAATGGGCTTTTTTATCCTTTATACTTTAACATAACAAAAACAAAAATAAATTTGCCAATGAAAATAAAAGAGACATCATTTAACAAAGGGCTTCTAGAAAACCCAAGGGGGAAAACTATATAAACATAATAATTAATTCATCTTTGTAGGAAAAAGGAAATTAGTCATCATTTTCTAATCCTTTCTCTTGTAATATGGCCATAATTATCATATAAATCGAACTGCATTCATTAATCTCCTTAAGTTAAGGTCAAGCTGGGTCCTATATGACCTTAAGTTTTCCACGTAGAGATTGCACACAGTGGAGTTTATGCTGCCACTTATTATCAATATACGCTTGGAAGATTCGCTTGATGGGTGTAAATGGAAATTCATTAACTCTACCTCTCATGGAGGCGATGAAATCTCCGGTTGGCAAAACAAAGGTAGAAAATTAATTACTAATCTACATAGAAAAGTGATAATAAATGAGATGTGTTTTTATGAGATTGATTTAATTTTTAATTTTATATTAATTTATATATTAATAATAGAGATTTAATGGTAATTAATAATAAAAATTTAATATATATATAATTGAATGATATAATTAAATGTTGTATTAATCTTATTAAAAATAGTGAACATATGAAAAATTTTGCTTGTAATATTATCTTATAGATGCTGTTTCCTCTCATATTCTAATTAATACCACGAAACGTGTAATACGTGATTTATTAATTATATTATTATAGTAAAGATACTCGAATATTGTAAGTATCCAAGTCGATTCATCCTATAGACTATAACTCCAATTTGGGGCAAAAAAAAAAAAAAAAAAAGAGCTACGTGTATTTACACTTTTTTGTAATTTGGTATCTATATTTTTATGCATTTTCAGCTCTAATTACATTTTGTTTTCTCCATAAATACGAAAGTTAATGGCTATTATTTTTATTTTTTATTTTTTTTTTTACATTTTGTGTCTTTATAGTTTTGGTTGCAGTTGATGCTTACCCATTCATTAATTTTTAAAAGACTAACTTTTGGTTTTTCTTTTTTTTTATTACTATTTTTTTTAACATTGAAAGAAAATTATTTCCATGCTAAGAATTTTAATTACACGTAACTTTTACATGTGATGTCTAAATTTATAAAACTTTATATAATTAAAAGTTCATGACACATAATTTTATTTGAAAATAAAATCTATATGTTTTAGAGATATCCCAACCAGTTATAATTTGACTTCGACATCTATTTAGCCTCGAAAAGCAAATATTTGGACTCACATATGATGCGGACATCGTGGAGGACACAAGTTAACACGGGTACAGGCACGGCCAGAGACACGGTCGTGTGTTCCAGTATAATTCTCACAGAAGCTTACACGACTTAAAGGCACGGCCGTATATACGACCGTGTACTGCGCTCGCCACATGCCCAGAAACATACACGGCCTAGAAGCACGACCGTGTATGCGATAAGTTATAGACGTGTATATCATTATTTATTTCCACGTGTACGCTTAGATTCTCCCCTTTTAGATATTTTACGGGGTAGTATAAATACTCTTTTGTTAGACGTGTTAGGGTTACGTTTTATCATATTTTGAATACACTTAGAGAGAGAATTATCTCCTTTATCGGTTGTGCGCAACTAGAGTTTGCATCAAAGAATTTTTCTTTGTTGTTGTGAAATTAATCCATATTCGGATTCATTTCGTTACGCTTTCCTCGCTGTGTCAGTTGGTATTAGAGTAAGGTAATTTCCTGTGGAAGTGTCGGCCAATGGCGGTGTTGATTGCGGTCGTATTCTTGACGGTGTTCGAAGTACGGAAGTCCTACGTTACGGGCAACCAATACGAAGGGCGGTATAGGAGACCGTGGATCAGAAAATCCGGTGAGAGGAACAGCGTCTTGAGGCCCTGATCTATCGATCCAATACCAACAGTAGTAGGCAGGTCTATTGGAGACGACCGGAAGGCGATCTAAGGAATAGTTCTGTTACTTATGATACGGATGGTGAAGACGAGATTTTTAATAATCTGCCTAGGAGAAGAGGCCATGGTAACATAAGACGGTACAACAGATGTGACTATAGGTATAAAGATGAAATATTTTCTCAATTTAAATATGTTGTATCGGAGTTTGATGGTACCGAGAGTCTGAATGAGTTTTGGGTTTGGGTAGAGGACATAGAAAGATTCTTTGACCATATGAGGGTTTTAGAGGGAATGAAGATAGAGTTAGTGGAGAGTCGTTTGTGGGGTGATGCATTGTATTGGTGGGAACGACTTCAGGGAGTAAGACGCCTTGAGGGTAAGGATCCGGTGAAGACTTGGTTTATGATGCAATACTTGCTAGAACAAAAGTTCTTTCCCCTTGATTACGAGCGAATCCATCCTCAGAAAATTCCACAAACACCTAAGCCAGTAAATTTAATTCCGGAAGTGCTTAAGGAGGAGATGGTCAAATAAGAGGAAAACTCGACCCTTAACGATCATAGTACCTTGATTGATGATGGTGGGGGCAGTGGAAAAGCAGTTGAAGCTTATGAAAATTGTGTTGGTGAGGAAGCTATTGTGGACTCGCCATTGTTGAGTGACGAGCAGGTGATGGTGGTAACTGAAGAGTCGAAGACTGAGGATACTCTA